>OZ017741.1:80947870-81272870 GCA_963969285.1 Odontomyia ornata
TGAAAAGGAAAGTCGTTAATTAGCTAGCAATTCATGATTTTATTAATATAAAAACAGCGAAGGCGAACTCTATCTGCTATCGTTCCAAATCAAATTCAAACAAATATTTACTACAAAAAATGTTATGTTTAAATTACTGTACTATGAAAGCTATTAATCATTGTAGTATCCCTATCCTTACTCGGCTTGCCGTTCTACTTTCACTTAAATCTGCTTTTGTCATCTTCGATATTTTAACTTTCAACATTTTAATTGACTAAAATTAGGCTTTCGATTACAATTATTTAGCTTAGTTTGTAAATACGTCGTTTTTCTAGTTATAATTTCTGACATTCAAACCTCATTTTCGCAGATTTCATTTAAATAATGCAACCTTGTTATTTCCTTTGCTATTAGTTGATAACGTGGCAGTGTAATCAAGAAAATATCTTTGGTTCAAATTCATTAATTGCCTTTACAATGTAACATTTTTTTTACAGTTTTTAACAATTAAATTTTCTTGACATTGTATAAGTTTGATCTTTTTTAAAATATTTCCTATATTTGCTAATTGATTCAATAATAAATAAAAGATGCAAATTCTTCTAGAACTATCATGAAATTCAACTTGGAATATTTATACCGAACTAATTGAATATTTTCTACTAATGACTCATACTTTGGCCACTATGTTTAGCTACCATTTACTAATAAATTTGTGATTTTATTGAGTTTTTTTTTTATATAAACATTATTTACATAGATATGTCCCCATTTTCGAACCTTTTTTTTTTATTTTTTAGAGTAATATTATTAAACAGTGGAATAGTAAGTGCACATTTGAAATACACGTTAGAATACCTTGTATAATTTGGTTATTTGCTTGGTTAATGGTTATCTAAATGCCGCTCGAAAAGTGATGGAATGATGACGAATTTAAGAAAAAAATAGTCCTTACACGTTTTTTTTTACTGCTTGCTCTATGAATCTCAGAAAAATAGAAAGTTTGTGATAAACTTTCTAAGATTGTCAGTAAAAATTGGGGGAAAACTACATATTTTCACATTGATCCACAACTTTCTGTGTTACCTTTTTGGGTTTCTCGAAGGGTCTTAGACTTATCCCGTCCTTGACGAACGTTTTCACGATGAATCTTATCGGTTGCGGTTTCCTTGGTTAATGATTCCAATCCATACAAGAAAATCATCATTAAAAATGTATTTTCCTGATTCTCCATACAAGTACGTTCATAGCGTCTGACAAATTCAAAAGAATCTTCAACTTGATGCTCGAAAGTGGGCAATACAATAGCTATACGGGTGCTCTCAGTGACATACGGAGACGGAACTATTTCTACCCTGCCTAATGGTTTGACAACTTCAAAGGCGTGAAAAATGCGCATGTAGAATGTAAAAGTCTTCCATACTAGTAACCGGTTACACCATAACAGCTTCACGAAAATTCAATTTTTTTTTTTGTTAATCCATTCAGATCTTTAAACAACTTAATATTTTCTAGCTTGTAAGATGGAATGCCGATACCCCACTTCTCCACCGGCGAGCGTTCGTTGATAGGGTAGGTAAGGCCTTCAGTTCTTGCTATGGGCCACTAGGCGTATATTAACACTGCGATTCAAAGAATACTTATAAGTTCTCAAAACTCTCAACGCAGAAGGCTTTTAATATCAGCACGTACATAAGATTTTTTTTTTTTTGTGGTAGGGAGGTGAAGGCATTTATGCCCGCCGAGTCTGGCAGTGTGGGACTCCCATGGAGGATACCTTTGGATTACCCACTAAACACCTCCCCTGTCAATCTGAGAACCTAGCCTGGAACCGTTTGACACATTACTTCGGGCCAGGTCTCATTTTGTTACGCCGTGGGCGCCTTCAAGCTGGGGAGTCCCTTTCCTAGCGGGAGGGGAGGGGGGAAGAGGAATTGCCAGAAGAGCGATCCCCCAGCCCCAGTGCCTCCGGCTGCTGTGAGTCCCTTTTATATTTTAGGATTGCCCGAGCATAATGTGCCACCTGGTTCCATTTGTCAACCGATTCGAGCATCACCGCAACTATATTATCCGGGGTGAGCTCTCCCGTCTCCCTGTAGAGTTCCCTTCGCAGCCTGGCCCATTTGGTACACGCAAAAAATGTGTGACAGGCATTGTCCTCCTCTCCTGGGCAAAACCGACAATCGGGAGACCGTGACTTGCCGATCTTGTGCAGGTAAGACTGAAAACACCCGTGCCCGCTCAAAAGCTGGGTCAGATAGAAGTCAGTCTCACCATGCCTTCGATTTAGCCACGGTCTCACATCCGGGATGAGGCGCGCAGTCCACCTTCCCTTCGTGCAATTCCTCCAAGACTGCTGCCAATCGTTGAGCGAGCGTTGTCTCTCCTCGCGAACAACGATCTTCCTCGCATCCTCGTTTCGGCGCAGGTAAATAGCGCGGCGCTCTCTAGCAAGGAGGGCGACAGGTATCACGCCTGCAATCACTCTCACCGCCGAGTCGGAGACTGTTGGATACGAAGATGCAATTCTCAGTGCTCCTCTTCTCTGTACCTGTGCCAATCGTTTTCGGTATACCTCCTTGCTGAGAGCGTCGCCCCATACCTCTGCTCCGTACAGTAGCACTGACCCTACAGCACTCATCAAGAGCCGTCTTCTTGATGGGCTGCGTCCTCCTACGTTGGCCATAAGTCGACTCAGGGCCGATATTCCCGAAGCAGCCTTCTCAGCCGTTGCCCTGATTTGCTCAGAGAAACTCATCTTCGAGTCGATCAGTAGCCCCAGGTACTTCACCGCTGGCTTCGATTCGATCTGTATATCTCCAATACTGATCATCCTTACTCTAGGGATTCTCTTTTTTGTCAAGATGACCACTTCGGTTTTCTCCAGTGCTAAACTGAGCCCGCGAGCAGTCATCCAGTCCCTCACTCGGCGCATTAGCATACCTAGCCTAAGTTGCACTTGTTCAACGGTGCGTCCGGCGACCAGAGCCACAACATCATCCGCATAGCCGACCAAGCACAACTCATCTGGCATCTCAAGTCTCAGTAGCCCGTCGTAAGACACGTTCCACAGGTCCGGACCAAGGATAGATCCCTGGGCAACACCCGATGTACATAAGATTAGATTGCATTTTAAGGGCGGTAGCGATTTAGATACTATTTAACACCAATAAGCGCCGTTGCATCGCCTTGACCGCGTCATTCTTACGGGTAATCGATTTATATATCCCCAGCGACTTGAGGGTGCAAATGTTTTATTTTTCCATGAAAAAGTTTCAAACTATTGCACGAAAATCCCATGGAGCAATGGAAGGGGTATTCGATGCCCTCTCATTGTATACACGAACAGAGCAGGAGAGCCGCAATATCATGTTCTAACTTATTTTTGTGGATCATTTTATGTTTCTTCGTTTAAATTTCAATGTTTACCTATTCACGAGCCTTGGTCACTTTCTATTTTATCCGGCGCGGCGAAATCAAAGGAACACCTGTTTTTTTGTTTCCATAATTAGCTTTTCGCTGCTCTGCTTTCAGCTTTATTCTCCGTATCATTCACAAATACTCCATGGGCCCATTGGTCATTTTCCACGGCCACACCACTCGCGAACAAACTGCAAGGTCTAATCACCCGGGGAACAAGCACCTGATTGATATTTTCTCAATTTCCTTCTTTGCGGAAACCCCTTAAACAGAAATATCGATTCATAATTTATTTTCTGTGTGGCATCATTGCACCTACCTTCCGAAACGGAGAAGCAACCAGCCCTCCATTAGCTGCAGCACCGCTAACACGCACGAAAAGCCCTCAAAAGGACATCAGACAGACACTCAAATGATATCTGAGGTTATCTTTCCCACGTTTTTCCTCCACCTGTTGCGTCGGACTGTCACTTTGACAACCCCCGACAAAACAGATGTGGACTGGGAGTCGTCGCAACTGACGCGGAATGGAACGCCACATGGCGGCAATGTGCATTTTTATTGGTCGCCAGTGGCATAGTGTTTTGATGGCAACTGTGGGAGGCATTGCCAGATAGATATGCTTCGAAATGTATCGGTGTTTAATTAATATTATTTTTCAAATATTTATATCCACAGATCTAAATATTTGGACAGAAAAAAAATATTTTCTGCGCAACGATATCCGCACGAAAGATGAAGTATGCTTGCACTTCGAAGTCATACATATCTGGCCGGTTGCCAGGGTTCGGGATCGGAATCACTTCGATTCCCGGGCGTAGGCGTCACATTACACATTCCCCCCCGCCTCCTATGTAAAAGGTCTTGGTTAGGGCCGTGGCGGGTCGAAGGTCGATTTCAAGGAATAGGCTACAACAATTTCAGTGAAGACTCGATAGTGGCTATACAGTAGGGAGTCAGGTGTTACTCGGAGGTCTTCGTCCAGGCAGAGATTTAGGTAAGCCATAGTTTTTTTTTTCCTTTTATTTCGCGTGAAATAGTTGCACTTCATCGTCGAAGGTCTTTTGCATGGTAAATTCCCAGGGTTTTACCAGCCATGTCCGCGATGAGGTATCGTGTGGGGCTTATTACTTGTAGGACTCGACACTTCACGAATTTCTTGTCTAGTTTAGCATTGTAATGTCGGGTGGCATCGCTCTGCCGGAAGTTTCGACGATATATTTCGTCGCCTGCCTTAAATCCAGAAGGATGGGATCGCAAGTTGTACCGCTCCTCCCCCATCCGTCTACTTTCTTCAATCTTCTCCCGCAGATGAGCTCGCAGAAGTTGGAGCTTTTCGTGCGGTTCCAGAACCACGATTGGGTCCTCTAGCGATTTTAGCTGTCGCAATAGCCGGTAAGCGCTTCCATGACGGATCATGTACTGGCCGAACAATGCGAAATACGGCGAAATGCCGGTAGTGGCGTGGTACGACGAGCGCAGAGCACTAGTGATGGCGGACAACTTGCGATCCCAGTCCTTCTGATTCGGGTGGACATAGGCGCGAATGGCCGCTATGAGCGTACGGTTCAGTCGTTCGGATGCGTTGGCTTGTGGTGAATAGACGGCGGTTCGTTGGTGAATGATGCCGTATTTGGACATTAGGTCTCGGAACTTGCTTGAGGTGAACTGGACCCCGTTGTCGGAGACAAGTTTCTCTGGAACTCCAAACATGTGAAAGACTCGGTTCTCCAAGAAGCTGAGTATAGGTCCAGTGTGCAGGTTACGTAGTGGTTCTATGATAGGGAACTTAGACCACGACAGCTCCCGTGTGACCAGAAGCAGATCGAGGGTAAGGACCGATAAGATCAATGTACAAGCGCTGGAACACGCGTTCGGGGACCTCAACCTTACCCATGGGAGGCCGAAGAATGGTGTTGGGCGCTTTAGTGCACTTGCATAGCTCACAGGAGGCTACGTACGCTTTTATCTGTTGTGCCATCTTAGGCCAAAAGAAACAGGTTTTCAACCGCCTAAGTGTACGACCGTATCCGCCATGCGCACTTGATGGGTGGTCATGAGCCCGTTTTAACATCCGTCACCAAAGGACTCGGTATCTCCAACAAATCCTTGAAGAGTGCTAACTGATTGGCACTTTTCGTGTGAAAGATTATTTAAATTCAATTTCTCGACATCAATGTATCATATTGAACTGTTAATATCTACAGAGTCCTTGGAAGGATTACAATTCTGTTCCGATACATTTTAGATCAATATGTTGTCCTTCATTTGAAACCTCTACAATCAAAATTTTTACACCCGTCGATCAGTTATGCTGAAAAATCCGGGTGAAAGTCGGAAATTTTTTAGTTTTAACGGTAAAAGTCCTTTAGCGTTACTTGAATTTCTTATCCTTTAAACGGGACCTAACTGGAAGAAAGACGCATTATTTGCCAAAAACAGGAGCCTTCTATCTATCCCCGTTTAAAAGTTATGCGTGAACATACAAAAAAAAGGCAAAAAAAAATATACGCAATGAATTGATAACCTTCTTTCTTTTGGAAGTCGGTTAAAAATTAGTTAGTCTATCCCACTACAAATCCGCACGTTTTAAATTAAAACGCTTTAGCTGTTTTAATTTTGTCCCAATTTTAAAATACATTTAAGTGTATTAATAATTAAAACATCTAAAATGACGTCAAGCTGTTTTAATTAAAACGCTACATTTTAATTAAAAAACTAGCAGTTTTAATTAAATTGTTTCAAGTATTATTAAACATTAAAACGCTTAGAAACCCCCCACAAAATCCTTTGAAAATTTTGTTGACTATAAAACTTTTATTAACCAGAACTTCTGACCTGTTCACAAGCTTTGATGACCATAGCTTCTCTAGTTCCTTGGAAAATGTATTGTGACGCATTGACGGGCAGACGGACGGAAAGACACATGCCGATATTTTTGTAAAACCCTAAAAAGGGTTCCATGCGCATGCTTTATATTGATGTCAAGCAGTCATGATGATGATGATGATGTTTTAGCCAACAGAAATTCAAATAATTTGGCAACATAGAAATTTATCAGGCATCTACTTGCAGTATTATAAGCACAAAAACTTTCTTTCAACGTGTTTCACTATACTTTCAAAGTCTTACACACGGGTTTGAAGACATAAAACGTTTCGGTGTCATAATTAACACGCCAGAGTGTTTTAATTAAAATGCTTTTCTCAATAAAAACGTTTTACTCAATAAAACGTCGAAGGCGTTTAAGTTGAAAATTTTAGCATTTTAATTAAAATGCTTAATGTTTTTTTTTCTTTCAATAAAATGTTCGAGGAGTTTTGATTAAAATGGCTACTGTTTTAAAATAAAACGATACGCGTCTAAAAGTAAAACGCACAAATTGTCTTATCGAATTAAAACACTAAAAGTGTTTTAATGAAAACGCTCAGGCGTTTTAACCTCAACAATCAATTTCAACATAAGATTTATGAGAAATATTTGAATATTAACAAGGGTGCAAGGATCTCTTATCAGACTATTCAAATGCCGAGCTTCACGGATTTTAAGAGGTCTTATACGATTTAATTGGGAAAAATGTGAAACTTTTAAAAATCATACTATTATTAACAAAGCTGAAGAGCCATTGACTTTTAAGTTATTTGTTGTTGTTATGCCAATAAAGTCCTACCTCTACGATTTTTTTCAGATTTTTTCAATGAAAGGCTCCCAATCATAAGGGGGATGATGATTTTTCATACATTTCCCTAGCTGCAACACTTGCAACACTGTGACCAGTTTCTGAAAGATCTGATCATTCTAATCTTTCATTTGAATTGCCACACGACTACCTACGGCAAAACAAGTTGGGTAAACAGACCTTCGCTCATGTCAGAAGGGTTTTGTATTCAATTTACGAAATGCAGTCGCCAGATCGAATCAAATCAAGAAACATGTCACAAACGATTTTATTGGAGAAAATATGAAATACGAAGATCATACTATTATTAACAAAGTTGAACGAATTTCGACTTCTGAGGTTTTTGGTATTGTTATACTCATAAGTATCTCCCTTGATAATTATTTCAGATGTCCATCCGCGACGGAGGAAACCCTTTTTTAATGTATTTCCCCCCTGTGCCCCCACTGAAGCAAAAACTGACAGTTTAACAACTGTTTTGAAAAGCTCCCATGAAAACTTTCATTTCATACTCATATCGGCTACGTTTGATGAATTTTTTTTCAGGGGCCACTCTCCTGTACTGTTATCATCGATTCATGGCCAATTTTTTCCTAGAATGGTTACAAAACCCTTTTGCTAGGAGCTCTCTCCCACCTCCTTGACTTGTTTCACTTATGAGCATTAATTGTAGGTACTGATCTACAGTCATTCATTAAATTGAATCAAGTGTTCAAAGCATGCACCTTAAACGTTGAAGTTGGGAAAAAATAACTCAAAATTATTCAATCTTCGCATTAAAAACAGCCACTATTTTGTTTTACGATTACTGATACCACTAGCTGAACCGATTCTCAAAGATATACATGACACCTATCATTCCTGAAATTTTCATGCAAATCCCAGCAAAACTGTAGTGTCTGAGTCGGTAAAAAGCGCATATTGTTCCATAGCCATATGTTGACATAGTAATCAATGCAGCGCATATTGTTCCATAGTAATACAGGAAATTTCAAACCGCTATAACTTCGCTAAACATGATTCAATCTTCATAAAACAGTTATCTACGTACTGAATTTCATTGAGTTTAAGGCTACCGTTAAGATTTTATTCAAGAAAACATAAAATCGATAAATCATACTTTTACTAACAAAGTTGAGTGAATTGCGACTTCTCACATATTTGTTGTTGCTGTACTCATCAAGGCCTACATTCCTGATTTTTTTCAGATTTTTCAGATCACAGGTGTCCAATCGCGAGGGGGGACACAAATTTTTCGTGTATTTCCCCTCCCTGTGCACCCCTCGAAGCAAATTTTACCAAACTAAGACCTGTTTTGAAAAGTTCTCATGAAGACCTTTCATTTGATACCCATATTGGCTACCTTCAATGAATTTTTTTTCGGGGGGTCACTCTCCTATATGGGGAGACCCCCCTTAAATACCTTATAAAAATTTTTTGTAGTTGAACTTTGAAGAGATCACCACTTTACACCTACACACTAAATTTGATGTTTCTAGCTTAAGTAGTTTCCGAGAAAAACTGCTGTGACACACGGACGGACAGACGGACAGACTGGTCGCGAAACTATTAGGGGTTTTGTAAAATTATTTTACAAAACCCTAAAAATGATCAAGGGTTCCCTTCTGATATGGGCCGTGCAAGTATTACATAAGCAGTATTTTAACGTTAGTATTACGTAAGTAGAATTTTACCCAGCAAGCAAAGCTCCTGACTAAGGGGAGCTATTCGGCGCTCGGCTCGTACGCACCTCTACGAGGACCATTTTTAGAAATACGTTTACATCACGTTATACGTATTGCAAGCGTTACTACATTTTGATAACTGGAATTCTTGTTTGTCGCTCGATCAACGCTCGTAATCACAATTAGTTTTACATAAATAGGGTCAGTTTTAGTCAATGTGTCAAATTCTTGAAGGCAAGAAAAATGAGTATCAGCAGTGGATGCGCTATGCTTTCTACTTTAAATGACTATGCATGTTGGCCCAAAATATTGTATTTCACAGTTGTTCTTGCATATTAGTAATTATTCAATGCCAGCGTAAAAACAGAGAGAGAGCTTGACAAAGTCAAAGTCAAAAGCGCTTTATTCAATTCTAATACCTAGTTATAAATTTTAAAAGAATATAAAGCAAATTCCAACCAATAACAATACAAAAACATAATGGCACAAATACCTCTCTAAATTTATACGTTATTATTAAACACATTTAATCAAAAAAACCATAACAAATTCAAATTAATTAAGATTACTACATATTTTATGACTTGATTGGAAAAAGGAGCAAAAAACAACCGACACTATTCAAAAATTATTTATAATTTTAACACAACAGTGAACTTTGACCCTACACCTAATATGTTATAACCAAATGCTAACAAAATTCAATCAAAAACATTATCTTATACTAAAAAAAATCGATCACAATACTCTTAACCTAAGCGTTTAACCTTATCTCTAAACCTTATATAATAAACATAGCACATACCTAGCCTATCCCTAATTTTTAACACAAAAATACAAAAACTGAAAATAAACCCGAGTAATTTAGACATTGTCATTCAGCCACCAATACCTAAATTGCTCCGTCTCAGCTCGACCAGCTTCAATGAATCTAGCAAATGAGTATCTCCATTGGAACTGTTGGTCTCGTGAACTGAAAGTCGGATATTTTATCTGCTTATCGGTGGCCCGTCGGTATATGTGATATATGATTGGCACACCGTCAGAATCAAAAACATATCGATCCATGTCCAAATTCACGAATGCTCCTGGAGGAACAAAGCCAGTAGCGAGGCAAGTCGCAATATACCCGTCTGTAGGGTGGAACGGCTGTGAAATCCAAGGATTTTCACTCACAGTTAAAGATCTTGCGATATGATTCCGAAGAAGTTTCAATATGAAGATATCGACTCTCGTCACTTGAGAAGTTTGATAAATTCTTCTATTCGATATATAATGCTTCCAATCCGTCTCAGGCTTTCTGTACAAACCAGTTCATGCACGAAGACATTTCCTTTCGAAAACTCTTAATTTTTCTATAGTACTAGCACTCTGGTTGTACCAGATCTGACATCCATATGTCAAAACTGGTCTAAACAGGGTCTTGTAACAGATGATTTTGATCTTTTGATCAATGTATTTGGAATGAAAGAGTCTTCGTAGGACCATGACTACTTTTTATGCCTTACTGAGCATGATTTTGACGTGTTCAGTACAGTACAGATACTGATCGAGACGAACACCGAGGTATCGAACACAGGATTTATGTGGAACCCGTTCTGGACTACTCTCACCAGCCATGATGTGGAAAGCCTTCCAATTACGCTTCAAATCTTGACTAACCCCCTGTAGTGTTGTCCGAAACAAGATTGTTTAGCACTTCTGCGCATTGATTTTCATTCGTCAATTGTCAGTGTACAGCTACACATCACTGAACATTTTTTGGAGATTGCTCTGAACTATTGTAACTTTTCGGTCTGCCATCTAGATGATCAGATCATCAGCAAACGCTACCAATGATCGCGTTGGCAAGACGTTAAAATCAAAGCCGTTCAATAGCTTGCGAATGAATTTTGAGAAGAGCAAAGGCACAGTAACTGTTCCCTGCTGTAGACCATTCAAGACCTTGAATTCGCGCAATGTTGCCAGATTTCCATCAGCAACTACCAATGATTTCTCATATAACATATTGCACATCCTGGCGGCAATGTGTCCGGAGGAGCTGTCCTGAAGGAGTTTAAAAACTAGGCAATCTAACCACACCACAAACTAGGTAATCTAACGACACCAATCAATGAGACATGCTCCAACACATTCTCTGTTGTTTAGTTTACAACAGATGTCTGAGGTTACTTTCGTTATTGCATGTATGGTCGAATGCCTGGCACGAAAACCAAATTGGCATTTCGGCATCAACTCATATTCCTGAATGTGGGCATTCAATGCTTTGTTGAGTATCACTTCAAACACCTTGCTGATGTTAGGCAGCAAGCTGATTGGGCGATAGCTTTTGGGGTATGAAGATTATTTTCCTTTCTTCAAGATCGGAAAAATACTTTAGCCTTTTCCCACTCATTTGGGAACTACATTTGGAATACCATCAGTACATGATTTCTTGTTATTTATCCTGCAAAATATGAAACACTAGTCTTCATAGCTGACAAAATAATCAATAAGATTCAAGCTCGGTATGAGGTCAGATGTTAATGTTTCATTGAAATGAAGAATTGATTCACCGTTCAGGCTTGATTTGAAGTCGGAAACTTTTGCTTCAACCACCTCTGCAAATATTTCATTCCCTCTCTCAGGGGTAGATGAACTTGCTCAAAATGTGTTCCAATCAGGGCAAGTTTCTGCAATCCCTCAAATATAACCCTGTTTCCATTTCTATCCGGAGTCGTACTATCAACTTCGATACCAGCCCTATCGAGAAGGTTTATCTCATCACTAGCGACTCCAAGATTCGATACCTTCACTCGAGACTTCTTACGGAATATGCTATTCACTTTTGCGAAAACACCATCTGGGTCCTGTGGGCTAATACCCCTCAATTTTTCCGCCAATTGCTTGCTGACCTCACTCCTGAAGTATGAACGGATTAAGTTCCGGACATTCTTCAGGTGTAATTTCAACAAAGCCAACGAGGGATGGTTGTAGTCCAAAAATCGCCGATAAATATTGTTGATGCGTGTGAAAAGGAGGCGTTTCATTCTTTTCAACCTTGCAATGGTTGGTGTTTCATATCCTTCCATATTGTTTCGATGTTTAGTCTTGGGAACAACTTTCTCAATCGTTTCCAACCTCAACTTCTCTAACTTCGACAAATAGAGATCTATTTCGTCGGTATTTAGATTCCTGTCATTAGAAACCATTGAGCAAGAGTTACCATCATCAGAAGGAGGGCATTGCTTCTGATACCCTCGGTTAAACTTCTTTTGAAACTTTCCCCAGTCTGTTTTTTTTTTAAATTCAACCGATGATTTTCATGTTGAACTGGAATGAGCAAGAAATCATCCCTTTGATGATTAATTTCCATTACGATTGCGTTATGGGCGCTATCGTAGGGAAGCACCTGCAGTTTCCGTTGAGGACTATTAAAGCTGAATTCAAGTCTTGCGTCAGCAAGGCAAAGGTGCAAATATGAATTTGCCCTAGGGTATGTTGTTATATACTCCATATATATTAGAAGAAGTGATTGTTTCTTTGCGGCGGTTATGTCAGTAGAGAACTGAGCCTTATCATCTTGATCTATAAAAATATTTGATCTGGTCAACTTATTGATGCTTTGTTCTTCAAGTAACGGAACGATGATTTGACGAAACGGCTATTCATGTGGTTTTTGTGGTGATTAGTGTGTGCCCGTGTGAATTGAACAAGAACCGTCGATTCATATTTTTGCTCCTCTGTGGTGTTAAATTTTTTGGAAGTAAACGAAGATAACATGCATTGTGACAAAAAAGTACCCGGAAATTGCAAATAACATGCAAAATATTTAATTATTCATCAATATTTATTTTATCGCCTTCATCAGATGCACTACACTTACGCCAACAATTTCCCCAGTCTTCGAAACACTTTTCATCGGCATTTTTTGGGATGGCCTTGAGTGATTTTTGTTTTACATTGTGACAAAAAAGTACCCGGAAATTGCAAATAATTATTCATCAAAATAATACGGTGATTGATCGATGGTATTTATTGCGTTTTTGGCTTTAAATTCGGTCACAATAAAAAAATCGCAATGCACTACTGAGGTGTACCGACTTTACCAGCTGCTGTAAATAAACTGGTTGACAGATCGCGCTCATATTTGGCATAGTAATTAAGGACAGTCCTACCAACTTATCAAAATACTTTTTTGAAATATCATTTACCCGGGGAATTTAAATTACCATTTCCGGGTACTTCATTGTCATCATGTAAATCTCACTTCGGCTGATGTCATATCTAACTCTCTTGCATTCTTGTGTTAGTTCATCAAGAGTGTTTACATTGCGAACAGTTTCCGTTCATCTTGTTTTATTTTATGAAGTTACATCCATCACAGTTTTTAAAAATAATGGCTGATCATTTTCTGAACTTGGATGTCCAACTGAAAACCTCATAGATATTTTTATATTTAGATTTTACTGGCAGATACCTTTAAGTTTCTTGTCATACTACCTTTATGCTTCTTCAGGGAGACTACGTTTTGAATCTTTCTCTTTAAAGTATGTTTCGCAGCTTTTAATTTTTCGTAGGATTTGAATATATTTTTTAACAACATGGCTTGACATAGCAACTGAAGCAAAATACAAAAGATGAACAATCTTTTTCATAGCTTCCTTGAAGACTTTATTCTTGACTGCTTTCCCTCAATTTTTGTATTTTTAAGACAAGTGATTGTCGTGCGGTACCTTCTCTACTTCGATTCTTTATTAATTACCCATAAAACACTGTACGAGAGCGAGTAATTAGTAAATAAATTATTTACGGAAACCCAAAAACATTCTTTCCCCTTTCAAACACAGACAGATACTAAACTTTGCCATAGAATACGAAAAGTAAATAAATATTGCTGACGTAATCATACTACCCTATCTCGCATGTCATCAAAATAAGCAAAGCGAAGACCCCTACTCTTCTTTGATGCTTTCGTAATACTTGAACGGCCCTCTTAAAACTCTTTGAAAATGTTATTGATAACTGAACTTTTACAAGTTCAGTATCTGTAGCTGCTATAGTTTTGAAGCAAACCTGCTGTAATACACAGACGGATGGACGGACAGACAAAAGCGATATTAATGTGGTTTTGTAAGTAGTAAAAACCCTCAAAAATGCGATAAGTATCAAAATTTTGGAACTTGGAAAAGCTGAAAGGAAAATTGGGGCTCAGCAGATATCAATGGAGGATAACAACACACGCAATCCTGAAATTTTTGATAAGTATTAAAGTCAAAATTTATTTCAAAAATCATTTGGGTATGTGTACACAATTGTCACTTCACAATGCCTAAAAAATATAAAACCTTAAAACATTATTATTCATGTATACAATCGTTAATGTAACGTAAATAATATACTATAAAAAACTTCCTGAGATCAATAAATATGTTTTAAAAAATACGATAATGTTTTCCATTATACGCAAATTATAGCTAACATATGAATTTTATATTCATATTATTATATATCATTTAAATCTTCTCCAAATGAGCGTCCGAACTTCTTTATATTTTAGAACTATAAATATAAGTACAAAAGCTAATCCTTGTAAGCTTTTCAACATTCCACGTACTAATATTAAGTACGCATGACCAGGAATGTAAAATATTCTCATAATCAGCATAAATCCCGTCAAGGATGTAAGACATGTTAACCTTGAATAAGAAAAATAAATTGTAATCACAAAAGTTACGTAATTGGTTTAATTTGCCCACAACAATGTAGGGGCAGGGATAAGTGCGTGCGATGAAAATTAGTGGAAACTGTACATATTTATAGCATAAAATAACAAATTTTCATGTTGTAAATATGATGGGTCATTGGGAAATGAAACAATCGCTTAACGGAGTATAAGTGAAAAGCACAATCCTATGGAAAATGAATACAGCTATATTACGAGTATGTAGCATTTTTAGTAAAGTTAAAATAGGTCACAAATAACTGGATTTTAGTTAATTATTTTGATGAATTATTACGTATAATGAAAATTAATTTATCGTAATTAATATTAATTTTGGCATCGAAATAAGTCTTAGATAAAGTGCAATCGTCAAGTTAATGGTAGGAGATCTTGTAATTTTGAGAGACTTTTTCATGCTTTTATGGATGAACTAGCTGCAATAAATGAACTACAACAAATAAGGTTGCTTTATGGTCAATAAAATACATTGAAACATTAGTGGATAAAATGAATAAAAATAAAAAAAAGAATACAATGCAAAGTTGATAGTAAAGACGAGTATAAGTTTTGAAATCACGAGTCACAGGAATTATGAATATAAACTTTCAGTGTCTTCTTGGAGGAAGCAATTTTACAAGAAGCCAACTCTATCCAGATGAATTTCTATGGTGATGAGTTTTGAAATGCAACTTTAGTTGACACACACATTTTGACCATTGCGTTTGGCAAGGAAGATACGATTAGATGAACCAAACAAACACATATACACCTATTGATTAAAAGGCTAGAAAGGCTTGGTTGTGTATTAAATTAATTCAGGGATAGGCAACGTTGTCAAGCAATGATTAAACATATACATTCGGCATACATACCTGTTTTGAACTTCTTCCAGTTCAAAATGATGTTCTTGAAATTCAATGTCATGATCATCAAGGACGGAATTTTCATAATATTTTTGTAAAATTTCTTTCCGTATTAAAGCCTTCAACCGATTCGATCCCATGAAAATTGTCATAAGTAGCAAAATATATGTCAGAACAATTGTGGTCTTTGGAGTTGTTAAAAACTCTACGAGGCTTATAATGTCTAGAATAAAAATATTATTGAATTCACTCATTAATAAAAATAAAACAATAAAAACTTGCCACTTTCTCTCAATCCATTGGAAATTATTGTTGGGATGAGCATACAGCAAATGAAAAATATCCCATAACTACAAACAGCAAATGGACGCCATTCAACCTTTTTATAGGGAAGATAGATCCTGCAATCAAAGTATAATTAATATCCAGGTATAGACGTTAATAAAATCACTTACCAAATAAAAAGCACACTATTTGTGAACAGCACCAAAATCCAAAAATGATTCATTAAATCAAAATATTGTACAATGTGACGAAGATTTACAGATTCCTTCCATTTCATCGTGTTAAGAACACTACGCAGAATAAATTCAACTGTCATGAAGCATTGTAGTGATATCACATAAACGCCATGTAGATTTCGTAGTTCTTTTATGAAAATATAGAGGACTGCTATACTAATAAAACATGGTATGGACACGATAGTGAAGAATTTCTGCCCTAAATTTCGGCGGTACAGTTTTATAATTTGTGGCTTTGTTTGAGAGCGTTTTGTCTCCTGATCATGGCATACCATATATGCACCATTGTAAGCGTTGGCTTCAATGCAGAAATCATTATTGACTCGATAGTAGAAGTGGCCATAAGTGTTAGTCATTAGCAAGGATCCGTTTTGAATTATATGGGACCCGAACATGTCTCCATAGTACATGCATCTGTAAAAAAAATAACAAGATTTTAATCAAATACATAAATTTTCACGTAGTTATATAATTCGTTGGTATAATTAAGTAAAATGAATTATCTGATAAACGCACTGCAATACCTCTAACTAGAGTATGTATTGTATGCCCAGATATTTAACACTTCTTTTATTCATCAATAATTGGGGCAAGTAAATTTGCAGTGTTCAATAATATCAATTATGAATCACAACACAGTCAAAAATCCATCCGTGGTGTTAAAATTCCTTGTAAATCTCATTTCGTCATCTTGATCCTCTAGTGTACTATAAGCGTCCCGCTTAACTGAATTTAGTTTACGAGCCGCTTCGTCATTCCAACATATCACATCCTGTATGTGCCTTTACTTCTCACTAGTACGTAGCAATTTGGAGTGCTGCTCCCAAATTTGGAGTCCGTACCACAGGAAGCACATCGATGCTCTTGAGTCAATTCAACGCAGATTCACACGGTCTCTATTCTTCAAATTCAACCTTCCTCACTCCCCTTATGATGACCGACTACATACTTTGAACCTTCCTACCCTCGAGTTCAGACGGTCTTTCCTTGACGAATGTCTTTTGTTAAAGCTTTATCCTACTCTTTTACCTCAAAATTTATGCAGGCAAATAAATACATTAGAAGCTGCTCGCCCTAATAGATCCTCGCTTCAATTTCAGGTTCCGTATACACGTACTAACACCTTCTTCCACTCTCCCTTACTACGGTTGCCTTGTATGCACAACCAGCGAAGTCTTGGTCCTCTACCACAGTCTCTTGGCGTATTCAAAACTTTTATGAAAAATCAAATTTATAAATACTCCTATAAATCTTATTTTGATATCGTATTGTGATCTTTTTCCTTTAATTTCTTCCATATTTTGAATTCCTATATTTGTATATATCTATTCATTGACTTGTAATTGGACTCTTAGTCGGTAAGTTGATTTTTGAAATAAATAATGATGATAGAGTTAGCGTCAAACTTAACAGTGTGATTAATCTCTAATTCAAATTAATACAGCGAGTTTAACCTATTATCTGCTCGAAAAATTAACTAAAATCATTTGTTTTAAGGGCTCAGTCACCACACTACTCAGGCTGTTAGGGTATCCAATGGTGCCCATGCCTTTTATGCTATACTTTGCTGAAAAACTACACTGAAAAATTGACAGTATTCAACTTTAAATACAAGTAACATCATATTCACAAAGATGGGCAAAAGAAAGCTGAGAAACATCTCATTCCCTTGAATGGTCCTGAGAAAATTTAGAGGCTTTCACCGTCTTTAAGGTTGGGTTGAAACGAGAGGAACTGGGACATTTGATATGTAGCTGTTTGGCTGAATAGACATAATTCGTTTTCGAGTAAAGGGGCTGTGAAATAAACCATTACGACCTATACCAATTTCTGCCCAAAAATTGTGACTCTTTGTATGTTGAGTTGTGTTTTTTAGTGACTTAATAATAATTATAATATTAAATCAAAAGTGGGAATGATTATATCCAAAAATCGCTGCTAGAGCATTTTGGGCGAAGAAAAAAGGGAAAAAAGCAAAACAGCGTCGCGTCGCGTGATTGCAGATCGTGCATGTTTGCAGCTGTATACAAGTCGGTGCGAGAACTGTTTTGCTGGAAAAGTGGGCAGCAGTGTTTGGACTGAAAGGAAAAATGTCAACGGTTACGGGAAGTAAGTTGAGAGATTTGCGCTTGGGCGACTTAAAGAGCGAGGTCGAGAAATGCGGATTAAACGGTACGGGAAATAAAAACACGCTTATCATATCTAGAATCAGCGTTGATCCCGATACATTTTTTTTGAGACGCTACACGTATAGTCTATGCCGCTAAAGAAAACTTCGCCTAAGGTGAAGCAAACTACGATAGCGGCCGATAGAGTTGTGGCAGATGCCGGGGCAACAGATGTAAATAACACCATTTGTTTCAGGTGTGAGCAAGAAAAAGAAATTTCTAGATTACGATGGGAAATTGACTTATGGCGTCTTGAGTATTAGCTCCTAAGGAAAGAACCCGAATACCAAGAAAAAGGTCAACACCCGCAGACCACAGGCAACTAAAAAAACACTAACTGACCATGAAATACAATACCACACCTACATACTCTGACGGATAGACAGCAGAATATTGTCATCAGGCGCCTGTATGGCCTTTCAGCCGAAAAGTCTCAGGGCTTCAACTCAATAGAAGTCTACTATATCAAAATGAGGGAAGGTCTTTCTAAGGTAGTCAATAATATTAAATTATGTGCATCATGGAGGCACATCGTGCTGGTACAGGCCAGGATATGTTCCACAATTGCCAACAATTTGGACATTCTTCTAGAAACTGTCATGCACAGTCTCGATGCGTCAAATAAGGTTCGCTTTACCATTTCTCGGGCGGCTCAAAGAAAATAGAGCATCCAAAATGTGTCAACTGTGGCGGAGAACATCCAGCAAGCTACGGGGATTGTCCCAGGAACCCAAAGAACGAAAGAAGATCATTCGCACAGGTTGCTGCGGCCCAACCCACACAGCCAGCACAAAAACAAACAACCACGACACAGACACTTCCACGTACACAAATGGATACACAATATGGACTAAATGTTTGCCAAAATACAGACACAATTCAAAATATGCTGCAAGAGACGATTACAAACATGATTCAAACTATGTTCTCTGCATCTCAAAATGTCGTCAACACTAAATACTAATGAGTTTAATGAACCACGTTTGAGTTCTGACATGGAATGCGAATTCCTTGCTTCAGCATACTTGTGAAATACAACAATTTATATTTGATCGTAAATTTAACATTATTATGATCCAAGAAACCTTTCTGAAGCCTGGGAGACGATTCCGCATCCCTAACTACATTATGTACAGAAATCGACAGAATGACGGGTAGAGGAGGCGGAACGGCCATTCTAGTAAGACGAAACGTGAATTATTATCTCCTTAATACACCTACTCTTCAAAAACTAGAGGCCTCGGCAGTCAAGGCGCGAACTGATTTCTAGAGTTCATTGAGATTTCTGCTTACAATCCTCCAGTAGATAGAATCTCTTATATGTGCTTTTTTCATTTATTTATTTATTTATTTACGCTATTTTACAGATCTATGAATCCAATTACAAAAAAGGTAATGAAACATAATACATGCAACAAAGACGAAGTGAGCAACTTGAATTGAAAAAAAAACAGGATTATAAAATACTATTAAACTATTAGAAGCTTAGGAGAATATTATGTAATATGCTTTTAAAAGCGTTTAAGAAATGTGGCAGGGGACCAAACTGGAGTTCATTGAAACGAAGCACACAATGAATATGTCAGTGGAAAGCGTTCTTTCGGTGGGACATTTAAAAAGCCTTTCCCGAAGGTTGGATGAAAGAATACCTTGATATATTTCAAACAAGCAATACAGGTCTAAGAATTCTCTCCTATTTTGAGTTTAGGATGTTGAGGATCTGTAAGCGCTCATCATGGGAGCTGTAAGGGAGGTTATATTTGTAGAACAGAGAACGTGTGAATTTACGCTGTACAGTTTCAACAGCGTCCGATAGATTGTTATAGTGAGGAGACCATACTTGGGAGGCATACTCAAGGATGACCGGCCAGGATTACAAATAGATGGACGCTGGTTAAGATGTTAAAGGACTCGTTGGAGGATCGTAAAATAAAACCAGCGACACGTGAAGCTCTAGTGGTTATGCATGAAATATGGATGTACAAAAGGAGCGAAGCAAGCCGCAAAGAAACTCCTTCAAAAAGTGCCAGAAAGTAAAGTTCGCACGGACGCCCAATCTGAAAAAGAACTTGATGCAAAACAGGAGAGGCAAAGCCCCGACGAAGACCCCGGCAGCAGGCACTGCTCGTAAAACCCCAAAACGGCCGATCCTACGCGGAGGTACTGCAGGACATCAGGGGGAAAGATACCAATACTACCATTAGAGTAGTGCGACCAACGCGGTCGGGCCACATACTGGTCGAATTCGGAGCAGAGGCCGGCAATAAAGAAGCATTCTGCGACGCAGTAAAGAAATTCCTCGGCAAAAGCGCAACTATAGCCCGCTCAAGCCGATGGCAACGATCGAAATAAGAGACATGGACTGCGTGACGGATTTGGCCGAGATAGAAGAGGCCATCAAAGGGGAGTTCCCTAGCGTGGGAAGGATCGAAGCGAGACTGACACCAGAAAACAACAGGGGACAACGCATGGCCATAGTTGACTTGACCGAAAAGGACGCCGAACAATTCCTGAACAAGGGCAAAGTAAGAATAGGGTGGGTTTTCTGTAGGCTACGGGGAAAGCAACGCCTTTTCAATGTTGCAAATTCCTTGGTTATGGTCATACCACACAAGTATACAAAGGACCCGATAGGAGTTCCCTATGTTACAAATGCGGTGAAATGGGACATAAAAAAAGGGTGTACGAACAAGGCACACTGTATTCTCTGCAAGGATGCTGATCCAAGATCTGACTTAGGACAGGTCTTGGGATCAGGAAAATGCTGGGTATTCCAGGAAGCCCTAGTCAAAGCAAAATCAGAACTTTGATGACTCGCATCTTGCAGCTAAACCTACACCGCAGTTCAACCGCTCAAAATCTGCTTGAGCAGTTTGCGAGGGATATGAAAGCCGACTTCTTGCTGCTGAGTGAGCAATACCATGATAAAAGTCCTACATTATGGTATTCTGACGAAACTGGTACTGCCGCCATCGGGATTCGAAACAGTGATTTCCAAGAGGAGATTTGTGGACGCGGGATGGTTTCGTGTGGGTTCGGTGCTCAGGGACAACCTTCTTTAGTATCTACCTAACGCCTAACGAATAGATATCATCTTTCCAAGCCAAACTTAATGCCCTAGAAGGGCGATGTCTCGAACGCAGAGGCCAAAGTGCTCTTTTAGGGCGACTTCAACGCGAAAGCAATCGAATGGGGCATGCCTCAAACGGATCCGCGGGGAAAACGAATCCTGGAAATGGCGGCCAGGATGGAGCTCGTCGTACTAAACTCCGGAAAGACGCCGACTTTCTGCCGTATTGGCTGTGAGGGAACCATACCAGACGTGACATTCACCTCGGAGTCCTTAGTACGGAGGATACACAATTGGTACTAGAGGACTACTCAGCCAGTGATCATCAGTGCATTCTGCTTGAGATAAGTGATGTTGTCTCCCGCTGTCGGTTCTCTCGGTTTTCTACAACTGGATGGAACATCGGAAGGATGGACGTCGAGAGGTTGGTCTAGGTGCTCACAGCAGGTGAGCCGCTGCAGGGAGCTTCGGAGGGGACGGAAGAACTGGCAGCTCAAGAGGTGGTGAACTCTACTATGAACATTATTACGACTGCTTGCGATGGAAGGTGCCGAGGTTTTTGCTGATCAGCAAGGAGAAGGGAAATCCCGAATTGCCGTCTGCATACCGTCCGTTATACATGCTAGACACGGCTGGGAAAGTGCAAGAGAAACTCATCAAGGGAAGACTCACTGACGCGATTCGTGCTGCTGGAGACCTATCCCCTCGGCAGTACGGCTTTAGATCAGGACGTTCTACCATTGATGCGATTGCAGAGGTGGTGAATACGTCCAAAAGGCAGAGTCATATAGTCGCACCCAGCGACGGATCGTCCTGTTGGTGACACTCGAAGTCAGGAACGCCTTCAACTCCGCTAGATGACTGGATATTCTGGATACGCTGGAAAACTCTTTTCAAGTTCCAGAATATCTAATGCGGCTTTTGAGGAACTACCTAAAGGACCGAAGCCTGCTCTACGACACGACACAGGGCCAACGAAGGATGGATATTACATCTGGTGTTGCCCAGGGATCTATTCTTGGTCCAGGCCTGTGGAACGTGTCTTCCGATGGGCAACTGAGACTTGAGATGCCAGATGAGTCGCGCTTGGTCGGCTATGCGAATGATGTTGCGGCTCTGGTCGCTGGACGCACCGTTGAACAGGCGCAACTTAGGCTAGGTATGCTAATGCGCCGAGTGAGATACTGGATGACTGCTCGCGGGCTCAGTTTAGCACTGGAGAAAACCGAAGTGCTCATCTTGACAAAAAAGAGAATCCCTAGAGTAAGACGCTTCTTGATGAGTGCTGTAGGGTCAGTGCTACTGTACGGAGCAGAAGTATGGGGCAACGCTCTCAGCAAGGAGGTATACCGAAAATGTTTGGCACAGGAATAGAGAAGAGGAGCACTCAGAATTGCATCTTCGTATCCAACTGTCTCTGATTCGGCGGTGAGAGTTATAGCAGGCGTGATACCTGTCGCCCTCCGTGCTAGAGAGCGCCACTCTATTTACCTGCGCCGAAACGAGGATGCGAGGGAGATGGTTGTCCGCGAGGAGAGCCAGCGCTCGCTCAACGATTGGCAGCAGTCTTGGGTCAATTGCACGAAGGGAAGGTGGACTGCACGCCTCATTCCGGATGTGAGACCGTGGCTAAATCGAAGACATGGTGAAACTGGCTTCCATCTGAACCAGCTTTTGAGCGGGCATGGGTGTTTTCAGTCCTATCTGCACAAGATTGGTGAGCCACGGTCCCCCGATCGTCGGTTTTGCCCAGGAGAGAAGGACAATGTCTGCCACACATTTTTTGCGTGTACAAAATGGGTCAGGCTGCGAAGGGAACTCTACAAGAAGACGGGAGAGCTCACCCCGGATAATATAGTTGCGGTAATGCTCGAATCGGTTGACAAATGGAACCAGGTGGCACATTATGCTCGGGCAGTCCTGAAAGATAAAAGGGACTCACAGCAGCCAGGGGCGTTAGGGCTGGGGGTTCGCTTTTCTGGCACTTCCTCTTCCCCTTCCCCTCTCCTCTCTTGCTAGGAAAGGAATTCCCCAGCTTGTAGGCGCCTCACGGCGTAACAAAACGAGACCTGGCCCGAAGTATTGTGTCAAACGGTTCCAGGCTGGGTTCTCAGGTTGACAGGGGAGGTGTTTAGTGGGTAGTCCAGTCGTCTCCTGGCGAGCATGGGAGTCCCAAACTCTGTGCATAAATGGCATTCACCTCCCTACCACAAAAAACCCTCTTTTCGTTGACCAAACTAATTAAAAATGGTACCAGCGTCGTATTTGAGCACAATAAGTGCCTCATAAGAAACAAATTGGATGAGTTAGTTGTAAAAGCTGACCTGGTCGATGGAGTATATAAGTTAAGAATACTAACACAGAATTATTTGTTGACAGTTAGTGGCGATACGTGGCATAGACAGCGTGGTTACATCAATAGCACGGATATGAACAAAATGAAAAAGTGTGGATTGGTTGAAGGACGCAATTATGCTGATGGGTTCATAACAAGCAAATCCAGCTGGCAAATATGCTGCGGAGGAAAGCAGTCAAGATTTCCATTCGACAATTACAGATCACGTACCACAGAGACTCTTCAGGTAATTCCTTCAGATGTCTGCGGACCCATGGAGACTGTCAATAGACAGTGCACGATATTTCTTAAATTCATTGAAGACTACACCATGGTGACATTTATTTACTTCCTGAAGACTGAGAGTGAAGTATTAAATTATTTTAAAGACTTCAAATCTATGGCAGAGAATTTTCAGAGTAAAAAAATAAAAGCCTTGCGTTCAGAACATGGCTGTGAGTATTACAGGAATGATTTTGAAGATTTTTTAAAGAAAGAGGGAATCATACATCAAAAAACAAACCTTTACACCCCTGAACAGAACGGATTGAGTGAAGGTCAAACCGAACCATAGTGGAGAAAGTGAGATGCTTACTTTTCGATGCAGTTAAAAAATTTTCGGCCAGAAGCTGTTAACACAGCTGTCTATTTGAAAAATAGATCGGTAGTTTCAGGTATTGAGAAGACTCCATCTGAGACTTAAATCAAGAAGAAACCAGATTTACAGCATATACGTATATTCCGAAGCCCTGTAATGGTGCACATACTTAACAAAAAGAATCAAGAGGGATAAAAAATCAAAATTGCATATACTGGTTGGTTTCAGTGAAAACATCAAAGGTTATAGAATTTATTATCCAGTTAAAAGGAATGTAACTACGAGTAGAGATGTTGTGATTATGGAAAAGCTAAGAAGTATAGAAACAGTAACTGTTCCAGAAGCTACATTAATGCTCGAGCTACATTAATGCTCGTTTCCCTTCTGCCCCTATATTGGTCACCCAATACAACACTTTCCCTAATGCCAATAACAAATTGCTTGATCTTGTTCTTTCCAACTTCTCACCTTCTTCTCTGTCCGCATCGGTAGCACTCTCATCCTTTTCGAACCTGATCCCCACCACCCACCGCTCTCTATTGAGCTTGCCATCACATCTTCTCGTTCTTTGAAGAATTTCTCACCTTCCCGCTTTAATTTTTTTAAAGCCGATTTATCGAGCATGGGAGCTAACCTTAATGCCGTGAATTGGTATTCCTTCTTCAGCAATCTCCACACTGAAGATTTTGTTGATAAGCTCTATATGTTTCTTTCGTCCTTAATCTCGCAATTAACTCCTGTGTGTCCAGCAAGAAGACCTAACGATGCTTTTTGGTTCAATTCAGATATTGCCACTGCAATTAAAGCTAAAGATGCTGCCCGCAGAAAATTCTTATACGGTGGTCTTCCAATTGACCTTGTTAAATTTAAAGAGCGTTGTACCGCGGCCAAGAAAATTGCCACTTCTGCACTTCATGCATATATTAACCACATTGAAACTTCGTTAATGTCGAATCAAACTCGCGCGTTCTGGTTGTACGTAAAATCTTTAAGGACCTCTCATCATGCCCCTGATAACTTTAGTCTAAATGGCGTGATATCGTCTTCTCCTCAAGAATCTTGCGAACTCTTCGCTTCTTACTTTTCCTCCTTTTTTGGCAGGGCAAAGCATTCCCCTTCCTTCAACCAATCTTCTTGCGCTTTTCCCTCTACTAATTTTCGTACAAACCCCTTGCAGGTTGAGCAACTCTTGAATAATCTTGAAAACAGCACCAGTGTGGGCTCTGATGGCATTCCAAATTTTCTAGCAAAATCTTTATCTTCTTCGCTTTGTGTTCCCTTTCAATTATTTTTAAATCGAGTTTATCCTGTGGGGTTTTCCCCGCCTAATGGAAAATTGCCCACATTTTTCCTATTTTCATATCTAGTGATCGTAATATCGTCTCAAACTATCGTCCTATTTCCCTACTTCCTTTTTTTTAGTACAATTCTTGAAAAGATCGTTTTTGATTTGCTGCATCCACTTGTTCTCCCATCTTTAGCAGACCAACAGCATGGTTTTGTAAGAGGCAGATCTAGCCTTTCAAATTTACTCTCTTTTACCCATCATATTGCAGCTGCCCTCGATCAACAACAACAAGTGGACGTTATTTTTACGGATTTTTCTAAAGCCTTTGATTCAGTGGATCACTCTCTCCTATTTGACAAACTTTTAGGCTTCAATGTCCCTAGCTGCCCCTATTCTTGGCTTCACTCCTATGTCCTGAATCGCCAATGTGTAGTTACTTTAAACTCTTGCTTCTCTTCTTCTTTTCACCTGAGCTCGGGAGTTCCGCAAGGTTCAATACTGGCCCCATACTATTTTTACTTTTTACTTTTTATCAATGATCTACCTTCTGTTGTCACATCCCCCTGTCTCCTTTATGCTGATGACTTCAAGATTTTTCGAGTTTTTGATTCCCTGTTAGATGTGGATACCCTTCAAACCGATCTTCAGCGTCTTAGTGACTGGTGTGAATCAAACCATCTCTCTTTAAATGTTTCCAAATGCCATCAGATGACATTCTCCTATAAAAAATGTCCTCTTCTCTCAACGTATAGGATTATTTGTACCCCTTTGAGCAATGTAACCTCCTCCAGGGATCTTGGTGTGCTTTTCGATTGTAAGCTGAAGTTTGATCTCCACATTGCTCTAATTATTAAGAAAGCCTCTTTGCTTAACTGGATTTATTTTACGATCCGCTTCGTTATTTCAACATATCACATCCTGTATGTGTCTTTACTTCTCACTAGTACGTATTCATTTGGAATACTGCTCCCAAATTTGGAGTCCGTACCACAGGAAGCACATCGATGCTCTTGAGTCAGTTCAACGCAGATTCACACGGTATCTATTCTTCAAGTTCAACCTTCCTCACTCCCCTTATGATGACCGACTACATACTTTGAACCTTCCTACTCTCGAGTCCTGACGATCTTTCTTTGAGGAATGTCTTTTGTTAAAGCTTCATCATAGTCTTTTACCTCAAAATTTATGCAGGCAAATAAATACATTCGACGCGGCTCGCCCTAATAGATCCTCGCTTCAATTACAGGTTCCGTATGCACGTACTAACACCTTCTTCCACTCTCCTTTGCTACGCTTACCTCGTATGCACAACCAGCGAAGTCTTTGTCCTCTATCACAGTCTCTTGGCGTATTCAAAACTTCAATGAAAAATCAAATTTATAAATATTCCTTTAAATCTTATTTTAATATCGTATTGTGATCTTTTTTCTTTAATCTCTGCCATATTCTGAATTCATATGTTTGTATTTATATATTGTATTCATTGACTTGTAATTAGACTACTAGTCTGTAAGTTGATTTCTGAAATAAATAAATAAATAAGAGACCAAAGATTCAGTGGGGGAATTGTTGCAGGAATCTACGGTAAAGACAGAACCTTCTCATGCTCAGTCGAGTTCTAGTGAGTGTGAATACTTGGACAGCCTAGATGATTTTTCAAATAAGGAAGAAGTACGTAATGTAGAAAAAAAGAGAGTGACAGGATAGAGCAAGAAGATGAAACAAGTAATGTTTCTCAGATAAACTATGAAGAAAAGGCAAAGAAAAAACCCAGAAAGATATGGATTGGCAAAGTTAAGTACGACACCTATAGGAGAAGTTGAACTGACTTATGAAGAAGCTATCAGCGGTCCTAAGAAACAACAGTGGTTGCAGGCGATTGCAGAAGAGCTACAGGCATTCAACGACAACCAAGCGTGGTAGATTGTCGATGCTCCAGATAGTGCTAGTGTGATGCAGTGCAAGTGGGTTTAAAATAGGAAATTGATTGTGATAATAAAGTGAGGCATTGTGCTGGACTGGTTGCAAAAGGCTTCACACAGAAGGCTGGTGTGGACTATCCGGAAACTTTTTCACCGGTGATTAGGCACTCAACCTTGCGGTTACTATTTGCTTTGAGTGTGCAATTAGGTATGGATATTATTCATCTAGACGTCACAACTGCCTTTCTTAATGGTTATTTAAAAAAAAGCATGTTTATGCATTTCCCAGAAGGATTTGTTGTGAAAGATTCTAATAAAGTACTAAAATTAAAAAAGGCTGTTTATGGTCTCAAAAAATCATCCTTAGCTTGGTACCAAAGAGTAGATGAGACATAGTGTAATTTAGAGTACAGTAGATGTAAACTTGAACCTTTCGTTTTTATAAAAGGTCATAATAAACGATTGTTGGTATTTATGTTTATGATTTTATAATTTTTTCGAATAAAGAAATAGAAACCAAGTGTCTAATAGAAGCATTGATCCAAAAATTTAAAATAAATATCAAATTAAATAGTATTTGGGCATGAAAATTAATATAAATAAAGTGTTATTACAATAGATCAGGAGAATTATATTGAACAGTTGGCAAATAAGTGCATGACTGATGGTAATTTAGAAAACACACCCATAGAAAGTAAATTGAACGTAGAAAAATCTAATATGTGTGATAATAAGTTACCTTTTCAGAGACTAATAGGTAGCTTGATGTATTTAGCGGTCTTGACACGACCAGATATTGAATACGCAGTAAGTTATCTTAGTCAATTTAACAATTATTATTCATAATTGCATTGGAATTATGGCAAAAGAATTTTAAATTGCTGCTCAAGATCTTCCAAAGAAGAAGCAGAACTGGTAAGCTTGTGGATGCATATTGGGCTAGTGATACTATTGATAGACTTTCACATACAGGATTTTGTTTCATGAAATCTGGATCTGCTATTTTTTGGGAAAGTAACAATCAAAGAACTGTACCTCTCAGTAGTTGTGAGGCAGAGTAGATGGCTTCGTCAGAAGCACGCAGAGAAGGTTTATATTTACAGAATTTAGAATGTGAATTGATAGGTTGTGGCAATAAAATTGTTTTATATAATGCAAGCGATCATTATTCTCATAAACGTTCCAAACATATTGATGTTAGATATAATTTCATCAGAGATGTAATTAACAGCAACAAAATTGAAACGAAGTATCTGCCAACTTTCAGTATGCTTGCGGATCTGTTAACTATAGGATTGTCAGAGATAAAACATTATGAGTTCATACAAACACTTGGCATTGTCCAAAAGTAAATTGATTCAGCCTTTACCCAGCTCCTCCGGTAGTGCCCTATGCGATGTAGAACCTCCTCTAGTTCAAGAAGCCTAACCTTTACTGCTTTGCTGATTTTCGGGGAGTCACATGCAGAAAGCTAAAGAGGCGCTGGGGGCGAAACCTAAAGGCCACATGCAGATAACCCCACCATTAAAAATCAATAAAAGAATGGGGTCTAGCCCAATCGAAGGAGATCGGGATAAAAGAAGGAAGGAAGAGGCAATTGATGGGCGTGAAGCACCAGATCACGGGTTCCAGATAGTGCTTACAAAAGGAGCATAGAAAGCCGCGAAGAAACTCCTTCAAAAAGTGCCAGAAAGTAAAGTTCGCACGGACGCCCAACAAGAAAAAAGACCACGTAAAACAGGAGAGACGGAAGCCCTGACGAAGACCCCGGCAGCAGGCACTGCTCCTAAAGCCCCAAGATGGCCGATCCTACGTGGAGGTACTGCGGAACATCAGGGGAACCGTAAGGCCCGAAGACATCAACACCACCATTAAAGTAGTACGACCAACGCATTCGGGCCACATACTGGTCGAATTCGGAGCAGAGGCCGGCAATAAAAAAGCATTCTGCGACGCAGTAAAGAAAGTCCTCGGCGAAAGCGCAACTATAGCCCGCTCGAACTGATGGCAACGATCGAGGTACGAGACATTGACTGCGTCACGGATCTGGCCGAGGTAGAAGAGGCCATCAAAAGGGAGTTCCCTAGCGTGGGAAGGATCAAAGCGGGACTGACACCAGAAAACAACAGGGGACAACGCATGGCCATAGTTGACTTGACCGAAAAGGACGCCGAACAATTCCTGAACAAGGGCAAAGTAAGAATAGGTTGGGTTGTCGGTAGGGTACGCCGAAGAGCAACGCCTCTTCAATGTTTCAAATGCCTTGATTATGGTCACACCACACAAGTATGCAAAGGACCCGGTAGGAGTTCCCTATGTTACAAATGCGGTGACATGGGACATCAAAAAAAGAGTGTACGAAGGAGGCACACTGTATTCTCTGCAAGGATGCTGATCCAAGGCCTGATTCTGGACACGTCTTGGGATCAGGAAAATGCCGGGTGTTCCAGGAAGCCCTAGCCAAGGCAAAATCAAGACTTCGATGACCCGCATCCTGCAGCTAAACTTACACCGCAGCTCAACCACTCAAAATCTGCTTGAGCAGTTTGCGAGGGACATGAAAGCCGACTTCTTGCTGCTGAGTGAGCAACACCATAATATAGTAAAAGTCCTGCATTATGGTATTCTGACGAAACTGGTACTGCCGCCATCTGGGTTCGGAACAGTGATTTCCAAGCGGAGAGTTGTGGGCGGGGGGATGGTTTCGTGTGGGTTCGGTGCTCAGAACCACCTTCTTTAGTATGTACCTAACGCCTAGCGAATCAATATCATCTTCTTGATGCTCTGGAGAGCGCTGTCTCGAACGCAGGGGGCAAAGTGCGCCTTGGGGGAGACTTCAACGCGAAAGCCATCGAATGGGGCATGCCTCAAACGGATCCGCGGGGAAAACGAATCCTGGAAATGGCGGCCAGGATGGCGCTCGTCTTACTAAACTCCGGAAATACGCCGACTTTCCACCACATTGGCTGTGAAGGAATCATACCGGACGTGACATTCACCTCGGAGTCCTTAGTACAGAGGATACACAATTGGAAAGTATTAGAGGACTACTCAGCCAGTGATCATAAGTGCATTCTGCTTGAGATAAGTGATGTTGTCTCGCAACGTCCGTTCTCTCGGCTTTCTACAACTGGACGTCGAGAGGTTCCTCGAGGCGCTCACAGCAGGTGAGCCGCTGCAGGGAGCTTTGGAGGAAACGGAAGAACTGGCACCTCAAGACGTAGTGAACTCTACTTTGAGCATCATTACGACTGCTTGCAAAGCTTCTATACCCCGTCGAAGACCCCGGCACGGCCAGTCCCCAGTGTACTGGTGGTCAACTGAAATCACTGAAAAGCGAAGAGAGTGTCACAAGCTTCGACGTGAGGCTCAACGGGCGCGGAACCGTGACGAGGCATGCAACTTGGTAACAGCATATAAGTCGGTCAGGAAACGCCTTCGCAAATTGATCAACAGTAGCAAGGCTCGCTGCTGGCAAGACCTAGTGGACAATGCGAACAAGGATGCGTGGGGCCTTGGCTGCACGCTAGTTATGCGGAAGCTTGGTGCGCTACGGAAGATGGACGCGATAGTGCGCGGACTCTGCCCCGCCCATCCCGTCCATGTTGACGCTGTTCATGGTGAAACAGCAGTCGCGTGTCCACTCTTCACACAGCCAAAACTGAAGGAGGCTGTCCTCTCATTGAAAGCGAGAAAGGCTCCAGGTCCAGATGGTGTTCCGGCTGAGGTGTTGCGGCTCGTCTATCACCATTGTCCTGACTTGCTGCTCAGCACATTCAACGCTTGCCTACGGGCGGGGTTTTCCCGATACGATGGAAGGTGGCGAGGCTCATGCTGATCAGCAAGGGGAAGGGAAATCCCGAATCGCCGTCTGCATACCGCCCGTTATGCATGCTAGACACGGCTGGGAAAGTGCTAGAGAAACTCATCAAGGGAAGACTCACTGACGCGATTCCTCGGCAGTACGGCTTTAGAGCAGGACGTTCTACCATTGATGCGATTGCAGGCGTGGTGAACGCGGTCCAAAAGGCAGAGGCATATAGTCGCACCCAGCGACGGATCGTCTTGTTGGTGACATTCGAAGTCAGGAACGCCTTCAACTCCGCTAGATGGGTGGATATTCCGGATACGCTGGAAAACTCATTTCAAGTTCCAGAATATCTAATGCGGTTTTTGAGGAACTACCTAAAGGACCGCAGCCTGCTCTACAACACGACACAGGGCCAACGAAGGATGGAAATTACATCTGGTGTTGCCCAGGGATCTATCCTTGGTCCGGACCTGTGGAACGTGTCTTACGACGGGCTACTGAGACTGGAGATGCCAGATGAGTCGCGCTTGGTCGGCTATGCGGATGATGTTTCGGCTCTGGTCGCTGGACGCACCGTTGAACAGGCGCAACTTAGGCTAGGTATGCTAATGCGCCGGGTGAGGGACTGGATGACTGCTCGCGGGCCCAGTTTTGCACTGGAGAAAACCGAAATGGTCATCTTGACAAAAAAGAGAATCCCTAGAGTACGGATGATCAGTATTGGAGATATACGAATCGAATCGAAACCATCGGTGAAGTACCTTGGGCTACTGATCGACTCGAAGATGAGTTTCTCTGAGCAAATCAGGGCAACGGCTGACAAGGCTGCTTCGGGAATATCGGCTCTGAGTCGAGTTATGGCCATCGTAGGGGGAAGACGCCTTTTGATGAGTGCTGTAGGGTCAGTGCTATTGTACGGAGCAGAAGTATGAGGCGATGCTCTCAGCAAGGAGGTACACCGAAAACGTTTGGCACTGGTGCAGAAAAGAGGAGCACTGAGGATTGCGTCTTCGTATCCGATCGTCTCTGATACGGCGGTGAGAGTGATTGCAGGCGTGATACCTATCGCCCTCCTTGCTAGAGAGCGCCACTCTATTTACCTGCGCTGAAACGAGGATGCGAGGGAGATAGTGTTGTTGGTTTTACCCAGGAGAGGAGGACAATACCTGCCACACATTTTTTGCATGTACAAAATGAGTCAGGCTACGAAGGGAACTCTACAGGGAGACGGAAGAGCTCACCCCGGATAATATAGTTGCGGTGATGCTCGAATCGGTTGACAAATGGAACCAGGTGTCACATTATGCTCGGGCAGTCCTGAAAGATAAAAGGGACTCACAGCATCCGGGGGCGTTGGGGCTGGGAGATCGCTTTTCTAGCACTTCCTCTTCCCCTTTCCCCTCTTGCTAGGAAAGGAATCACCCAGCTTGAAGGCGCCTCGCGGCGTAACAAAACGAGACCTGGCCCAAAGTAATGTGTCGAACGGTTCCAGGCTGGGTTCTCAGGTTGACAGAGGAGGTGTTTAGTGGGTAGTCCAGTCGCCTTCTTGCGTGTATGGGAGTCCCACACTCTGTGCATAAATTGCATTCACCAGTCTACCACTAAAAAAAAGAAAATTGATTATTTTTGAAAATGTATAAGTTTATTTGTTATTTATTTAATAGTCAATAGTCAATTTCAAGTGCCTTTTTGTTCTTTTTCTCATTAAATAGTTAGTCGTTACCCTGTAATAACGTGTTTTACTTATAAATTCAATTAAAAAACGAGAGATTATTTGTACCAAATGATACTAATTACATTTATACAATACTACAGTAAAAAAAATTAATTGAAAACCAAAAAATAAATTTTTATCAAGTGATACTTATTCCGAATAGTAAATTAATTGAAAGGAGCAAAAATATAAATGAATTAAAATGAAAAATCAGAATTGGTCTTCTTCTTGCATCTTTGAATGGGTATGAGACCCTCGTGGTTGACAGGCTCCCCTACTTTAGAGCCAGCCATCGAGCTGTAGCACCTTCTTTTCGTAGTTTCCGAGGCTCATGCTTGGGATGGATGGTTCTCGCATGCAAACCAGGTCATCGAGGTCTTAGCTCCAGTTGGGAGTATGCATGGGGGCACCACTGCTACCAGGGTGCCCCATTCTTATTGTGGGCCGTAAATATCCTCGTCAAGGACGATACCGTTCATCCTGTCGCGCACGCGTTAGAGGGAAAAGTTAGTAGGTTTCCTTAAGGAATATCGCGGTACCTTTGGTCGCTTCATCAGGCCCAGACCCTGCTCACATCTGATTGGATCTTAAGATCCACTAATACGTACGCGTGAAATTTTTTTTTGTGATTTGTTCCTTGTGCTGACGGAAAGAACCCACCCAACGACACCGCGTGCCAACGCGCGTGTACGCCGATCCAGTTGAGCTCCCTTTTCTTATAGCTCGCAGAGGGGGCAGAGCACCGCTCCATATATTTTACAGACACATAAACACCATTAAAAACTTCATCAATATTTCAAATAAAAATCATAAACATGAAGAATACTCACGGAAAATATTCATGATCCGGTGGCTTCTCCGAAATCTTCAATTGAATCTCCCCAGCACTACGATTACGAAACAAAATGCAATCTTCAAACAACTCCACCAACGAATAATTCAAATATATCAGATAATTATTACTGTGACACCCGAAATTGTCTATTGTACTATTAATAATGTGTAAATTTTCATCATCACCACAACACTTCCGTACAATCGGAGACACTTTCAATTCGGGCTGATCGGGTAATTTGAATTCTTTGTTACACAGCTCGGACACTTGGAAAGGATCTGATAAATACCAAGAAAGATAGCAAATCAACAATAACGTAAAACATATGATTGCTACACGATAACAAACAATTCAATCAATTAATTGTATCAACGGAAAACCTACCGGCGCCATTGTCAATATCTTGAGATCGTCCACTAATAATTAGACATGAAACGACGAAAATAATTGTCGCGGAAAATGGAGACATCTCCTTAGCGCGGTAAGTGAATCACAAACTGATTAAATGAATGGCAAATACGCGTACGCGACTTTTAAGAGAGAAAAACATGAAATATTTGTTAACATCAAGTAAATATAATCTTGCAGAAATATGTACTGTGCAGATATTTGCGGTAATCGTGCGCGATAGCGTTAATTCCAATATTTGATATCGAGCTAAGCAAACTAATAAATTTCAATTATCAATGAATTAGTTACCACGATAAGAACAAATTGACTTAAATTAGGCAAGAATGCACGATGCAAGGAATGATCGTTTTTTGTTATAAATATGTATATCTTTATCGATAAGGGGATCAACAAGGGCATGCCTGGCTGTGTCTAAAGTTTATTTTAGACTTACATTTTTTGACTTCTTGGATATCTTTAATTCGAAAGTTTGGCGACAATTCGTCATACGAAAGAAAAAGAAATTCGATAATCAGTATTTACGGGATTAAAAGCGATTCTATGGCAGGAAATTATTACTAATTAGATGAGACATAATTTTCAGAACAGCTGTACAGAAATAATCAACAGATTTTCCACAAACTAAACGTAAATATATGTTTATGCCTCAATGCGTTTTAAAAGTAAATCCCAAAGTAGGTGCGAGTTAACCCCAATATAATTTTTGGGTGTGTGGAGGGAATAATATTTGAAATTTATGTTTGTCACTTTATATGGATGGCTTTAGAGTCAACTAAAAGGTTGATGATGACAACGTAAATGTTAATTCCGTTGATTTTTGAAGAAATACATCATCTTCAGGCCTTACTGATTAAGCCTTTGATTATCAGCAAATATACTTCCTGGTCTTCAAACGAATAGTTGTAGAGCTCTAAGGCTCAGACACAACATGCAATCTTCTGCGCGATAAAACTATCTAGTTTAATTCTCACTAGAAACCCGATAAAAAAAGAGGTTGAAAAAAGCAATGTCGCTTTCTCTAATTTCAAGAAATATCGGCAAAAACGGCAAAATACCCCTTAATTCGACACTGAAAGACTGTTGAAGTGATGACATCTTCACCCCAAATTAGAAGTTTTATTATTAAAACAAAGAAACAAGTTCACGGTAACTGAAATAGCTTCTGTTAAATATTGTATATGAAAATTATAAATGTGTAAAGTATAAAGCATAAGACATACACAGCATAACCTGTGATGCCTAGCGGGTATTTGGCTGTCTCAACCTCATGAAGAATGTTTGGATCAGTTCTCATAGGGTTGTGAATAAGTTGAAATTCAAGTTTCGGTGATTTAGAACTATATTATGGAAACTTATTGAGTTAAGTCATGCAGATACATACATTGTGAAAACGAAGTACCCAGAAATTGTAATTTAAATTCACCGGGTAAATTGTATTTCAAAAAAATGTACTTTGTTAAGTTGGGAGGACTGTCCTTAATTACTATGCCAAATATGAGCGCGATCTGTCAACCAGTTTGTTTACAGCAGCTGCTTAAGTCGGTACACCTCAGTAGTGCGCTGCGATTTTTTTTATTGTGACCGAATTTAAAGCCAAAAACGCAATAAATACCATCGATCAACCACCGTATTCACCAGATTTGGCTCCGTGTGATTTTTGATGAATAATCAAATATTTTGCGTTTTATTTGCAATTTCCGGGTACTTTTTTGTCACAATGTATAACAAAACTCTCAAAAAGTGCTTATTAAAAGTGTTTCGAAGACTGGAAAAATCGTTAGCGTAAGTGCTTCTGATGGGGATTACTTTGAAGGCGACAAAATAAATATTGATGAATAATTAACTAGGAGAGGGCGTTGGAACAAAGAACCAGCTTTTAATAATATTTACATTTCACATTTGACCGGTTAACCGTTTTATCGTTGCTGAAAAACAAGTTGGATCCGTCAACTGTTTTTTCAATGATCAACCAACAAGGATCAACGAACGAAAAAATGTTCAACGATAAACGATCAATTGAATGAGTAAAAGGTGTAGAAGAGCTGATCGTCAATACTTTGCGCTTGAGCGGAAACGTTTAATGGAGGGGGAAGGGGGTGAGGAGGTCGATGTATTTGCATGGTAGCTCCAGATTAAAATTTCCAAGTGTATGACGATGATACTTAAGTGTTATTAGATTATTTCTATGTCCTTTTGAAATTCATGTGAGAGAAATTTTAAGATTTAGATTATAATGAAAAATCGCTATACTAATCCGATTGTCAAGTATTTCAAGTCATGTATGTAAGCAATAACGAGAATTGTTTGTATTGATTACCATCTTAACATCTTCAACTGAATTTTGAATTTCATCCAAAGTATAAATTTTCATATTTTCCAGGATAGCAATTTCAAGGTTTAAAAAATTGTGGAGAATCCCTAAGTTGACTTGTATGAGGATTGTGCTACAAATGTAGGTTTGTCGAGTTATAACTAAAGTAATGAGTTTTTGAAAATGAAACGTGCAATCTGTGAAATATGTTAATCATTATTTTCTTTGTGGATCTGCACGCATACTACTTTTCTATTTTGTGTTTTTTTTAATTTAGTTCAAAAAAGAAGGCGCAACCGTGTAAGTCCACACCCACATGGAAAACAACTATTATTAATCAAATTGCATTTTCAGAGTCCCTTTGATTTAGAAATAAGCAAACAATTCATCAAATATATCGGTAACACAATCGCTTAGATGAGGAAATCCCGCAGGAATACTCTTGGAGGCTAGTATTCTTTGGGGAGTGCCGCCCACACGGACCCGAGGATATAGAGGTCGTTGTGAGGCTCCTCCTGGTATGACAGGTAACAACCTTCACTGAATCTGGTCTACGCTTTGGACAATGAACTGGAATTTATGCTTTGGGCTGGCAGACATGATGATTTGGAACTAGTTACTAGCACCGAGGTGAGATTCGTGCGTGAACAGCTCCAATCTTACTATCATACCATCTCCGTCCCGGTAGATCCTTGTTAAGACGAGAAAAACGTTCGAAGTTCACACCATTGGGTTGGTGGTGTAGGTTTGGTTGAGACGGACTCCCGGTTAGCTCTGATCTGGCTCGGAGCGCTTTCCTCCATAAGGGCTTGTGCCAACTCTCGCATGGCCTCCCTGCTGTCCAAAGATAACCATTGGATCACAAAGGTGACTACACACGCGAACGGAGAAAGCGGCACCAAGGGGGAACCCAATCAAATTGGAGAATGCTCAACTAATGAACATAAAAAATAAATAAAAGTATCAACAACTACGACGGGACCAACAGTTAAAGCCACAATGTTAACAGCACATTGAGAACGGTACCAAAACGACGAATACAATGACAGTAAAGACGGACGTCCTTGTCCAAACAGAAAACCCTGCGGCGTTCGGGCGCAGCAAAAACAATGACGCAAACGCCACAGGGTTCTAAAGAGGAGGAGTGGGGAGATCTACAGGACATGCCAGATATTCGCCCGGCGGAGGAAAATATAAAGAATATCGAGAACTTGATGGTTACTGCAACCATCACTACCGAAGCAACCCAAGCAAGGGACTTAAATGCCAAAATAATATCGACACAAAGATATCAGGCAGAAAAAGAAAGGTGTGAACAGACAAACGAGGCTTGTGCGGTTTCACCATCACCGTCAAAAATGCGGCTGAACTGCTGTACTTGAAAAAGGAAGCCGATAACTTCTCCCAAGAAAGTTGGCCACAAGGAACGATTCCCCTCCAGCGACAGCAAGAAGAAAGGCTAATACAAAAAGCGGGTGACATTCTAACAAGAATAAAATCAGCACGCGATTCGTCAAAAAGCAGCAAAGGTGTAAAGAATGGGCTCCTTGAACTAGAGGAGCTCCTAGACCGCGTAGGGCATTATCGGAGGAGCTGACGAGAGACAGGAGGTAAAAAAGCCACGGCGAAAACCCCAGCAGTAGACACTGCTCGTAAAACCCCAAGATAGCCAATCCTAAGCAAAAGTGTTGCGGGATAACAGGGAAATATTTAAGCACATTGCTATTAAAGCAGTACGACCAACGCGGTCTTGCCACAGATTGGTCGAATTCTGAGCAGAGGCCGGCAATAGCGCAACTGCAGCCTCACTCGAGCCGATGGCAACGATCGAAATAAGAGAAATTGATTGCATCACGAACCTTTCCGAGGTAGAGTAGGTCATCCAAAGGGAGCTTCTGAGCATGAGCAGAATCAAAGCGAGGCTGACACCAGAAAACCTTAGGGGCCAACGCATGGCCATCATTGACTTGATCGAAAACGCCGAATGATTTCTCAATACGGGCAAAGTAAGAATAGGGTGGCTCATCTGCAAGATCCAGTGTAGAACCGATATCATCTTTCCAAGCCCATCCCGTCCGTGTTGACGCTGTTCATGGTGAAACAGCAGTCGAGTGTCCACTCTTCACACAGCTGGAACTGGAGGAGGCTGTCCTCTCATTGAAAACGAGAAAGGCCAGATGGTGTTCCGGCTGAGGTGTTGCGGCTCGTCTATCACCATTGCCCTGACTTGCTACTCAGCATATTCAAAGCTTGCCTACGGAACGGGGTTTCCCCAAAACGATGAAAAGGGGCGAGGCTCGTGCTGATCAGCAAGGGGAAGGGAAATCCCGAATCGCCGTCTGCATACCGCCCGTTATGCATGCTAGAAACGGCTGGGAAAGTGCTAGAGAAACTCGTCAAGGGAAGACTCACTGACTCGATTCGTGCTGCTGGGGACCTATCTCCTCGGCAGTACGGCTTTAGAGCAGGACGTTCTACCATTGATGCGATTGCAGACATGGTGAACGCGGTCCAAAAGGCAGAGGCATATAGTCGCACCAAGCGACGGATCGTCTTGTTGGTGACACTCGACGTCAGGAACGCCTTCAACTCCGCTAGATGGGTGGATATTCCGGATACGCTGGAAAACCCTTTTCAAGTTCCAGAATATCTAATGCGGCTTTTGAGAAACTACCTAAAGGACCGCAGTCTGCTCTTCAACACGACACAGGGCCAACGAAGGATGGAAATCACATCGGGTGTTGCCCAGGGATCTATCCTTGGTCCAGACCTGTGGAACGTGTCTTACGACGGGCTACTGAAACTGGAGATGCCAGATGAGTCGCGTTTGGTCGGCTATGCGGATGATGTTTCGGCTCTGGTCACTGGACGCGCCGTTGAACAGGTGCAACTTAGGCTAGGTATACTAATGCGCCGAGTGAGGGACTGGATGACTGCTCGCGGGTTCAGTTTAGCACTGGTGAAAACCGAAGTGGTCATCTTGACAAAAAAGAGAATCCTTAGAGTAAGGGTGATCAGTATTGGAGACATACGAATCGAATCAAAGCCATAGGTGAAGTACCTGGGGCTACTGATCGACTCGAAGATGAGTTTCTCTGAGCAAATCAGGGCAACGGCTGACAAGGATGCTTCGGGAATATCGGCTCTGAGTCAACTTATGACCAACGAAGGGGGACCCTGCCCATCTTGATGAGTGCTGTAGGGTCAGTGCTACTGTACGGAGCAGAAGTATGGGGCGACGCTCTCAGCAAGGAGGTATACCGAAAACGTTTGGCCCAGGTACAGAGAAGAGGAGCACTGAGGATTGCATCTTCGTATCCGACAGTCTCTAATTCGGCGGTGAAAGTTACTGCAGGCGTGATACCTGTCACCCTCCTTGCTAGAGAGCACCATGCTATTTACCTGCGCCGAAGCGAGGATGCGAGGGAGATGGTTGTCCGCGAGGAGAGACAGCGCTCGCTCAACGATTGGCAGCAGTCTTGGGTCAGTTGCACGAAGAGAAGCTGAGCTGCACGCCTCATCCCGGATGTGAGACCGTGGCGAAATCGAAGGTATGGCGAGACTGACTTCTATCTGACCCAGCTTTTGAGCGGGCATGGGTGTTTTCAGTCTTACTTGCACAAGATTGGTAAGTCATGGTCTCCTGATTGTCAGTTTTGCCCAGGAGAGGAGAACAATGCCTGCCACACATTCTTTGCGTGTAGAAAATGGGTCAGGCTGCGAAGGGAACTCTACAGGGAGACGGATAATATAGTTGCGGTGATGCTCGAATCGGTTGACAAATGGAACCAGGTGGCACATTATGCTCGGGCAGTCCTAAAATATAAAAGGGACTCACAGCAGCCGGGGCGAGCATGGGAGTCCCACACTCTGTGCATAAATGGCATTCACCTCCCTACCACAAAAAAGCCACGATTAATGCTTTGGAGGGCACAGTCTTGAACGCAGATGGTAAAGTGCTTATTGTAAAAGACTTCAACGCTAAAGCAATTGAACCGGGCATGCCTTTAACAGATCTGCGGGGAAATGACGCTTAAACATGGACGGCACTCATCGTATTATACACCGGAAATACGCCGACACTTCGCGATATAGCTGTGAAGGAACCATACTGACGCGGCATTCGCCTAGGAGTCCTTAGTACGTAGGATACATAATTGGAGAGTATTAAAAAACTACTCAGCCAGTGATCATCAGTACATTCTGCTTGAGATCAGTAATGTTATCTCCCGACTTCCATTGCACTCGACATTTTACAATTGGGTGGAACATCGGAAGGATGAACGCCGAGATGCTCGCGGAAGGTGTTTTGCTGCAGAGGACGGAAGAACTGGCAGCTTAAGATGTGATGAAATTAACTATGAGCATCATCTCAGCCCCGGCACAGCAAGCTCCCCGCGTGTTGTTTTTGGTACTGATAGTAGACTGAAATTACTGAAAATCAAAGGAGTGTTACAAGATTCGGCGTGAGACTCAACGGGCACGGAACTGTGACGAAGTATGCAACCGGGTAGAAGTATATAATTCGACCAGGAAATGCCTTCGTGAGCTGATTAACAACAGCAAAGCTCGCTGCTGGCAAGATCTAGTGAACAATGTAAACAAGGATCCGTGGGGCCCAGGGCTACAAGCTAGTTATACAGAATCTTGTTGCCCTACGGACGCCTAACATATATGAAGCGGAAAAGATAGACGAGATCTTCGGGCACTTTTCCCCGTCCATGTTGCTCCTGTCCACGGTAAAATAGCAGTCGAATGCCCATTCTTCATACGGCTGAAAGAGACAGTTCTATAATTGAAACCAACGAAGGCTCCGAGTCCAGACGGTAACCCAGTTGAGTGTTGTAGTTCGTCTTTCACCATTGCCCTGACTTTTTGCTCAGTACATTCAACGCTGGCCTACGGAACGAGGTTTCCTCCGTACGATGGAAGGCGGCGAGGCTTAAACTGATCAGCAAGAGGAAGGAATATTCCAGATTGCCGTCTGCATGCCACCCGTTATGCATGATATACACGGCTGGAAAAGTGCTTTTTGAGTGAGCAGACGCGTTTAACCCCTTTAAGTCATTTCAGTGCCTAAAGAATGTGCAAGTTGAAATGAGTTTATATAGTCGTAGGATGGGTTAAGGATCCAAGTTGAGGGATATTATGTATATGTTTTTGGATTGTTAGATGCGCGTTTGTTCTGGGTCATCTCGCACCCGTTTTCATTGGAAGGTGTGGTCTATTACTGAGAAAATTGCATCGAGCTGGGTATAAATTGTTCGTTGATAATGTTATCGTATGTTTTTCTATATTTATATGTTTCAAGTCTCTCTAGGATGTCAAGTCTCAGTTATTCGCTTTGCTGGTGTGACAATGTTATTGAGTTTTTTATAGTGTCAGGCTCGTGTGCGTAATTTTGCAGGTGCGTCGCGTAGTTGCAGTCTGCCTCGTTATGTAAGAAAGATTGTAAGTGATCTTTGTATCTTGTTGTTCTTACTATTTATACAATATTGTACTCATTGCACGTCGGTTTGTATATGTCGCTGTTCTCGTATATTGATACGTCATCCAGTTTTGGTTCCAGTTTGTTTCCAATGTTGTTGTAAGTTTTAAATGAAGTTTGCAGTTTGTATTTCTTAAGGAGTTTGATAGTTTGATCGTTTTTTTATCAACATATCCTGCCGAAATCCACTGTTGGTCGTTCATGTGCGTTTCTGTCAGTTGGGGTTCCTACTTTTGTTCATTTTATGTAATAAGTTTGCTAATGTCACGTTGTTTGCATCCGTTATTACTAGCTTTTCTGTAAATGTTGTTTAGTTTGTTGGTATAGTTAGTAGCAGTCATGGGATGAAGTGGAGTCTCTGCACCATTTACCTGTACGATGCTAGTTTATGGTTTGCGGAGTGGTAAGATGTTGCATGTAAGATATGATTTGTTGTGGTTGGTTTTCCGTGTATTTTATAGTCAAATCGTGTTTGTTATCCATTTGTTTCTTTTTCATAGTGAGATTTATATTCGGGTATATTTTATTCATAGATATAAGTAAATAGTTATCTTGCTGGTTGATGATCAGGATATTCTATCACAAAAGTGGTGGTGATTCTAAGATTGGGCATAACGACCAAGTCCAATTAACTTAGATGTTCCCATAGATTAGTGCACCGTTTGATGGCATCACTACTCAGTTTTGCTTTAACAACAACTTTTGTACTAATCGGACGAACAGGAGGTACTAGAGCTCTGAATACAATGTATTCCTGATAGAGCCATATACTAAACTGAGATACACGAAATGATCTAAGACTGCAGACTAGATAGGAATTAGAGCGTTTGGGTCTGGCTTTACAAGGTAAGATCCATTAGGAATTATGCAAAGTATCTTTTTGGGGAAGGTTTCTGTACTTCCAGTTCATGTGCAGCATTGCATGGACAAAGTATGCAAGAGTAAACGATAGTCATCTTGTCTGTTAGTCAAACAGCTATTAAAATATCAGCAATAAAATCGAAGATGGTTCAAGAATGTTGAATGAAGTATTTTTTTTAGAATCAACTGGTGAGAACAACAAGTACCGAGATACCAGAAGGAAATGGAAACTAGGGAACGTGAAAACTCTAGACAATTTATTCAAGGCTTAAAATATCGAAATTTTTACTTACGGCCTATTATGAGAAACAATTTAAATTGTGTATCAAACGAGGAAAGAATCAATTTAGGACTCATGCAAGATTTTTCTTGGCGCATTGTGAATCGAAGATATCGTCAGAAAATAGGTCGCAAAGAGAATGATGAGCGAACGTTCCGTAGGCTTTGGAGATGAACTACCGAAGCATCTTCTGACGTACTACGGGACTATATTCCGAAGGTGAGAAGTAGATCATTCTTTTCTATGGGAAGTAGGTCTATTACTTCAAGGGATTTTAAGGAAGTCTCTGCTTAAGGGTATGAACCATTAAAAATGTCAACGAAAAAGTCTATGGAGGCTTGACGAGATTTTTCTATAACTAGTGAAACTTCATTAGCAATTTAGAAACATGCTTGGCAAGGCAAAGAAGGAACCTTTAAGAACATTAAAGGGTAGAGGATTAGTTAGGAAAAAAAATCTAAAAGAACATTAAAGGGTAGAGCACAATGTAGAGGTATAATGGAAAGATCGCAGATTCGATGGGAAGGCACATCAGAAACGACAGCAGAACCTCACTGTGAAGATTGGAGGAGATTAATCCTGGAGGCCAAGGCCCGGCTTGGGCTGTCGTGCCATAGATGACATGAAGGGAAAACACACAATAAAGTTTATTCGAAAAATTAAAAAAAAAAGTTGAATAACTATATAAGCTGTTGGGGAATCTGTTACATTCGTTTGACATCGGAACATTCGACCTCAGCAATATCTAAATAGATCATAAAAACTACGTGACGCCTAAGGACTGTACGTGGGATGGTGGGTTAGAAGTGAAAAATATTTTTAAATAATCTTAAAACACATTATTTCATCATTTCTAGCATCAAAGACTATATAAATAAGGATTCACTTTCACAGCAAAACATGATTAAATTTGTCAATTAATAAAATTGGCACGATTTTTGCACTGTTCAAATCACTACTTTCAAATTGTCCACTTAACATCCCCAAAAACACAGTAAACTATTAGCTCAGCACAATAACTTTACAAGAACTGCGTATCGGAAAAGCATTAAAGTATTTTGTTTTCACTGTGTAATTGAATGAAACAAGTAAGGTAACGGAAAGTACACACATCACACACACCGTAGTCGCATCATAAAAATTGCTTCGATATCTTATCGCACAACACTAAACGAATAAAAGTGGTTTGTTAATCTAGAGACAAAGGGTGGGAAGAACATTAAACAGTCACTTGAACTGCATAAATCGAGGACTATCATGAAATTAGCTACTGTCCACCCCGTTGGCACGCATGTATCTACCTTAAGCTAACAAGTACACATGTGAGCAAAAACAGTTAATAATTCTAACGATAATTTCATAAACTTTATCATAGCCTAGTTTAATTAATTTATTTGAACAGGATTATTCGCCCACACAACACCCAAAAGGAAATTATCGCGGAATGTATTTCATTTTCTTTCTACATTGCCAAATTTATACACATAGGTATTTGCATATGATATTTACAGAATAGAGCAATTACTCAAAACGTTACTTACGGTTGATTTACTTTGTTTTCTTTTGTATGTTACAAGTAAGTGGTGAACAGAGAAAACATATTGAAATATCTGTAACTTTTTAAGTACCAGTACAATAGTAATTATCGCTTTGAAGACAAGCAATTAGATATTGCTGTTTAAATTTGAAATTTTCAAATTTTGATACAAGATCTGATACGGATACTTTCTTTATCAATTGTGTTCAATTATGATTTTAACGCTTGATAATCAATTGAAAAATTGTTGAAGCGCTGATAGTGTATAGTGTACTCGTAAGTTTAGTGAAGACGCAGTTTGAAATGTGATTGTACAAGTATTAAATTAGATGGCACCAAACGCCAACAACGAATTCGTAGCAGCTTTCCGAAAATATAAGCAAAAGCTGTCGCGAAGCTTTTTGATAACTTGACTGCTTAGCCAAACTTGGATGGAATATTTTATTTCTTACTTGCAGCATTTTGATGTGCTCATAAACAGAATAATTACCAAACTTATAAGGAGTTACTCAGTATTTCAGGTTTAAGCCCGGAAAAATAATTACATGCAAATATTTTTCCAAATTTAAATAAAATTATAAATAGCTGGCAAACAGGTTGTTGTAACAAAGTTAATTCATTTAACCAGCATTTAGGAATACTGAATACATTTTGTTTTATTCTACATTTTTCACAACCCGTAAAGTTTAATCTTTTTAAAATGCGGCGACCATCGGGATTTCATAGAATACACAGAATAAAAATATGGTAGTTGCCTCATATTTGAGTACAATGAAAGTAACGTGTAGCGTGAAAACCATTAATACTAATTGTTAACAGTTTCTAACTATATTTTTCCAAAGAAATAGATCTATTGAGGATAGTGCTTCTAAGTCTATTGTCTCCGTAGTTCCAATTATTAGCAAAGGGATTGTTAAACTCTACTAAGTCTAAAATAACAACTCCCAAATCGAATTTTCTTGTTCAAAAATTTGTTGAAAATTATGATTTTTTTAATCTAATATTTTCAAATTTTTAAAACAATTTCTACACATTTTGAAAAAATTTTATATTATGCGTTATTGAGTCAAGCTCTTCCCCTCAGTAGTAGATGATGAAAATCAGATGACAAAAAAATATGACACTTTAAAATGCAAGACGAAGACTGACATAAATTTTGCGGCTCCGGTTGATTCTCGGCGAATCTGCGCCCGATAGCAGATATCTTCTTGTTATGTAAATTTATCGAGAGAAAAGTTACTGTTGCGGAGAGTAATTTATATATATATATATATATATATATATATATATATATATATATATATATATATATATGTATATATATATATATATATATATATATATATATATATATATATATATATATCTATATATATATATATATATTTAGATATATATATATATATATATATATATATATATATATATATATATATATTTACATATACATATATATATATATATATATATATATATATATGTATATATATATATATACATGTATATATATATATATATATATATATATATATATATACATATGTATATATATACAATATATAGATATATGCATAAATATTTATACTATATATATATATATATATATATATATATATCTATATACATATGTATATCTATATATATATATCTATATATATATATATATATATATATATATATATATATATATATATATATATATATATATATATCTATATATCTATATATATATATATATACATATATATATATATGTATATATATATATATATATATATATATATATATATATATATATATACTACTGTGACCAAAAAAAAGCTGACATTTGAATTTAAACTGCGCGCGTCGAAGGTTTTGGAGAATTATTTTTTTTTTAGGTTGGTAGTACTCTCAGTGACATCAATGTTAAATTTACATGTCAAAATATTCATTGGTGTTTGACATACGCGTCGTTTCCGGGATGGTCTTCAGTTCCGTCTTCGCTACGGCTTGAATCTCCTCTATCGTATCAAAACGGTGTCTCCGGAGCGGTCTTTTGAGCTTGATGAACAGCCAGAAGTCGCACGGTGCTAGATCAGGTGAATACGGTGGTTGCAGAACGATATGGGTTGAGTTTTTGGCGAAATGATCACGAATTACGAGTGCAGTATGGGATGGTGCATTATCGTGGTGTAAAAACCAAGAATTGTCTTTCCACAATTCCGGCCTTTATAGGCGGATAGCGTTACGCAAGCGACGCATAACGTTCAAATAATATTCCTTGTTGACTGTTTGGCCCGGCGGAAGGAATTCATAATACACAACACCACGATAATCGAAGTAGAGAAGAGGTTGATGGTCGCCCAGGACGCTCTTCGTCTTCGACACGTTCACGGCCGGTTTGGAACTCACTATACCACTTGTAAAAATTTTTTTTAGACATAGCCTCATCACCACAGGCTTTATGCACAATCCTCAACGTATCCGCAGCAGAAAATTGGTTCCGCAAACAATATTTAATGCAAATTTCGAGATCGCAAAAAACGAAAAACTCACTTTTAACAGCTCACAAAACGACGTGTATCTCAAACACTTATGAATATTTTGACAAACAAACCTAAAACTTCGGTGGTTAGTGATCAAATATAAAGATCCTTTCATTTTACTGATCATTGATGTGCTGAATTTGAAATTGTGGCAGTTCAAATATGCGATTTTGTAAAATTTTCGTGGCTTCTAGCGGGTGTGTTTTTCAACAGATTTTGATGAAAGTTGAAACTGTGGATTTTTGCAACATGTCCCTTCGTTATGCAAAAACCATGAAAATCAGACGATAAATAAAAACGTCAAAAATTTAAAACGATTTCTCTTAGCTGTCATTTTCAATAAAATCGAATATTTTTGTTGCGTTCAGATGAAAATCAGATGATAACTAAAAACGTCAAAAACTTAAAACAATATTTGTAGCTGCCTTTTTCAATTAAAATCAAATATTTTTGTTCCATTCAGAGTAAAACTCCAATTCGATTAAGATTTGGCACAATAGCTGATTAGAAGTTACATACTGTAATGTATTAATTATAATGGTTCTGGCAACCCTAGTTAAATCTGACACTCCATTCCATGTATTCTAATTCAATCTTTCTTCTTGTGCAAGTGACAGCTGAATTTAGTCATTCCTTAATAAAGACTAATTTTTGTGATTGAACACGAGTATCAAAATGCGTGCCTTTTTATTTAATACACAACAATTGAATGGCGACGAGGATTTTAAATCGTAAACTAATTGAAATAAGTGCATAATAACAATAACGCCTTCAAATTTATAAAGTGCGTGCATTGCATTAAAAACAGGTGGTCGTGATCGTGTTTAACCTCAAATCAACATGGAGGCTCAAGTACAGCAATTGCTACAAGCAATAAACGCCATGACTACAGCAATGCAACAACAACAGCAGCAGCAAAATCAACAAGCGAGCAGCACCAGCATCAACATAATAACAAACTTCGACTCATTCGACCCTAAAAAAGAATCATTTCGAATGTATAAAGAGCGTCTCGAAATTCATCTTCAAATCAAAAAGGTCTTTGACAACAAAGAATTATGCGCAAAATTACTTCTAGAATATATTGGATCGACGACGTACGCCATTTTAACAACATTAGCAGCGCCGAAAAATGTTAATGAACTTAAATACAACGAAATAATAGAGTTATTGGAAACGCATTTCTGTCCAAGGAAGAACATTTTAGTGGAGCAACACAAATTTCTTTCCGAAGTACAGAACAGTGAACAATCTATATCAGATTTTGTAGCAGCATTACAAAACCGTGCAACAGAATGCGATTTTAAGTGTGAATGTGGTAAATTAGTTTCAAATATTTTTCTGAGATCACAATTCATCAGAGGACTTAGCGACGGGTACATCAGGGAGCAACTTCTTCAAGACCCAGAATTTTCTTTTTCGCAAATCGTCAATAAGGCAACAACTTTGGAAGCAGCCAAAATTAACAACAAAATGATTGAAAACAGCGCAACATGTTCAACAAGTAATGTTTTTCAAGTACGTCAACATGTTGACAATCGTCGTGTTCCTAACAATCGTAATCGCAACATGTCAAGAAGCAGGACATCAAATTCATCAACACGAGTAAACTACAGCGATTTGGGCATAGAAGGGTTGTGTCTTAGATGTGGCCGCAATAATCACCTATCAACCGAGTGCAAAACTAACAAAAATAAATTAAAATGTTTTTCGTGTGGAAAAGCTGGGCATGTACAAAAGGTCTGTATCAAAGATAGAATGCGGCGAAGTAAATCAAGAGAAAGAACAAGTGAAGTCAACAACAACTCAAATGCTATCGAGTCATTTTCGATTACAGCCGATAATAAATTTGGTGTAAACCAAATTGTCGACATCTATAACAAAATAGCTGTTCCAATAACAGATTTGCAAAAATTTTATACAAACGTTTACATTGAAGGAAAGGAGCAAGAGTTTGAAGTTGACTCAGGTGCCGGGTATACGTTAATACCACAAAATGACTTTGAGAAATTAAAGCTAAATACTCCTATACGAAGAACTAACATAGCATTTCGATCATACACGGGTGACGTTTATATGCCATTGGGTGTAGTGAGTGTAAATGTGAAATATAAAGGCGAAACCTCTAAAGAAGATTTGTACGTTGTAGCCGCAGATCGTTCAGCACTTTTAGGACGTGTATGGATTCGCCACTTGAAAATTAATTTATCAGAAATCGACCAAATAGAAATCGATCAACATGCTGTTGATAAGATCAATTCAATATCAAAAATAAAGCAACAATTTTCTGATATTTTTGAAGAAAAGGTGGGATGTATTCCGAATTTAGTTTGTAGTTTAAAGTTAAAAGACGGAGCAGCACCAGTATTTTTGAAAGAAAGACAAGTACCTTTCGCTCTACGGGAAAAAGTTGAACGTGAGTTAGATAATTTAGAAAAAGACGGTATAATAACAAAAGTAAATACAAGCAACTGGGGTTCACCATTGGTTGTAATACCCAAAGCCGATGGCAATGTTCGACTTTGCGTCGACAATAAGGTGGCTGTAAATCCTCAACTAGAGGCAGCGCACTATCCAATTCGTAGAATCGACGAAATTTTTAACAAATTAAAAAGCGCAAAATATTTTTGTAAGCTCGATTTATACAAGGCGTATTTACATGTAATGGTTGATGAGCAGAGCAAAGAAATACAAACCATTTCCACACACCGAGGAACGTATCAATTTAATAGGTTATCTTTTGGTATCAAGACTGCACCAAATGAATTCAATCGTATTTTGGACCAAATTCTACAAGGCCTTGAAGGAACAATTTCCTGTTTCGATGATATTGTCATCTATGGATCAACTCTAGCGGAATGTGAGCATCGGTTAATAAAATGTTTTCAAAGATTAAGCAAATATAATTTACATGTAAATAAGAACAAGTGCGAATATTTCAAACAACAGATCAAATATCTAGGTTATGTCATCAGTTACAACAAAATATTAAAATGTCCAGATAAAATACGTGCCATAGTAGACCTACCGCGTCCACAAAACATGGAAGAAACAAGAAGATTCCTCGGGATGATAACATATTACGCGAAATTTCTTCCAGACCTTTCAACAAAAACTTTTCCTTTACGTCAGCTTCTAGAAAAAAATAAAAAATTTATATGGACACCGAGATGTGAACAAGCTTTTCAAAAACTGAAATCAGAAATACAGGAAGATAGAGTTTTAGTTCCGTACCATCCAAACTTACCGGTTACGTTGGCCTGCGATGCAAGCCCAACAGGAATAGCAGCAGTAATGTCCCACATTGTTGATGGAAATGAACGTCCTGTTGCATTTGTTTCAAGAGCGTTGACAAAAGCAGAACAAAATTACAGTCAATTAGACAGAGAAGCTTCAGCAATAATTTTCGCTGTTGACAAATTCTTTATGTATTTGTATGGAAGAGAATTTACCTTGTTGACAGATAATCGCCCATTATCTAGAATTTTCCATCAAAATGCAAAAACACCAGCTATGACTTCAGCTAGACTTCTCAGATATGCATCATTTTTGCAAGGGTTTAATTATCAGATACAACATCGTAATGCCGAAAATAACGTCAATGTAGACTGTCTATCGAGAGCACCAATTAACGATAAATCAAATTTTAAACATTTTTTAGATGAGGAAATTCAAAATATTCAAGATCAAACAATAAACGAAATATCAACATTATCAATTACGGCTACAACCATATCAAAAGAAACAGAGCGTGACCCTGAACTTTCAGTATTTAAACGAGACTTGATTGAAGGTAGGAAAACTGATTTCGAGTACACTGTTCAAGATAGTGTAATTTTTAGAGGAAATCATGTTGTTATTCCAATGAGTCTTCGTTCCGAAATTTTAAAAGAACTCCATCACACACATATCGGCATTGTCAAAATGAAGCAGCTGGCAAGAAAGTATTGCTTTTGGAGAGGCATCGATTCGGATATAGAGCAGTTAGTAAAATCGTGTTCAAGCTGTGCAAAAGTAAGAAAAGACCCTCCAAAGATTTCAACATATCACTGGGAAGAACCGGATCAAAATTTTCAAAGAGTGCACATTGACTATGCTGGACCATTTCAAGACCATTATTTCCTGGTACTGGTAGATGCTAAATCGAAATGGCCGGAAATACGCATCATTAGAAGTGCCCCAACAAGTGAAAAAACCATAGAATTACTTCAAGATATATTTGTTAATCATGGTCTACCGCAAGTCATCGTCTCAGACAACGCCACAATTCTTCAGAGCACAATGTTCAAAAATTATTGTTAAGAAAATGGAATTATTCAAAAATTTATAGCCCCCGGACATCCAGCTACAAATGGCTTAGCGGAAAGGTATGTGCAAATCTTGAAAACTAAATTAGAGGCGATGGAAGAAGATAAATTACCACTGAACATCAAAGTGCAGCAAATAATTTTACGTTATCGTGCTACACCACTAGCATGTGGTCGGAGCCCATCACAATTATACCTTGGCCGTGATATCCGTATTAAACTAGATGCTATCCGCCCGCATCAAGAACGAACTTCAGCTTCAATTAAACCTATAATTCGTCAGATAAGTGTAGGTGACAGAGTACAAGTGCGATGGTACGAGCGTAATAAGCCTACTTGGAAGTTTGGTGTAGTAAAAGCAAAATTTGGCCAACTTCATTATCAAATAAAGCTTGACAATGGATACGAATTAAAGCGCCACATAAACCAACTGCACAAATCGGGAGTAGAACTACCAAAGAAGACCGTAACGTTTCAAGAGGAACCTGTTCATGAAAATCCAAGACTAGAAGAGGTACTCATAGAGCGAAGTGTTGCCAACCAAAGAGATGAAACAATTTTTGAACCACAGTTGACACCCCAAGCAGTAGAGAACCAAGAATCCAGCTTAAGAAGATCTAACAGGATTAGGAGATTACCTGCTCATCTAAGCGACCATGTACTCCATTAAGCGTGGGAGACTGTAATGTATTAATTATAATGGTTCTGGCAACCCTAGTTAAATCTGACATTCCATTCCATGTATTCTAATTCAATCTTTCTTCTTGTGCAAGTGACAGCTGAATTTAGTCATTCCTTAATAAAGACTAATTTTTGTGATTGAACACGAGTATCAAAATGCGTGCCTTTTTATTTAATACACAACACATTCCATTCCCACAAATCTTCATTATATTCACTGTAACCTAAATTCCTTAAGATACAATTTCACTTCAACTTAAATTTTCTATTCCCACAGACAGAATTCTTACGAATTCCGTCAGCATTTCTGCCACGAGCACTTTACTCGAAATTAAAACTTACTTACTCAGGTGTCATTGCTCACCTTTTCGGTGCACTGTTGCAACAATTAGAATTGTGCAACATATAGCAATTTCCTAATATAAAAGCGACAACGACATTCAATTCGGGTTGGTTTTTATTAAAGTTTTGTGATTCGCGGAGCACGGTTAAGCCTCCTTAACCTACCCACCTAATGTGAGGCTGCATTAGGGTGCTCATTTACGCCTTACGCGCACAATATAACAATCAGTTGTAAAAAGTGTTCAATCCTTTTACTGTTAAATGAATAGGTGATAAAAGTGAACAAGTGTTTTTTTTTCCACCTACCGGTAACCGGCAAGTTAATTGGCGCAGTCGGTAGGATGCGCTGCGGGAAAACCGTGATTCTCTTAAGAATTTGTAAAAGCGTATCGAATCTCGTGACCGCGAAAGTCTTTTATGAAATCCCCAAGAGGAGGAAATTAATAATTAACAGACGCATCGTCGCGAAAGATCTCTGCCCGGACCGATAAACGAAAACCCCGTACACGCTAGCAAAGGTGCAAAGTGATACGTAAAGCGATTAGTAAAGATTGGATACAGAAGTGCGTGCTAAATTCTACCCTGGAAATCCTGAAGATAGGATATAAAATTTTGTCAGTGCGTGCTAAATTTTATTTTTTGAAAATCCTGAAGATAGGATGTAAAAATTTTGTCAGTGCGTGCAAAACCCGACCCAAGATAATCCTGAAAATAAGATATTATTTATAGTGTCCGTGAAATCAATAAATAAACCCAACGATTTTATAAGAAAAGTGATAAAATAGTGAAACTTAGCTTAAAGACTGCGACCCCTTTTTCCCTACAAAAATCGAAAATAGATACGGTGAAAATAGAAAACCCAGTGAAAAGGAAAATATTAAGAACAGTGAAGTGCAAAATTTTCCAACAAACAAGAAGTGAAAAACGCAAATGGAAACCCGAAGATTTGGATCTCCATTTTTGCAAGGAAGCTTTGTTCCAGCAGTCGCAAGTATTTTTGTGACCAACTTTCCACATATATACATGGAAATTTTAAAGAATTTCATTTATCGATATTTTTATTAATATATATATATATATATATACTCGTATATATATATATATATATATATATATATATATATATATATATTCACTCATACATTATATTCACTAAATTATTGAAAAGTTTCAAAACCAATTTTCGTAAGGGTGGTTTGGATTTGGTTATCTGATTTTTCTTTCTCTTGATTTTTCCCCCTATACCAAGTTCGAAATGGCAAATGCTCAAGCAGCCCCCGCAATTCAGTTGAACCCCCTCAAATATCTCACTAGCCTCCCTGAATTTGATGGTAGACCCGAAAACTTACAGAATTTTATAAATCTGATCGATCGAATAAACCCTGTGCTTGTGGGATTTAATGAAGCGTCGCAGCTTCTATTTGGTGACCTCATTAAAACTAAGCTTAAAGGGAAAGCTAAAGAAACCATAGAAATAAACTGCCATGCTCTCCTTTGGGCAGATATTAAGGAAGTCCTACAGAATAATTCGGTGATCGTCTAAACGTTCACGAACTTTATGACAAATTGCGAGGACTTACTTTCAAAACTAATACTCTTGAATTCTATAATGATATTAAAAGCAAGCTAAGAAGGCTTAATAAAAAATCGTTAATTGTCCTTGGTGTGGGAAATGAGTTAAACGAATGTGCTCAAAATAATAAAAGTACAGCTCTTAACCTATTCAAAAACAAACTTCCCGAGCCCATGAAAACGATCCTTTTCTGTAGGAATCCAGACACATTGGAGTCCGCAATGGATATATTATTTACGGCAGGTTATGATTATTAAGGTTCAAATGGACGAATTTATCAGCCGACCACAAATCACTCAAAAGAACAGAACAATAACAACCAAAATAGATCAAACAATCAAAATAATAATCAGAGCCGATCAAATAATAACAATAATAATAATAGATCGAATAATAATAGCGACAATAATAATCAAAATAACAGAAGTTTCAACAATAACCACAATAATAATAGATTCAATAATAATCAAAACAGTAATAACAGTAACGATTGGAATAATAACAATAACCATAATGATAACAATAATAACCAGAACAATAATAGGCCTCATAATAATGCTAATAATTATAGCAATAGTAACAGGTTCAATAACAATAATAATAGAAATAATAATAGCAATGATAATAGAAACCACAATTATTTAAATGGGGATCAAAACCCCTACAACCATCAATTTGGATTCCCAAATAACCCCCAATATTATCAGCGACAACCGACCCCAGAGCCTATGGATATTGACACTAACGAAACTGTCGAAAATTTTCCTCCACAGGCCTCGGACGAAGACTACCTTTCATAGTTATTAAAACAAAAACAAGACCCCTTAAATTCATTTTAAATACAGGTGCCGCTCATTCCATCATAAACCCTGGGATCTGCCACCCCAAATGGAAAGTTGATACACCCCTCATCAACTTGAAAACTCTGCAACACACAATTGACGTCCATGAAAAGGTTAAAATCCCCCTCTTCGAAGAACTAGGAGACAAAACCCAACTTATAGAATTTTATGTCGTTAAATTCCACGATTTATATGATGGAATCCTTGGTAATAACGTGTTACGTCAACTAAATATAATAATAGATTACAAAGATCAAATTTTACATTCTGGTGATAAAAAGGTCCCCATTCTCTTTGAAACAGACGAAGAGAACCAATATTGTCTTGTCAATAAAGCAGGATTCTATGAAGTTTCCGTGCCGATAGAACAAGAAAGCGGTTTAGTACACTACTCGGGCAAGACCTCCAAAGATGCGAAGGTCCACCTCGAGGAAGGCGTTTACGATGCAAAAGACTTTCGGATGTCCGCTTTAGTTAAGTTACTAGGCGACAGTCCCACCAGAGTTAAATTCGGTATCCAAAAAACAACCCCTGTTACTATTGAAAGTTTCAATATTATTGAAAATAAATCAAAAACGTATCTTCCTGTTCTACATCAGATTAGGATGGATCGTCTTAATCATGAAGAGCGTCAAAAACTAACTCCTGTAATAAAGAAATTTTCCGATATTTTTTATAACGAGGACTCAGACCTCTCATTTACGAATGCAATTAAACACGAAATTCGCACTGAAAATAATATTCCAATAGTGGCCAAAACATATAGGTACCCGTACATTCATAAGAATGAGGTACGGAGATAAATTGAAGAGATGCTTGAGAAGAAAATCATAAGACCAAACAATTCCCCTTATTCGGCACCAGTTTGGATCGTGCCAAAGAAATTAGATGCGAGTGGAAAACAAAAATGGAGACTCGTCATCGATTATAGGAAGCTCAATGAAGTTACGATCCATGACAAGTACCCCATTCAAAACATAGACGAAATTTTGGAAAAACTCGGGCGAAGCCAATATTTTACGACGCTAGATTTAGCAAAAGGCTTCTACCAGATCGAAATTATGGATAAAGATATCCACAAAACTGCGTTCAGCGTTGAAGATGGACATTACGAATTCCTGCGTATGCCGTTTGGGCTTAAGACAGCTCCTGCGACATTCCAACGCCTTATGAACAATATTCTTTCAGACTACATAAATAAAATATGCTTAGTTTACTTAGACGATGTCATTATATTTTCAACATCCTTACAGGAGCATCTTAACTCAATAAACAAAATTTTCAATAGGTTCAGAGAAACTAATCTGAAAGTCCAATTGGACAAATCAGAATTTTTTAAGCGTGAGACTGCCTTTCAAGGACACATCGTCACTAGAGATGGAATTAAACCAAACCCAGAAAAGATTGAGTGTGTTCAAAAATTCCCTATTCCCAAAACACCCAAACAAATCAAACAATTTCTTGGTCTCGCCGGATACTACCGGAAATTTATAAAGGACTACTCTCGTATAATAAAACCCATGACAAGATATCTGAAAAAAGATGCTAAACTGGATATAGACAACCCCGAGTATATTGAAGCCTTCGAAACAATAAAAACTCTCCTAACCAACGAACCCATCCTTGCTTACCCTGATTTCAATAAAACATTCACACTTACCACTGATGCTAGCAACTACGCCTTGGGTGCCGTACTTTCACAAGAAGGACGACCAATAAGTTATGGTAGCTGTTCGTTGAACGAACATGAAATCAATTACAGCACCATAGAAAAGGAATGCTACGCAATAGTATGGGCAACGAAATACTTCCGACCGTACCTCTTCGGAAGAAAATTTATTGTAGAGACAGATCATAAACCATTGACATGGCTTTTCTCAATTAAAGAGCCTAACTCGAAACTCGTTAGATGGAAGCTCGGACTCTCAGAATTCGACTATACCATCAAGTATAAAGAAGGAGCAAAGAATATAAACGCGGATACCTTCTCAAGGATTCCTAAGCCTGAAATAAACCTGAGCGAAAATTCCGAAACTATCCCTACTAGCAAATCTTGTATCAACGCATTCAAGAACCAAATTATTATAAAAAAAACTAATTCAGGGTCCTTAAGAATCAAGAAACAAAAGATTTTTGATAAAAACAGAACAATCATAAATACCAAACAGTTAGGTAGTCAGGACGCGATTACTTAATTAAAGAATCATTTCAATCCAAATGGATTAAATGCTGTACTTATTCAAGATGAAGAATTTTTCCAAACAATCCATTCTGCTTTCAATACCAACTTCATAACTAACGGCAATTTCAGGATAATTAGATGCAACATTATTTTAGAAGACATAACGGACGAGGAACAATTAGCAAAGATCATAGAAGAGGAACATCTGAGAAATAACCATCGAGGAATAGAGGAAGTTTCAAAGGAAATAAAGTTAAAATGCTATTCTCCCAAATTAGTAGATAGAGTTACAAGCTTTATCAATAACTGTGAAATCTGCAACTGTGAAAAGTACGTTCGGAGCCTTCCAAAGCCATTGTTCAAGATAACCGAAACTCCAGAAAGACCAGGAGAAATAATCTATGTTGATGTTTTCTATACTCTCGAAAAACTATTATTTTTAACGATAATAGATAAATTTTCGAAACATGCCTGTGCAATCAAGATTCTCGAAAGAACCTGGAATGAGTTCAGAAGAGCACTTGCCTACTACTTTAGCCAGTTCGGCACTGTTAAGAAACTGATTGTTGACAACGAATTAGGATTCAAAGCAATCCCTTTGAAAGATTACCTTTCAAATGAAAACGTAGAAGTCCACTACACTTCCAGTAGCAATCATACTTCTAATGCAGATGTAGAAAGGTTGCACAACACTATCAATGAACACATCCGCCTCCTTAAACATGATGATATCAATAACCAATGTACCGTAGAGGAAAAAATCCTCAAAGTAATCTCTTTCTATAATAACACTATCCATTCCACTACAAATCGCAAACCGATAGATTTTGTTAATGGCAAAATTCACCAAGACGAATATAACTCTATCCATGAACTTATATCACAAAAGAAATTGAAAACAATTAGCAAACTAAACCAAAACCGGAAAGACAACGACCTTGAAACAGGACCAAATTTTATCAAACAAACCAGAGGAGGAAAAACCATTCGAAATTCAGAAAGATTATTGCAGAAAAAATTGACGAAGATCATTTAGTCGATTCAGAAAACCAAAACAAATACTTCCGCACCCATGTAAAATCCAAAAAGAAAAACCAAGACGTAAATAACCCTACAATTAAAGCCAAAACTAAAAAGAAAACTAGGATACACCCCTCAACTTCCCAAGCCCCTCCTAACAACGGAAATCCATAAAATTTATATTCGTCATTCTTTCAGGAAAATGAGCCTGCTCTTGATGATAACCCTTTGGACTACAATAACAGCCCAGACAATAGACCTCAACTTAAACAACGGTTATGTTCCAATTAAAACTGGAGATGTAAAACCTATAAACTTCTATACTAACGTCCTGGACACTATCAATACAACTGAATATGGGCATACACTAGAATTGATTCGACACAATATCAACAATCTATCAGCTTCCACATCCGACTCAAAAACAATCCTGGAAACAAGCAAGAAAAACTTCGAACTTCTAGAATAATCTCATTCCTCATCGACGCCAAAGACGTGGACTAATAAACATTCTAGGAAAAGGACTGAAATACGTGGCAGGAACAATGGACGACGATGACAGAACAGATATCGAAACTACAATAAAAGAAATCTCTGACAACGAAAACCAACTAAATGATAAAATAGATAAAACCTTAGTAACTAACAAAATCCTCGCATCACAAATAAATAACATAACCAAACACATTAACTCACAGCAAATCATAATAAAAAATTACCTAAATAAGTTCAGGGATTTGAACCTCTCTTAGAGATGAAGTAAACTTTCTACAGCACATACATCAAATTGAGAACGATATTTTCCTATTGAGAAATCATGTAACAGATATAGAACAAACGATTCTATCAAGTAAATTGGGATTCGTTAGTAAAAATATACTTACTAGCACAGAACTAGACCTCATTTATGATTTCGATCAGTATTCAAATATTAAAACAGTCGTCTCTTCAAACGGTAATATAATATCAATAATTGTGGCGATACCCAATTTTTCGGAAGAAATTTTCACAAAAATCTCTATCGAACCAATCCCAACCATCCAAAATAAATCATTGTCTACAAATTTTAAATCAATTCTAGTAAGCCCCAAGCATAAAGTTTATGACTCGAATGTAAAGAAAGGATTAAGAAATAATTTGGAAGAAATCAAATATGAATGTATAAAAAGTATCATAGAACCCAGAGAATCCCATTGTAATATGCAAACTTTTGATAAACAAGAAATTAAGCAAATAATACCTGGTATTGTAATATTTACACAGTTTAATGAAGAAATACAGCAAAATTGCAATAACAATAACGTAACTATCCATGGAACATTTATGATCAAGTTTGAAAATTGTAAAATCAATGCATTAAACAGAACATATTCTAACTTTTATTCCAAAACATACGACAAAATTGTACTACCAAAATTTATTAAATCAATTAAAGAAAATTTTACCATTCCAGAAATAAAAATCGAGGAATTATATTTTAACCAAATTAATAACACAAAATTTATCGACGATATTTTATTAAAAACTAATACATTTAATGTAATAAGCCTGGGCTCAGATATCATAATTATTGTAATAATTATTATTTTATTGTATGTGTGCGTAAGACGTAGATATCGAAAATTAATAATTTCGTCGGAGCCTCAATCCAACGGTGGGGGAGTTACATTCCATTCCCACAAATCTTCCCATTCCCACAAATCTTCATTATATTCACTGTAACCTAAATTCCTTAAGATACAATTTCACTTCAACTTAAATTTTCTACTCCCACAGACAGAATTCTTACGAATTCCGTCAGCATTTCTGCCACGAGCACTTTACTCGAAATTAAAACTTACTTACTCAGGTGTCATTGCTCACCTTTTCGGTGCACTGTTGCAACAATTAGAATTGTGCAACATATAGCAATTTCCTAATATAAAAGCGACAACGACATTAAATTCGGGTTGGTTTTTATTAAAGTTTTGTGATTCGCGGAGCACGCTTAAGCCTCCTTAACCTACCCACCTAATGTGAGGCTGCATTAGGGTGCTCATTTACGCCTTACGCGCACAATATAACAATCAGTTGTAAAAAGTGTTCAATCCTTTTACTGTTAAATAAATAGGTGATAAAAGTGAACAAGTGTTTTTTTTCCACCTACCGGTAACCGGCAAGTTAATTATTAGACTCTATGACAAATATCTTTTAATATAATCCAAAATCAAACGATTAAGTCCAAAATGGCAGCCCCCAAAGGTCCGAAAGTAAGCGAAATTCGTTATTTTAGTAGCAACTATGGTATTGAATATATTCTCATGGAAACGTTTGAAATGACTCACATTGGAAGTATTTATGCAACAAAACATTTTCCGTAAACAGTGTTTGACTTTCAAAATGGCGGCAAATCGAATTATTATCTGCTTTTGAAAATAAGCGTACTTACGTGAAATTTGCGTTTCCGGCTGGTCGTGCCAATGGGAATTTTTTTTATTAGTTTCGCGGATTTTAGTGCACTGCGACTTTTATATTACGTTTGTCGAATTTCAGAAGGAATGACCTGATGAAGTAATGTCTTGGCGTGAAATGTTGGGTTAAACTTGTAAAATCGAAGATTTAAACATTTGCTATGTTCAACACGGCTTGAGAAGATATTTCTCCGAAACGCACACGTTTTAAGTGGTATGAATCTTTCAAGGTGATATTATAAACTTAACATTTTCACTAGCTGGTTATTAGGATTCCCCGTTGAAAATCCAAGCCAACCTCGCAAACTAATTGAAGACGTGCAGTCTCGTGATGTAGCAACGAACCGTACTATCATAGTCAAAAACTCAGCCAAACGACGGCCTACTTCTTGGGTAGCTGCTCGCAGAGTAGCTATTTCAGTAGCAAGTTTAGTCGTGGATCGAACCACGAAAAGACTTGCGAAAAGACTAACAATAAATTTTAACTACCACAAAGCACGATTCCTTAGACAGGCAGTTATTTAATACAACATATCTTTGCTAGTGCTCTCTCCCTTAAGATTACACGAGACCAAAGGCACTTTTGCGCCATCGATTAGCAAAACCATCGTGGTATCAGAAATACGAGGAACGTACATTAGTATAAGACCGCACAAATTACTTTACAGAAAAAATCAAAAGAAAAACCTTTGCGAACTCCACCAGAAAAATCGAAATAATAACTCGCTTGTTCACTTATACCGGAACCTTAACATTCTGAAATATACTCACCTGTCGCTTCGTTCCTACCCGAAATGCCTACTCTACTGGAAGGAAAGTTGCATTTTTCTAGCTCTACTTCATTTCAGTGTTTAAAACAAAATTATTTACAATATCCTTTTAAAATCGGTACCTATCCGTCTGTTTGTCTGTCTCAGACTTTAATTTGGTGCATCGCAGGCGTGATATCTATTGCCTTTCTCACTAGAGAGCGTAGAACTATCTAGATGTGTTTGCCCGCGCCCGCTAAGAGAGACAAAGCTCACCCATTATTCGGTACCAATTTGGGTAAACAGCATGAAGGGAAATAGACTTCGCGCCCCTCACGCCTGATCTGAAATCGTGGCTCAATCGACCGCACAGTGAGACTGACTTCTACCTGACCCGGCTCTTGGGCGAGCAACGGTATTTTCAGTCTTACTTGTACCAGATTGGTAAGGTAGGCTTTGCGCAAAAAAGAAAGACGATGCCTGCCACACATTTTTTTGCATGCAAAAGATGGGACAGGCTACACCGGGACCTCTAAAAGGAATGACGAGAGCTCTCCACGGATAGCCTAATTGGGGAGATACTTGCATCGGTTGACAAAAGTATCAATGTGGCACATTATGCTTGGGCAGTCCTAAAAGACAATGAGAATTCACAGCAATCGGGGTTGGGGGATCACCTTTCTAGAAAACCGTCTTCCTCCTTCCCCTCCCGCTAGAGGAGGATCCCCCAACTTGAAAGCGCCCCACGGCATAGCAATACTAGGAGAGGAGAGGGGAAGACGAATTGCCAGAGAAGTGATCCACCAGCCCCAACACCCCCGACTGCTGCGAGTCCCTTTTATATTTCAGGACTACCCGAACATAATGTGCCACATCGTTGCATTTGTCAACCGATCCAAGCATCACCGCCTATACTATCCCGGGTGAGCTTTTCCGTCCCCCTATAGAGGTCCCGTTGTAGTCTGTCCCAGTTTGTGCACGCGAAAAATATGTGGTAGAAATTGTCTACCCCTCCCAGACAAACCCGCCGGGACCATGACTTACTAATCTTGTGCAAGTATGTCTGAAAACGCCCATGCCCACTCAAAAGCTGGGTCAGGCAGAAGTCAGTCTCACCATGCCTTCGATTTAGCCACGGTGTCACATCCCTTCCTGCAATTCAACGCAGACTGCTGCCAATCGTTGAGTAAGCGCTGTTTCTCCTCGCGGGCAAATGTCCCCCTCGCGTCCTCGTTTCGACGCAAGTAAATAGCGTGGCGCTCTCTAGCAAGGAGGGCAACAGGTATCACCTGTGCCAGGCGTTTTCCCAGATTTTTGCTCCGTACAGTTCCACTGACTCTACAGCGCTCACCAAGAGGCGTCTTCTTGATGGGCTGGGTCCCCCTACGTTGGCCGTAAGTCGACTCAGAGCCGACGCTCCCGAAACAGCCTTCTCAGCCGTTGCTCTAATTTGCTCAGAGAAACTCATCTTCGAGTCAATCAGTAGCCCCAGGCACTTCACCACTGGCTTCGATTCGATTAGTATGTCTCCAATACTGATCATCCTTACTCTAGGGATTATCTTTTTTGTCGAGATGACCACTTCTTCAGTGCTAAGCTGAACCCGCGAGCAGTCACCCAGTCTGTCACTCGCGCATTACGTACATAGTCAATGTTGCGCTTATTCAATGGTGCACCCAGTGACCAGAGCCGCAACATCATCTGCATAGCCGATCAAGTGCGACTCACCTGCCATCTCAAGTCTTAGAAGCCCATCGTAAGACACGTTCCGCAGATCTGGACCAAGAATAGATCCCTGGGCAACACCCGATGTAACTTCCATCTTTCGTTGGCCCTGTGTCAAGCAATACAAGGCTTAGCCCGAAGTATTGTGTCAAACGGTTCTTGGCTCGGTTCTCGGATTGACGGGGGAGGTATGTAAAGGTAATCGAGACGTCTTGTGCGTCTGGCAATTCCACACTTAGAGCGTAAATAGCCTTCGTCTTCCAGCCACACAAAAAAAAATGTTCATATACCTACTTTCAAATAGTCGTGTGAGTGAACTTGTAAACATGACCAAATATTTACGAAAATGAATTTAAATTCTCACTCGAATTGAATTTGTGACAGCAATTCAAATACATTCTCTAACTTATATGCAATTTTATATTGTAAGCAATTCTATGGCGAAATTGCATTCCAAAGAAGTTCAATCACTTAGAACCCATTACATGCATTTTTTTGTGAAAGCCGTTTTAACTGAATTGCCAAACGTGTATTTTTTGATGTTTTCAAAGAATTAATTATGTTAGCAAAAATATATGTTCTGTGATTTTACTTCGGACGTAAGAATGTTGTTACACACGAATTTTTATGATTAGAAAATTATTCAAGTCCAATCTGTGTTTTGATTAAGGTATCGATAGAATAGGTATTTTCATCAAGGATTTGATGACTTTCTGATAGCTCCTACATGTTTACTGCTTACCCAATAATTCAATAATTAACTGTATTGAATCTATGTCCCTATTTGAGCAATTTTCATCGGTGCATCAAACACTTATGATTCCTTTGCTTCTAAATTGAATAATAACAGTTCAGACCATCTGATTCAATTCAAGTATTCACATTAATTAATTTAATTTTGTTGAACTATCTTCACTAACTCTGCGTGTTGTAGTGGTTAGACCACTCACCTCGTAATACGAAGGTGTAACTGGTTCGAGTTTCGTTGGCGACGAGATTTAGTTTGAGTGATTCTTTGGACAGACTATAAGCCCGTTCAGTTATAATACGTTCTGGTTTAATCAGAGGGTAACGCAGCTGAGTGGACAGACACACGGCCAAAGCGTGATGCTGACTATATCACCTTCTCTAGTTGCCGAAACGTTCGATCAAGATAATGCGATACTCTAACTATTTCTAAGCGAAGGCCCGAAAGGGGCAGTGGTGCTAAAGCAAAAACAAAACTTCACTTGAGTCCACAGCGGCCCTCAATCCGGGATATTTACTGTCACTCGAGGTAGAGGAGTCTATGGTTTCTCTACTTTAGCAGAATGGAAATAAGATTAAACAAAAAAAACAGCAAAGGACAACCCATGTCCATAGACAGCTTAAAAGAAATACTCAACAGCTTTTAAATATAGGCAAAGTCAAAAAAGGCTAATGATCTGTACTATTCGACGAAGAGCATTCCCATTACGCTGCTTCAAAAGCCTTGGTTCTGAGCATGTTTTGTAGTGTTGCATGGGGCTTGATAGAAGGCCCTTACTTATCATTGTGGGAAACCAAGTCACATAGAAAACTATCCCCGACTGATGAACTCGATATCCTTTGCAAAGAACATGACCAAAAATCCAACGTACTATATCCCAAAGTGGCTGCCCTATGTCCTCGATAGCCTCACGAATTCCATCTTTGAGGTCTTGAATCGAGGCTGGGCTGTTGGCGTAGACTTCTCTTTCATGTGGCCCCAAAGGAAGAAGTCGCAAGATGTTGAATCACAAGATCTCGGTGGCCAATTGTGATCACCTCTTCGAGAGATAACACGGTCTGGAATTTTTTCCCGTAAAATATCAATGGTTTCGTTGCTCGTATGGCAAGTAGCGTCGTCTTGTTGAAAGTAAACGTTGTCCAGATCAATACCATCCAATTCCGGCCATAAAAAAAAAATATCTCGATAGCGCAATCCATTCACCGTAACTGTTGCTTCAGCGTCAATTTCGAAAAATTAAGGTCCAATAGCTCCGCTGGAACATAAACCGCACCAAACAGTCACACGTTGAGGACTGAGAGGCTTTTCAACAATAACTCTTGGGGTTTCCGAGCCCCAGATGCGACAATTTTGCTTGTTGACGTAGCCACCGAGGTGGAAATGGACCTCACCACTCAAAATGATTTTTCGATGGAGTTGCGGAACCCAATCAGCAAAGACACGACGTTGATGATGAATTGCCAAACGTGTATTTTTTGATGTTTTCAAAGAATTAATTATGTTAGCAAAAATATATGTTCTGTGATTTTACTTCGGACGTAAGAATGTTGTTACACACGAATTTTTATGATTAGAAAATTATTCAAGTCCAATCTGTGTTTTGATTAAGGTATCGATAGAATAGGTATTTTCATCAAGGATTTGATGACTTTCTGATAGCTCCTACATGTTTACTGCTTACCCAATAATTCAATAATTAACTGTATTGAATCTATGTCCCTATTTGAGCAATTTTCATCGGTGCATCAAACACTTATGATTCCTTTGCTTCTAAATTGAATAATAACAGTTCAGACCATCTGATTCAATTCAAGTATTCACATTAATTAATTTAATTTTGTTGAACTATCTTCACTAACTCTGCGTGTTGTAGTGGTTAGACCACTCACCTCGTAATACGAAGGTGTAACTGGTTCGAGTTTCGTTGGCGACGAGATTTAGTTTGAGTGATTCTTTGGACAGACTATAAGCCCGTTCAGTTATAATACGTTCTGGTTTAATCAGAGGGTAACGCAGCTGAGTGGACAGACACACGACCAAAGCGTGATGCTGACTAAATCACCTTCTCTAGTTGCCGATACGTTCGATCAAGATAATGCGATACTCTAACTATTTCTAAGCGAAGGCCCGAAAGGGGCAGTAGTGCTAAAGCAAAAACAAAACTTCACTTGAGTCCACAGCGGCCCTCAATCCGGGATATTTACTGTCACTCGAGGTAGAGGAGTCTATGGTTTCTCTACTTTAGCAGAATGGAAATAAGATTAAACAAAAAAAAACAGCAAAGGACAACCCATGTCCATAGACAGCTTAAAAGAAATACTCAACAGCTTTTAAATAAAGGCAAAGTCAAAATAGGCTAATGATCTGTACTATTCGACGAAGAGCATTCCCATTACGCTGCTTCAAAAGCCTTAGTTCTGAGCATGTTTTGTAGTGTTGCATGGGGCTTGATAGAAGGCCCTTACTTATCATTGTGGGAAACCCCGACTGATGAACTCGATATCCTTTGCAAAGAACATGACCAAAAATCCAACGTACTATATCCCAAAGTGGCTGCCCTATGTCCTCGATAGCCTCACGAATTCCATCTTTGAGGTCTTGAATCGAGGCTGGGCTGTTGGCGTAGACTTCTCTTCCATGTGGCCCCAAAGGAAGAAGTCGCAAGATGTTGAATCACAAGATCTCGGTGGCCAATTGTGATCACCTCTTCGAGAGATAACACGGTCTGGAATTTTTTCCCGTAAAATATCAATGGTTTCGTTGCTTGTATGGCAAGTAGCGTCGTCTTGTTGAAAGTAAACGTTGTCCAGATCAATACCGTCCAATTCCGGCCATAAAAAAAAATATCTCGATAGCGCAATCCATTCACCGTAACTGTTGCTTCAGCGTCAATTTCGAAAAATTAAGGTCCAATAGCTCCGCTGGAACATAAACCGCACCAAACAGTCACACGTTGAGGACAGAGAGGCTTTTCAACAATAACTCTTGGGGTTTCCGAGCCCCAGATGCGACAATTTTGCTTGTTGACGTAGCCACCGAGGTGGAAATGGACCTCACCACTCAAAATGATTTTTCGATGGAGTTGCGGAACCCAATCAGCAAAGACACGACGTTGATGATGAATTGCCAAACGTGTATTTTTTGATGTTTTCAAAGAATTAATTATGTTAGCAAAAATATATGTTCTGTGATTTTACTTCGGACGTAAGAATGTTGTTACACACGAATTTTTATGATTAGAAAATTATTCAAGTCCAATCTGTGTTTTGATTAAGGTATCGATAGAATAGGTATTTTCATCAAGGATTTGATGACTTTCTGATAGCTCCTACATGTTTACTGCTTACCCAATAATTCAATAATTAACTGTATTGAATCTATGTCCCTATTTGAGCAATTTTCATCGGTGCATCAAACACTTATGATTCCTTTGCTTCTAAATTGAATAATAACAGTTCAGACCATCTGATTCAATTCAAGTATTCACATTAATTAATTTAATTTTGTTGAACTATCTTCACTAACTCTGCGTGTTGTAGTGGTTAGACCACTCACCTCGTAATACGAAGGTGTAACTGGTTCGAGTTTCGTTGGCGACGAGATTTAGTTTGAGTGATTCTTTGGACAGACTATAAGCCCGTTCAGTTATAATACGTTCTGGTTTAATCAGAGGGTAACGCAGCTGAGTGGACAGACACACGACCAAAGCGTGATGCTGACTAAATCACCTTCTCTAGTTGCCGATACGTTCGATCAAGATAATGCGATACTCTAACTATTTCTAAGCGAAGGCCCGAAAGGGGCAGTGGTGCTAAAGCAAAAACAAAACTTCACTTGAGTCCACAGCGGCCCTCAATCCGGGATATTTACTGTCACTCGAGGTAGAGGAGTCTATGGTTTCTCTACTTTAGCAGAATGGAAATAAGATTAAACAAAAAAAAACAGCAAAGGACAACACATGTCCATAGACAGCTTAAAAGAAATACTCAACAGCTTTTAAATAAAGGCAAAGTCAAAATAGGCTAATGATCTGTACTATTCGACGAAGAGCATTCCCATTACGCTGCTTCAAAAGCCTTAGTTCTGAGCATGTTTTGTAGTGTTGCATGGGGCTTGATAGAAGGCCCTTACTTATCATTGTGGGAAACCCCGACTGATGAACTCGATATCCTTTGCAAAGAACATGACCAAAAATCCAACGTACTATATCCCAAAGTGGCTGCCCTATGTCCTCGATAGCCTCACGAATTCCATCTTTGAGGTCTTGAATCGAGGCTGGGCTGTTGGCGTAGACTTCTCTTCCATGTGGCCCCAAAGGAAGAAGTCGCAAGATGTTGAATCACAAGATCTCGGTGGCCAATTGTGATCACCTCTTCGAGAGATAACACGGTCTGGAATTTTTTCCCGTAAAATATCAATGGTTTCGTTGCTTGTATGGCAAGTAGCGTCGTCTTGTTGAAAGTAAACGTTGTCCAGATCAATACCATCCAATTCCGGCCATAAAAAAAAAATATCTCGATAGCGCAATCCATTCACCGTAACTGTTGCTTCAGCGTCAATTTCGAAAAATTAAGGTCCAATAGCTCCGCTGGAACATAAACCGCACCAAACAGTCACACGTTGAGGACTGAGAGGCTTTTCAACAATAACTCTTGGGGTTTCCGAGCCCCAGATGCGACAATTTTGCTTGTTGACGTAGCCACCGAGGTGGAAATGGACCTCACCACTCAAAATGATTTTTCGATGGAGTTGCGGAACCCAATCAGCAAAGACACGACGTTGATGATGATCAACCGGCTTGAGTTCTTGTGTTAACTGTACTTCATAACCCTTAAGACAGGGGAGGTGTTTAGTGGGTAGTCCAGTCGCGCATGGGAGTCCCACACTCTGTGCATAAATAGCATTCACCTCCCTACCACAAAAAAAACCCTTAAGACCCGAATCTTTATGCAAAATATGGTGTATTGATGTTTTTGGAATGCCTAATTGCCAAAAACGACGAAGAATGGACAAACCTGGGTTTCCTTCAACACTTTCCGATACAGCAGCAATATTCTCGGCTGTTCTTGAGTGACGTGCAGGGGTTTTGTTCTTCACATCACTAAATTGTCCCAACAGCTCGAATTTTTCCACCAATTTCTGTATCGCAGTCCGACAAGGTGCTTCACGACGACCCAAAAATGGTCGGGTTTTACGAACCGTCTCTCCCAAATCTTCACCATTGTATTGTATTCACCGTGTATCGTTTTTTTATTAATGGCGTAGTTTCTACTTGTCAAAAAATGACAGCTTCAAAAGGGACATCTACCGGAATAGCGGGCTACTCAAAATAACACCTCTTATTGGAAAACCCTTTAGTCTCCTAAGTAAAAAAAAATTTGTTCTTCATCTGGGCCATCTTGGATATTACACATTTGGTGGCTCGTTTCACTTAGCAGACTGGCACGATTATTCTAGACACTTAATGTGAACATACGGTTTTGTGGAAATTTAGTTCGGGAACAGAGTTGAAGGTGTTCCCAACGTCGAGTGTCACCAACAGAATGATACATCGCTTGGTGCGGCTATATGCTTTTACCTTTTGGACCCCGCTTATCACCTCTGATATCGCATCAATGGTGGAGCAACCTGCTCTAAAGCTGCACTGCCGAGGAGATAGGTCCACAGCAGCACGAATTGCGTCAGTGAGTCTTCCCTTGATAAGTTTCTGTAGCACTTTTCCAGCCAGGTATAGCATGCATTACAGACGGCACGCAGGCGGCAATCCGGAATTACCCTTCCCCTTGTTGATCAGTACGAGCCTTAATACTTTCCATTGTACCGGGAAACCCCGTTCTGTAGGCAAGCCTTGAATATGCTGAGCAAAATGTCAGGGCGATGGTGATAGATGAGCTGCAACAACTCAGCTGGAATACCATCTGGGTCTGGAGCCCTCCTTCTTTTCAATAATCGGACTGGCTCTTTCCGTTCCGCCTGTGTGAAGAGTGGGCACCCGATTGCTGTTTTACCTTTGACACCGTCAACAGGGGCGGATTGGGCGGGAAAAAAGCTCTCGTCCATCTTTTCCCCTTTATGCAGTAGTAGTAGAGCACCAAGTTTCCGCAAAACTAGCTTCTAGCCAAGGCCCCACGAATCCTTGTTCACATTCTCCACTATATCTTGCCTTTCTGTAGCTTATCAATTTGCGAAGGTGTTTCCTGCCCGACTTATATGCTTCTACCCGGTTGCATGCCTCGTCACGGTTCCGCCCCCGATGAGCCTCACGCTGAAGGTTGTGATACTCGCTTTGCTCTTCAGCGATTTCAGTTGATCACCAGTACACTAGGGTCTTGCCATGCCGGAGGTTTCGACGGGACATAGAAGCGCTGCAAGCAATCGTGACGATGCTCATAGTTGAGTTCACCACGTCTGGATTGCCAGTTCTTCTATCCTCCGCGAATCCCCCCTAATTTGGATGGTTAACGAACTTAACCGAGATATTCACTCATAACACCTTTCCTGAAATTTGGTATCGTGATATCAACTGCAATTTGCATATACGTAAATTCTTTCAATGTTCAAAAACATATCAATAAACTTTTACATACATACTTCTCCATATTTGGACACGTTTTGTAGAATCATCTCTTTGCTATGGGAACTAGCCACGTCAAGAATCAGCTATTTAAAAACTCCATATGTGCGTCTGACGGAAGCTCAACAGCGTGGTGGATATCTAATATCTCATTACGTATCAGCCTATTCACGTGTATTGCCAATCACTATACTTTCAATTGCACTTATGATTCAGCGTATTTAAACTTAAAAATTCAAACAGACAATATTCTTCTTGCGTAAGTTTGGCAAAATTCCAAGAAATTTCGACTTATTCTCAAGAATTTTGACACTAGAATCTAATCGTGATGCAATCAGTTTTATTATAGGTGCCATATCTACATACTTATCAAAGTTTCCTGTTATACAGAAATTATGATTAAATGATTGACGTTGCCTATTAGCAGAATTATTGATTTATTTCCGATAATCAGAACGCCGGCCGCACCGGTCAAATACATAAATTGGAAGGAGGAACTAACACTCAGTTGTTTTCTTAGTATATTATTAAAAATATCACTATCGCAGATTGCAGCGCACCTTTGTATACTTTGTAAGCATTCCATCGCAAATTGATAACATGCCAGACTGATTAAATCATACCTACCTGTACGCTAAATGTCTTTCTGTTGAATAACATCTATTGACTATTATCTATGTGTGGGTATACAAAGCTAATATGTGTTATTACTAAATACTTTGTGTTTAATCAGTTTAGGGCAAGATATTGGAGTAATTGTGAGAAAATGATAGCAATGCCAAATTGTTCGGGAGCAAAACGTATATAATGAGCTTATAAGTAAGCATAGGTACAGTGAGGGGTCAAATTTCGAAATCACATAACTTCAAGCTGGAAAACATTTAGGACTAAGATCCAAGCTCATATTTTTAGCTTTTCAGTTAAAGCCTAACATACGGTATACGTTAATAAAGCTGCTAGTTTTAGTCAAATATTATGAGTAAACTGAAATTGAATAAAATTACATCACTGATATGATTAATATTGGTCTAAATCGTTTCTTTTAAAGCATTCTAAAAAATATATCTTTTAAGGATAATACGTTGTGACAAAAAAGTAGCCGGAAATTGCAAATAACACGCAAAATATTTAATTATTCATCAATATTTATCTTGTCGCATTCAAAGTAATCCCCATCAGATCCACTACACTTACTCCAAAGATTTTTCAGTCCCCAAAACGCTTTTCATAAGCACTTTTTAGTATGGCCTTCAGCGAGTTTTGTTTTACATTGTGACAAAAAAGTACCCGGAAATTGCAAATAACACCCAAAATATTTTGAAATATAATTTACCCGGAGAATTTAAATTACAATTTCCGGGTACTTCGTTGTCACAATGTACCTTTACTGCAAAGCTTTTCATTGCTCGAAACGCGTTTACGAATCTAGTACACATAAACCCAGGGTTTAGGATAGACGTTTAGTTTCCAAAATACAGATTAATCATTTGAAACTATCAACTTTTAAAACACTTTTGGATATTTAAAAAATAGCGAACGTCAGCATTTGTTATACACTAATGTGTACATTAAAGTAAAAGTTACTACACACACTGTGGAACAGACGCAACTTAGACTAGGCATACTAATGCGCCGGGTGAGAAACAGATGACTGCTCCCGAGTTCAGCCTAGCACTTGAGACAACCGAGGAGTAACGACGATCAGAATTTGGGAAGTACTGGTTGAATCAAAGCCAACAGTAAAGTACCTAGAGTTGCTGACCGACTCGAAAATGAGTTCCTCTGAGCAAATCTGGACAACGGTTGAGAAGTCTGCTACAGGCGTATCGGCTATGAATCGACTTATGGCCAACGTAGGGGGGCCTAGCCCATCAAGAAAGTAACTTTTGATAAGTCCCGTAGAGTCTGTGCAACTGTACCGAGCAGAAATATTAGGCGATGGTCTCAGCAAGCAATTGTACCGAAGACGCTTGGCACAGATACAATGCAGAGGAGCATTGAAGATTGCATCTGCATATCTGACAGTCACTGTTTCGGCGATGCTATTGAATGCCGTACTATCTAACTGCATCGAAAAGAAGAGACTAAGGAGGTAGTTGCCCGAGAGAAGATACAAACTTCACTGAATGATTGGCAGCAGTCCTGGATGAACAGCACGACGGGAAGATGAACTGCGTGCTTCATCCCTGATCTGAGACCGTGCTCAATCGAAGGCATGGGGAGACTGGCTTCTGCTTGACCAGCTTTTGAGTGGGCATGGGTGTTTTCAGGCTTATTTGCATACGACGGGCGACCGACTGTGGGTTTAGCGCAGGAGAAGAAGACGATGCCTACCACATATTTTTTGTATGGAAAAGATGGGACAGGCTACGCTGGGACTTCTTCAAGGAAACCGGAGAACTTTGCTCGGAAGTTTTTTGAATTAGTTGATATTATATCTTATAATTGAAAGCGACTGTCAATTAGCAGTATACCTATATTAAGCATTAGAAGAATTTGTTATAAACATCGAAATATCAATCGCGAATGAAAGTGTTTATGCTAAATTATTGAATATTCGTCAAATGGAAATCGACTGCTAGGAAGACTTGAAACTATAATGAATTGCAAAGTATAAAAAAAACTCTTTCTTTTCAATAGCTTAACTTTTTAATGGCAACAGAAGCGGAAGGTGAGTATGCTGCCGAGTGGGCTGGGTTCTCGATAATCCGCGACTAGTTAGCTCGACTTGCGGTTCGGGTATGCGGGGCTCCAATTTGAGTTTGTGATTTTCAGTTTGCGTAGGGTATGTCGTTTTTGAATTAGAGTAGAGTATTGCTGGCACCGCGTTGGCACGTATTTGGTCACGCATATTTGATTTTTTTTTTTTTGTGAGTTCGCGAATTTGAAATGTCGGAAGGTTTGAACGAGAATGGTAGAGTAAAGTAAATATCGAGTTGAAGAAGATGTTTGACGCGTTTTAAGCGGGCAATTTGAATCGGTGGCTGAAAGAATGTATTCGTACGTATTCTACTCGCGTCAAGTCAAGTCAAGTCAAAAGCGCTTTATTTAATACTAATCGTTATAAATTTTAAAAGAATATTATGCAAATTCCAAGCAATTACAATAAAAAACTTAATGGCCCAAATGGCTCTCTAAATTTATACGTTATCATTAATCACATTTCATAAAAAAAAACTATAGCAAATTAAAATCAATGAAGATTATTACATATTATTTCATTCAATTGGAAAAGGAAGAAAAAACCAATCAACACTATCCTAACATTATTTATAATTTAAACACAACAGTGAACTTTGATCCTACACCTAATATGTTATAACCTAATTCTAATAAAATGCAATCAAAAACTTTATCTTATACTAAAACAAGTTGGGTAAACAGACCTACACTCATGTCAGAAGGGTTTTGTATTCAATTTACAAAATGCAGTCACCAGATCGAATCAAATCAAGAAACATGTCAAAGACGATTTTATTGGAGAAAATATGAAATGCGAAGATCATACTATTATTAACAAAGTTGAACGAATTTCTACTTCTGAGGTTTTGGTATTGTCACACTCATAAATATCTCCCTTGATAATTATTCCAAATGTCCATCCGCGACGGAGGAAACATATTTTTCATGTATTTCACCCCTGTGCCCCCACTGAAGCAAAAACTGACAGTTTAAGAGCTGTTTTGAAAAGCTCCCATGAAAACTTTCATTTCATACTCATATCGGCTACGTTTGATGAATTTTTTTTCAGGGGCCACTCTCCTGTACTGTTATCATCGATTAATGGCCAATTTTTTCGAATCCTAGAATGGTTACAACACCCTTTTGCTAGAAGCTCTCTCCCACCTCCTTGACTTGTTTCACTTATGAGCATTAATTGTAGGTACTCATCTTCAGTCATTCATTAAATTGAATCAAGTGTTCAAAGCATGCACCTTAAACGTTGAAGTTGGGAAAAAATAACTCAAAATTATTCAATCTTCGCATTTAAAACAGCCACTTTCTTGTTTTACGATTACTGATACCACTAGCTGAACCGATTCTCAAAGATATACATGACACCTATCATTCCTGAAATTTTCATGCAAATCCTGTAGTGTAGTGTAGTGTCTGAGTCGGTAAAAAGCGCATGTTCTTACATAGCCATATGTTGCCATAGTAATACATGCAGCGCATATTGTTCCATAGTAATATAGGAAAATTCAATCCGCTATAATTTCGCTAAATATGATTCAATCTTTATAAAACTTTAAGGATAGATCAATCTTATAAATAAACATCTGCGTACTGAATTTCATTGAATTTAAGGGTACCGTTAAGATTTTATTCAAGAAAACATAAAATCGATAAATCATACTATTACTAACAAAGTTGAGTGAATTGCGACTTCTAACGTATTTGTTGTTATTGTACTCACCAAGGGCTACATTCCTGATTTTTTTCAGATTTTTCGGATCACAGGTGTCCAATCGCGAGGGGGGGGACACAAATTTTTCGTGTATTTCCCCTCCCTGTGCACCCCTCGAAGCAAATTTTGCCAAACTAAGACCTGTTTTGAAAAGTTCTCATGAAGACCTTTCATTTGATACCCATATCGGCTACCTTCAATGAATTTTTTTTCGGGGGGTCACTCTCCTATATGGGGAGACCCCCCTTAAATACCTTATAAAATTTTTTTGCAGTTGAACTTTGAAGAGATCACCACTTTACACCTACACACAAAATTTGATGTTTCTAGCTTAAGTAGTTTCCGAGAAAAACTGCTGTGACACACGGACGGACGGACGGACAGACAGACGGACAGACTGGTCGCGATTTTAGTAGGGTTTTGTAAAATTATTTTACAAAACCCTTAAAAATCTATAACAATGTTCCTAACCTAAACGTTTAACCTTATCTCTAACCTAATATAATACACATAACATATACCTAACCTATACCTAATTTTTAACACAAATAAACAACAATACTAAATGTAGCAATAATGAGCTGAAACTCAAAAAACTAAATAACGAAAAACACAAAAACTGAAAATAAACACGAATAATTTAGACATTGTCATTCAGCCACCAATACCTGGACTGCGCCGTCTCAATTCGATCAGCTTCAACGAATCTAGCAAATGAGTATCTCCATTGGAATTGTTGGTCTCGTGAACTCAAATTCGGAGGATATTTTATCTTCTTATCGGTGGCCCGTCGGTATATGTGATGTATGACTGGGACGCCGTCAGAATCAAAAAAAATATCAATTCATGTCCAAATACAAATGCTTCTGGAGGGACGAAGCCAGTAGCGAGGCAAGTCGCAATATACCCGTCTGTAGGGTGGAACGGCTGTGAAATCCAAGGGTTTTCACTCACAGTCACAGATCTTGCGATATGATTCCGAAGAAGTTTCAATATGAAAATATCGACTCTTGTCACTTCAGCAGTTTGATAAATTCTTCTATCGATATATAATGTTTCCAATCCGTTTCAGGCTTTCTGTACAAACCAGTTCATGCACGAAGACATTTCCTTTCGAAAACTCTTAATTTTTCCATAGTACTAGCACTCTGGTTGTACCAGATCTGACATCCATATGTCAAAACTGGTCTAACCAGGGTCTTGTAACAGATAATTTTGGCTTTTTGATCAATGTTTTTGGAATGAAAGAGTCTTCGTAGGGCCATGACTACTTTAAGTGCCTTACTGAGCATGATTTTCACATGTTCAGTTTAGTACAGATACTGATCGAGATAAACACCGAGGTATCGAACACAGGATTTATGTGGAACCCGTTCTAAACTACCCTCGCCAACCATGATGTGGAAATCTTTCCAATTACGTTTCAGGTCTTGACTGACCCCCTGCAGTGTTGTCCGAAACAAGATTGTTTCACACTTCTGCGCATTGATTTTCATTCGCCAATTGTCAGTGTACAGCTGCACATCATTGAACATTTTTTGGAGATCGCTCTGAACTATTGTAGCTTTTCGGTCTGCCGTATAGATGATCAGATCATCAGCAAACGCTACCAATGATCGCTTTGGCGAGACGTTAAAATCAAAGCCGTTCAATAGCTTGCGAATGAATATTGAGAAGAGCAGAGGTGCAGTAACTGTTCCCTGCTGTAGACCATTCAAGACCTTGAGCTCGCGCATTGTTGTCAGATTTCCATCAGTTACAACAAAAGATTTCCCGTATAACATATTACACATCATGGCGACAAGGTTTCTGGGGAAGTTGTCCTGAAAAAGTTTAAAAACTAGTCCATCTAACCACACCGTATCGAAGGCTTTCTCCATATCAATGAAACATTGTTGCAACCACGGAAGTCACCGCAGTTGCAGACATTAAATATTGGCAGAGGGGTGTGTAGCCCGGGGTGGCATACTGAGGCCGGCTAGCGCTCAGTCGTGTCGTGGGTCTTTCGGGGCACCCTCTGCTCGTGCTGAGCCACCTTACATATAAATACTAGCACATAGGGAAAAGGACGGGAAAGGGGGAGGTCACATTGAGAAATGAAAAATAGTTGTTCTCTTAGAACATTGTGGCCGTTTTTATTTCAAGTTATAATTTAAATCCAAGGTATACAAAAGAAAATCAGTCAAAACAGAACTACTAAACACCCCTTTCGAAATTTGAAACAATATACAAAAATTAGAATCTACCAACATAAAATAATTCAAGACTATGGAGAATATGATAATCAAACTATTGGATAATATATTAAAAAAAAGGAAAAAAAACTAAAATTGTACTCACTTCTTTCCCCGTAGAACTCCGAGCGCCCGGTGCAATACAGCAAAAGAAGCGTGGGGTCGCTGAAAATTAATTGTAATTTAGAATCACTAAACCAGAAAAAAAAAAGAAAAACGTAACGGCCACTTTTATCCGCATTAATTGATTCCTCCAATCTGTCTTTTTTTCTTTTCACTAAATTTCAACCCAAGCTTTTGACAACAATTTTCGTCTTCCCGCAATCCAAATTAGCAAAATCTTTATTTTTCTCGCACAATTTTCGTTTTCCGCACTTCAAATTAATAAAATTTTTCTTTTCTTCACACTACACCAAGTCAAATCCCCTCTCTTCCCAAAATGCAAAACTCCCCTCACTTTTTCAATCTTTCCACTCTTCGTCACTAAAACTTCAAAAAAAAAAATCTATTCAATTCTTTCCCAATTTTAAAAACCTCAAAAATCACTTATATCCCACACAGAAAACTCCTTTATCTTTAACAGCCAAATATTCACTTCACCAAAAACCGAAAAAAAACTCCCTCTTCTTTGTCAAATCAAATCCTGACTCCCCAAAGCGTTCAACCTTCCTTTTCCACGTCCAATCCTGACTCCCTAATCCCAACCACTTTCTTTCCACATTTCACCTTTCTCCCATCCGATCCCGCAATCCAAATTCTTTTCCAATTCCCGCTGTCGCATCTGGGTAACGTAATCGAAGTTCATTACACTTCGATTCCGCTACCCACACATCTTTTGGTCCGTATCGACAATCACAATAGTTTCCATTGACTTGCATATATGGCAATTTACATCCCCAAGAATCGCTTGATTGAATGTAAAGTGTCACACATACGAGTACATTACGAAAACTATTGATTTTGCCGATACCCCAAAAAAGAGTGCTTCCGTGCGCCCGGGGGAACTTGAACTCAGGGTTCCAGCAGTCGCACGGTCGAAACTCGCGACGTATCCAATGGAGCTATGCCTTATCGATCTCCCATTCATCAGATTAGCAACTTCAATGATTCATTTGGGCATGGGATTGAATTTTGTTAGTCAATTCATTTTTGTTAGTATAAAAATATAAAATTTGTTAGTGGGAATGGACTTAGTTAGTGTTAAGGAAGGAATTAGGTTTTGTTAGGGAAAATGAATAGAATGAAATTTTGTTAGTGGGAATTAATAAATGGAACGTTATTAGTGGGAAAATTGAAATTATTAGTAGGTATTATTTTTTGTAGTTGTTAATAAGGAAAAAGGGTAGTATTGTGATGATGGGGGGAGTAAAAATTAAAGGGAAAATGGAAACATGTAAAAAAAATAAATAAATTTATGGAGGAAAAGGTAGGAATGCCCAAAGGAAAGGAACAATGTTACGGCGGCAATTTGAAGTTGCGAATGGGAGGAAGTTGGTACGCCGGAATTCGCAACAACATGCTCCCATACATTGTCTATCATTGAGTTTCCAACAGATGTCTGAGGTTACTTTCGTTATTGCATGTGTGGTCGAATGCCTGGCACGAAAACCAAATCGGCAATTCGGCATCAACTCATACTCCTCAATGTGGGCGTTTAATGCTCTGTTGAGTATCACTTCGAACACCTTGCTAATCCTAGGCAGCAAGCTGATTGGGCGATAGCTTTTCGGGCACGAAGATTCTTTTCGTTTCTTCAAGATCGGAAACACCTTAGCCTTTTTCCACTCATTTGGGAAATATGAATTGCTCAACATGTTGTTGAACAATATGCAATAATTCCTAACAGCAACCTCAGGCAAATGTCGGAGAACTACATTTGGAATACCGTCAGTACCACATGATTTCTTGTTGTTTATCTTGCGAAATATGAAACACAAGTCTTCATAGCTGACAAAATAATCAACAAGATTCAAGCTCGGTATGAGGTCAGATGTTAATGTTTCATTGAAATGAAGAATTGATTGGCCGTTCAGGCTTGAATTGAAGTCGGAAACTTTTGCTTCAACGAGGGTTTGGTAGATGAACCAATTCAAAATGTGTTCCAATCAGGGCAAGTTTATCCAACCCTTCACAAATAATCCTGTTTCCATTTCTATCCGGAGTCGTACTATCAATTTCGATACCAGCCCTATCGAGAAGATTTATCTCATCCCTAGTGACTTCAAGATTCGATACCTTCACTTGAGACTTCTTGCGGAATATGCTATTCACTTTCGCAAACACGCCGTCTGGGTCCTGTGGGCTAATACCCCTCAATTTTTCCGCCCATTGATTGCTGAACTCACTCCTGATGTATGACCGGATTAAGTTCCGAACATTCTTCAGGTGTACTATCAACAAAGCCAACGAGGGATGGTTGTAGTCCAAAAATCGTCGATAAATATTGTTGACACATGTGAGAAGAAGGCTTTTCAATCTTTTCAACCTTGCGATGGTTGGTGTTTCATATCCTTCCATATTGTTTCGATGTTTAATCTTGGGAACTACTTTCTCAATCGTTTCCAACGTCAGCTTCTCTAACTTCGACAAATAGACATCTATTTCATCGTTAGTTAGATTCCTGTCATTAGGAACCATTGAGCAAGAGTTGCCACCATCAGAAGGGGGACATTGCTTCTGGTACTCCCGATTAAACTTCTTTTGAAACTTTCCCCAGTCTGTTTTTTTTTTTAAATTCAACCGATGATGTTTATGTTGAACTGCAATGAGGAAGATATCATCCCTGTGATGATTGATTTCCATTACGATTGCGTTATGGTCGCTATCATAAGCAAGCACCTGCAGTTTCCGTTGAGGACTATCAAAGCTGAATTCAAGTCTTGCGTCAGCATCGCAAAGGTCCAAAGATGAATTTGTCCTAGGGTATGTTGGGAACTCCGACCCATATAGATTGCACCTGTATTCAATTTGGTTCTCTGTTATCCGCGATTTCAGGAATACACCTCTTGGATTACAAGTGGCGTTCAGCCATGATGTATGCTTGGCGTTCAGGTCACCAGCAAGAATATAATAGCTATGCAACCTGTTCAATTCGAGTATTTCAAACATGGAATTGAGCTCCTCCTTGAGCTTGAGAACAGTTCCACCAGTTGCATAGGCAGAGATAACGAAGAGGTTATCCCCACCTGGCAGTGAAATTTTGATAACGGACACTTCAAGAAATTCAAAGCTTTTGAATTCGACTTTTTTAATATTTTGGAAACATAGGGTCTTCGAACCAATGTCCCGATGCCACCTCCCCCATCACCTATTACCCTATCGTTTCTTCCGAATTCAAAATCCTTGAATGTCATGGAGTTCCATGAATTGAGGTTGGGTTCAAGAAAAAGCATGATGTCAGGCTTTTGCTTGACAAGGAACTCCAGGACACAGTCATGTCGATGTAGACTCACATTGGAGTTGACGTTGATTGAGATGAGACGAATCCTATCCATGGGAATGTGGCTGGATGACAACTTATTTGGAGGCATTCGAAATCCCTAAACGCTGAAAAACAAGGTTAATTTTCGAATCTTGTGTATCGATTCTCTCCGATAAGGAATTTAATTGCTGGTATTGGTTATTGTTGTACTCATGAAGATTTTAGATTTTTCGGATCACAGGTGTCCAATCGCGAGGGGGGACACAATTTTTTCGTGTATTTCCCCTTCCTGTGCGCCCCCTGTAGAAAAAAATACCAGTTTAAGTTGTGTTTTGAAAATTTCTCATTAAGACCTTTCATTTGATACCCATATCGGCTACCTTTGATGAAACGTTTTAGGGGGAGGCACTCCCCTATATGGGGAGACTCCCCTTAAGCACCTTGTAAAATTTTATTCATTGCCAAATTTTGAAAAATTTTATGTTTGTAGCTTATAAGGTTTGCGAGTAAAAGTGCTGTGACATACGGACGGACAGACGAACAGACAGGCGTGGTTTTAGTAGGGTTTTATAAAATTATTTTACAAAACCCCAAAAGCGTTTCAATTTCGCTAAGGAATATATTTCGAAGAATGCTGATTATTGGGACCACGTATATTTTGCCAATGAAAGCAAAATCGATGTCTCAGGCTTGGATGGACGTGTTATGGTGTGGCGTAAGTCCAACGACGAATTGAGTCCGAAGAGCCTTAGGCCTACAGTGAAGCACGGGGGCGGCGGTTTAATGGTTTTGGCATGCATATCTAGTCACGCTGTTGGCGAATTAGTATTTATTGATGGTATCAGGGATTCCCGTCGTTACTTAGACCTATTGAAAGAAAATCTGCGAAAAATGCCGTGAAAATGGGAGTTTTAAATACATTTAAATATTACGAAGATAATTACCCCAAACATAAGGCTCTCAATGTTTAAGAATGGCGGCTGTATAATTGCCCGAAATTGGTTCATTCTCCTCTCCAGTCACCGGATTGTAATCCTATTGAAAACCACTGGGATGAATTGTAACGTAGAACTCATAGCACGCCAATTTCTTCTAAGGGGAGTTTGAGAAAAGGCTTCGCGAAGAATGGGTGAAAATTGATGTAGAATACTTACTTGCGATAAATCATCTCCATTACGCCAAATCGTTCAACATATGCGATTGAATAAAAAGAACCTGCAACATAATACTAGTTTTATATAATTTTTGTTTATTTTTAACAATTTAGCCTATGATACGAGTATGTGCGGATCTTTTTGAGAGGATCAATTTTTTGTTTCTTTTAGCCTATGATATGTGCGGATCTTTTTGAGAGGATCAATTTTTTGTTTCTTTTACGAAATTTTCTAGTTTTTGGTATCTAGCAAGTGAAATTTTTTTGTGTTTGTTTGATATGTAAAGGTATTATGTTCTGCTCATAAAATATTTTTTGCAATTTTTCTCGTTTTTTATTGACTTATAAAATGAGAAAGAAAGAACATTTCTTACTTGTGCGGATCTCTTTGGGAGTCGAGCTGTTAATATTCTGGGAAATATGAGTCCACTGGTAACAATCTTATGTTTTTTGCTATTACTTTTTTAGGTCCAATATTCAGTAGAAAATATAAATAAATGGAATGAACACACACAATTTACTGAAGAAGAATCGGTTACGAGCAGCGACTCTGAGGTAGACATAAATCTTGATCCTACTCAAAAAACGGATAATACCTCTCGAAACCGTCACAATTCTCAATAAAGTCGCAAACTCGGCGACGTTAGAAAAAGTCAGTCGGAGACATGTTCGTGTTCACCAATTGCTTCGCGAAAAAGCCGTGTTAGATAATGTCACCGAAACACATAAATTCAAACGAAAATCACAAATTATTTTTCAAAATATGTAAAGTTATAGCATTTAAATAAACCATTTTGGAAATTCCCAAAAAAAGTGTTCTAAACTATGAAAACGTGACGTTCGCTAGCGTGAACAATTTTTTTTTAACAGGATAAGCCTGGTTTTAATTAGTTCAAGTTAGTGCAAGTGTACTATACTATGCTTATTTCGAGGAAAGTATTCCTACCTCAAAAGTATTGAAACCTGAAGACCGACGTTGCACATCAAAGAGCTTTAGCTTTCATTGAAATCGATAAATATTATAGAATAGTATTAACACTATAATATCCGTTATTCATCTAAATATCTTACCACAACAAAGCAACCTAAGATTCTGCAATATTTATTTGCTTCTTTACAATATTTACACCCACTTTAATTGCACATAAAATTCTTGAAAGTTTTGCCACCATATCTAAATTTAGCCCCAAGTGATTGTCATACAATTTCTATCACTGTACAACCTGCAAAGATATTGCAATCTTTTCTCAGCCTACCCAAATAGATAAGAAAAGTTTAATGATATCGCTCAAAACGTGTGAGCTCACACTTGATTCGGCCGCTAGCAACCAGTCAATATTACAAGTAGATATCGTGTGGCGCCTACCGTTCCTAAGAATCAGTGTTGCAACGGATATTGAAAAAGTCCAAAAATTTGGTACTTTCCGCAACGCGAGCATTGATTTTCGCAATTTCGGCATATGGGGAACTGAGTTCTATGAAAATTTTCATACAGTCATCAATCGTTGCGATGAGACATCAGTTTCTCCCTGATGACGTAGTGTAAAAAATTTTTTCAACAGCCACCCAGCCGGCAGTCTACCTTTCATTCTAATAGTTAAACTGCATTACGCATGTAGTCAAGTGTTAAGAGGAAGCTTTTTCGTTTTAAGTAGACTAGTACGCGAATATCATTGAGACGTTACGGGTTCGATTAAGATCGCGCGCTGTGCCTAAGTGATATCTATTGAGAATTTCAGTTGGATAACGTGTGGTTTAGTTAGATTTAATGTTAATGCATATAGTGATCGTAAATTTTATCTTAATCCACGCGAAATTGTTGAATAAGTTTTTTGTTGGATAACGTCTCAATCGATTAATGTTAATGTGCGGTCTTTTCGTGAATATCATACAAAGTGCGATCTTAGTGGAATCCAATATCTTGGGATGATATTTTCGATCTAAAGTGAACTATAATTCTGAAATTTAGTGCTTTAACAATTACTCAGTGGTATTTTGTACATGAAGGTGACACAATGCGGAATATTTTTAGCAGGTGATTTATCTTCTTCTCCGATGAAATAAATTTCTTATCTAAACAATACTCATATCGATCACATGCCAAAGACAAACGAACACTCATATAAAACGACTGGTGGGCGACAAGTTTTTCTATATTGAAATTCAATGGGGTAGAATTTAGAGCTTAAAATGGTTGCAAAAATATTTCAAGATTGACAGGAGCTATGAAAAATCATGATGAAAATTATTTAGGCTATTAAAAAGTATACCACGGAGTAATTAATAAATATGCTCCGATTTGAACGTAGGATTGAATTGGATAATTTAATGGTGGTGGTTTCTCTATGAATATGCACTGCACATGCAATAACGACCTAATTTTTACTCTGCAAAGTCTGCATCGAAAAATGCCCTACTTCATTTCAAATCTTTAGGATTAAGAATATGGTTTTATGTTAAAATTTTTTTTTATTATAATCGAAGCTATTAGAATCCTAAAAATTCTATAGAGGAATTATAGTCCTAATGGTATAGTGAATGGTTAGGGCCTGTAAAGGATGTGATAACAGGAAAGGGTTTTTTGATTACCTTTTCGAACAGACGATGAACCCAGTCAGTTAATAAAGGTAGGTTAAGGCAGCCATCACAGTCTGTCTCGTGTGCACGGGAGTGTTTTAGTGCAAAGGAAGAACAGCTTTAACCAATTTTTCTCTCTTTTTATCCTTAATTGCTTTTTGCAATCGATCTAGCTAAGTAGCCTGGTAAATTCCTGATATGGAGACATTATCAATCAAATGGATATCTTCCGTATCCAAAAAAATTCTCGTCATGATCTTTCCGGCCGATTGAGACACTTTGAACTTTAAGGAAGGGTGTGCCTTCTTTATACCAGCACATTAAGTCTTTATTTGACTCAGGGTCATAATGGTGAAACCAAATTTTATCACTAGCAACAATCTGAGCCATCTAATTTTGATTCGGGAGAGTAAAATGGAACAATTCGATCTCAAAGTTTTTATTCTCGCAAAGCTTTATTCTAGGAAAAAGCTCATAAACCGGACATATTTAGCCGAGTTTTCTTAAAGGTTTCTTTATTGTATTTTGTGCCAAAAAGATATCAAAAAGTACAAAAATTTGATTTGAAATAGACTCCTACTCGAGCTATGGAGCTCTTTTTGACACAACCATCCTCCAATTGTTGTGTTTTGAGATTTAGCTAGTGGAGTGCCGGTTTTTATATAGCCTGTAAACAGCAATCATGTTTATAGCTAAAACGGTCCGGGTGAAGAATGAGTTATTCTTTCACTCAGGATATTTGCACCACTGTTCATAACACTTCGGGAAGACAACCACATTGGAAATTTAGTTCAATATGACTCGCATATTGAGTGTATTCACACATGCATATAAAGGTCTAAAACGAAACCTTAGGGAATATGCGGTCAACTGCCCCGAGGATGATGGACTGTGGCAGCTCCTGAGGAGAAGGGTCTATCAGCCTCGCTGAAATCACAGTTTGCTCCAGGTACCAACCCTTTTGCTGAGAGCACCGGTCTCCGTCTGGCCAAACAACCAATTTCAAAATGCCCTACATAGGATAAAATAAATTTTACGTAGCAGGACCTAAATAAAATTCCCCATTTTGCAAATGTGAGTGACTGTCGCTTCTTAATTCATCGTAAATAACACAGGGGAAACTGATTGGTACCGATTCCATAAGCTTTTCTTTACCCTTTGTCCTAAGCACTTTGAAGTCGGTTTTCTTTTTTTAAATTTTTTTATTACTGGGACTTACTTCCCAGCACCGTGACACATGTCAAAGAGTTGGGTGTCTAAGCTACAATCCTCTTTAGCATCTATCCATTGTATGTTCATCCTGTTAAAATGTAGCATTGTTTGGTTGGTAAGCAAAATCCCAATTAGACATGCTGGTCGTCTTTCCAGGCGTTCTAATATTTTTGGAGTTGAGTTCGTCTGGAGTGAAATTTATTTTCACTCTCCGTAACTAAGTATTCTGTACAGACATGACAACCACCAGCTAGGAACTTTTCCTACTTTTTATTTGCAATAAAAACAAATCAACATGGATCATTTGCAGCCTTTAAATGTGTGTTTCTATTTTTAAATAGAATTTGCCTGTGAAAAGGAAGATTCTATAAATAAATAAATAAATAAGACAAATTAAAGTAGTAGGAGAATACTCCTGTCAAATATATATATATATATATATATATATATATATATATATATATATATATATATACACATATATATATATATATATATATATATATATATATATGTATATATATATATATACATAAATATATATACATATATATATATATATACATATATATATATATACATATATATATATATATATATTCACAAATATATGGACATAAATATACTCGTATATATATATATATATATATATATATATATATATATATATATATATATATATATACATTATATATACATATATATCAATTGAGTTCGGAAAACTAATACATGGTTATTCTGCTTCTTCTTTATAGCACAACAGCTCCTCTTGGGCCTTCGCTTTCGGCAAATAGCGCCAACAACTATCTCAGTCCATTGATTGCGTCCCCTAATTTTGAAACCCGAACAGCTATAAACTGGCTTCGTCGACCAAGTCAGACCAGCGTTCCCTCGGTTTCCCCACTTGTCTTCGCCCTTCAGTTCACCCAACGAATACCCTTTTGGGTATCTGTTGTTCAATCCATACGTGGCTAGCCTATTGCAGCTTCCGCAGTCCTACAATCGTTGAGACCTCTGGATCATCAAAAATTGTAAACAGCTCATGGTTGTTTCGAATTCGCCATTGGTCCCCGTCTAGCTTTGCTCTAATTATTCGCCTCAGTTATGTATTTCAAATCACCCCTGTTTTATATTCAATGTGTTGACCTCATTGTTTGACTAGTGAAAACGTATCTAAAATTTTCATCAAAATTCCTACATACCTATAAGTGTCCCTACACAGTATCGCGTGTTGTTGTTACTGTAATCGATAGATTTTCAACTGGCTGTAACTTAGCTGTTTATGGCTTAATTTTTATGAAATTTTCAAGGAACATGCGTTTGATATCAAAAAGTCTAGATATGAATTTTTAGTAAATATAAATTTTAACCTGGGACGTGTTTTTTGTAATACAACCCGGGACACGGAATCAGGGTGACCCATAACTTGTTTTAATTTCCCCGCTGTTGGTTAGATTTCTTTTTCAAAATCGTTACATTGGACATTCATTTTAAAGAAGCGATCAATATACAATCTTATTATAAATCTAATTAGGTATTTGAACAAATTTGGAAAAGAAAATCTAGAAAATGTGAACACGAACCAATGAGCTTTTAGTTTTTGCTTGTATTTTGGTAAACAAGATCAATCAATTGAACGAAATATTATATTTTCAGAACCTTTTTTTCATAAGCTTCCTCTTTGCAGCCCCTCAATAAGCGCAGTCGTGACAACAATAAAGAGAGCAACTTAGGCAAATTGGAACCTTGCACTGGTTGCACAATAATTTGTTCTTCTTAGCTGTATCCCGAGAACATTTTTGGCACTTCACTGTTTTGCTCATATCCTTCCAAAGTTCAGAAGGTGTCAGATTTTGCAAAATCCTTCCTAGATTTTGCCCTAGTTCTCGAGCTAGCCTGGCATTGTTCAGGCGATCTTTTACGTGTGGTTCTGTGAGCTCTCTTGCTAGAGTTTTGATGAAGTTCATACGAGTTCTTTTCGGATTCTCTAGAAATGAAGAAAAGATAACATAATCATTACCATGCTTATGTTGAGAAGAGTGGACAAAGCAATTTTCATCAAAGGCGTCTACGCCACCTTTGGTACTATTGTAGAAAATAATCTTTGATTTATTGGTTTCTTCGTCTTGTAAGTGCTGTGTGATGCATAGATGACAGTAGTATTACAGACTTCGGGTACATAAGAGACCAATGTCATGTCCCTTGTGAAGCCATATATAGAAGAATCTTCTTCTTGACTTCTTCTGATCTTCTTCTTCGACTTCTTCTGAGATGAGAAATCCTTTCGGGATTTCCATTTTGTTTTTACGCATTATACCTGCATATGTCAGCTTTCTTGCCCTCAATTTCATCAACACATCAATTGAACTGAACCAATTGCCTCCCGTTATATTTCTGTTGCTTCCGCTTATTGATCAGCGAGGTGCAGCACAGACTACGCGGCTTTTAAAAATGTTTTTTCTACATCGCTTAGAGTTTTCCGTCACTATCCTTCTCTGTATAAATACACGCATTTAAGAGATACTGAGTTTGGCATCGGTGAGGGTCATAAATTTTTTAATGTGTTTCCTAGGTTTTCCATACATCCTGACAGCACATTTTCCCCTAAAGCCAACGAGGATATCATGCACACAAGCGTTTTTCCCTGAATCAACACAAATAATTCAATTGGCAATTTTTAGTGAATTTCTCGAAGATATTAGAAATTGGTGCACCCCTATCGTCTACTTTCCTTATGTATCTAACAGAAGGATCGTCAAAATGAAGGTATGTCAGAGTGATGATTAGCCTCTTCAAGAGCACGATGTCACAAAAGATACCTTATCCGGTGCCATCGGTTGAAAATAAAGGGTTTAAATCTTCATTATTTCATATTGAGTGTATTCACACATGCATATAAAGGTCTAAAACGAAACCTTAGGGAATATGCGGTCAACTGCCCCGAGGATGATGGACTGTGGCAGCTCCTGAGGAGAAGGGTCTATCAGCCTCGCTGAAACCACAGTTTGCTCCAGGTACCAACCCTTTTGCTGAGAGCGCCGGTCTCCGTCTGGCCAAACAACCAATTTCAAAATGCCCTACATAGGATAAAATAAATTTTACGTAGCAGGACCTAAATAAAATTCCCCATTTTGCAAATGTGAGTGACTGTCGCTTCTTAATTCATCGTAAATAACACAGGGGAAACTGATGGGTACCGATTCTATAAGCTTTTCTTTACCCTTTGTCCTAAGCACTTTGAAGTCGGTTTTCTTTTTTTTTTAATTTTTTTATTACTGGGACTTACTTCCCAGCACCGTGACACATGTCAAAGAGTTGGGTGTCTAAGCTACAATCCTCTTTAGCATCTATCCATTGTATGTTCATCCTGTTAAAATGTAGCATTGTTTGGTTGGTAAGCAAAATCCCAATTAGACATGCTGGTCGTCTTTCCAGGCGTTCTAATATTTTTGGAGTTGAGTTCGTCTGGAGTGAAATTTATTTTCACTCTCCATAACTAAGTATTCTGTACAGACATGACAACCACTAGCTAGGAACTTTTCCTACTTTTTATTTGCAATTAAAACAAATCAACATGGATCATTTGCAGCCTTTAAATGTGTGTTTCTATTTTTAAATAGAATTTGCCTGTGAAAAGGAAGATTCTATAAATAAATAAATAAATAAATAAGACAAATTAAAGTAGTAGGAGAATACTCCTGTCAAATATATATATATATATATATATATATATATATATATATATATATATATATATATATATATATATATATATATACATAAATATATATACATAAATATATATACATATATATATACATATATATATATATATATATATATATATATATATATATGTATATATATATATATATATATATATATATATATATATATATATATATATATATATACATAAATATATATACATAAATATATATACATATATATATACATATATATATATATATATATATATATATATATATATATATATATATATATATGTATATATATATATATATATATATATATATATATATATATATATACATATATATATATATATATATATATATATATATATATATTCACAAATATATGGACATAAATATACTCGTATATATATATATATATACATTATATATACATATATATCAATTGAGTTCGGAAAACTAATACATGGTTATTCTGCTTCTTCTTTATAGCACAACAGCTCCTCTTGGGCCTTCGCTTTCGGCAAATAGCGCCAACAACTATCTCAGTCCATTGATTGCGTCCCCTAATTTTGAAACCCGAACAGCTATAAACTGGCTTCGTCGACCAAGTCAGACCAGCGTTCCCTCGGTTTCCCCACTTGTCTTCGCCCTTCAGTTCACCCAACGAATACCCTTTTGGGTATCTGTTGTTCAATCCATACGTGGCTAGCCTATTGCAGCTTCCGCAGTCCTACAATCGTTGAGACCTCTGGATCATCAAAAATTGTAAACAGCTCATGGTTGTTTCGAATTCGCCATTGGTCCCCGTCTAGCTTTGCTCTAATTATTCGCCTCAGTTATGTATTTCAAATCGCCCCTGTTTTATATTCAATGTGTTGACCTCATTGTTTGACTAGTGAAAACGTATCTAAAATTTTCATCAAAATTCCTACATACCTATAAGTGTCCCTACACAGTATCGCGTGTTGTTGTTACTGTAATCGATAGATTTTCAACTGGCTGTAACTTAGCTGTTTATGGCTTAATTTTTATGAAATTTTCAAGGAACATGCGTTTGATATCAAAAAGTCTAGATATGAATTTTTAGTAAATATAAATTTTAACCTGGGACGTGTTTTTTGTAATACAACCCGGGACACGGAATCAGGGTGACCCATAACTTGTTTTAATTTCCCCGCTGTTGGTTAGATTTCTTTTTCAAAATCGTTACATTGGACATTCATTTTAAAGAAGCGATCAATATACAATCTTATTATAAATCTAATTAGGTATTTGAACAAATTTGGAAAAGAAAATCTAGAAAATGTGAACACGAACCAATGAGCTTTTAGTTTTTGCTTGTATTTTGGTAAACAAGATCAATCAATTGAACGAAATATTATATTTTCAGAACCTTTTTTTCATAAGCTTCCTCTTTGCAGCCCCTCAATAAGCGCAGTCGTGACAACAATAAAGAGAGCAACTTAGGCAAATTGGAACCTTGCACTGGTTGCACAATAATTTGTTCTTCTTAGCTGCATCCCGAGAACATTTTTGGCACTTCACTGTTTTGCTCATATCCTTCCAAAGTTCAGAAGGTGTCAGATTTTGCAAAATCCTTCCTAGATTTTGCCCTAGTTCTCGAGCTAGCCTGGCATTGTTCAGGCGATCTTTTACGTGTGGTTCTGTGAGCTCTCTTGCTAGAGTTTTGATGAAGTTCATACGAGTTCTTTTCGGATTCTCTAGAAATGAAGAAAAGATAACATAATCATTACCATGCTTATGTTGAGAAGAGTGGACAAAGCAATTTTCATCAAAGGCGTCTACGCCACCTTTGGTACTATTGTAGAAAATAATCTTTGATTTATTGGTTTCTTCGTCTTGTAAGTGCTGTGTGATGCATAGATGACAGTAGTATTACAGACTTCGGGTACATAAGAGACCAATGTCATGTCCCTTGTGAAGCCATATATAGAAGAATCTTCTTCTTGACTTCTTCTGATCTTCTTCTTCGACTTCTTCTGAGATGAGAAATCCTTTCGGGATTTCCATTTTGTTTTTACGCATTATACCTGCATATGTCAGCTTTCTTGCCCTCAATTTCATCAACACATCAATTGAACTGAACCAATTGCCTCCCGTTATATTTCTGTTGCTTCCGCTTATTGATCAGCGAGGTGCAGCACAGACTACGCGGCTTTTAAAAATGTTTTTCTACATCGCTTAGAGTTTTCCGTCACTATCCTTCTCTGTATAAATACACGCATTTAAGAGATACTGAGTTTGGCATCGGTGAGGGTCATAATTTTTTTTAATGTGTTTCCTAGGTTTTCCATACATCCTGACAGCACATTTTCCCCTAAAGCCAACGAGGATATCATGCACACAAGCGTTTTTCCCTGAATCAACACAAATAATTCAATTGGCAATTTTTAGTGAATTTCTCGAAGATATTAGAAATTGGTGCACCCCTATCGTCTACTTTCCTTATGTATCTAACAGAAGGATCGTCAAAATGAAGGTATGTCAGAGTGATGATTAGCCTCTTCAAGAGCACGATGTCACAAAAGATACCTTATCCGGTGCCATCGGTTGAAAATAAAGGGTTTAAATCTTCATTATTTGATTTGAAAATGGTGATCATATACAGAACTCCAAAAGTTGCTTTCAATTCGATGACGCACAAGTCTTGGTATTCACTTTTCAGGACGTTCTCAAACTTCGCCTGGACTTTTGCTAGTAAATTTATTTATTTTATCATCATCAAAAAACAGCTGCCAAGCAGACTTGGTCCTACAAACGGATCCAAGGGCTTTGGTAGGACAAATTCTTCCAGGAAATTGTGTTATCAAATTATGTTCCCTGGTTTGCGTGTTGAGGACAGAAGAGCGCTTCCCCAAACAAATCGGTTTGTCCCAAAATATTGCCACTATCACCTTTTGCCACTTTTGACAAAGGCTCATCCCTATTTAAACGAAGAAGAAGATTTGGTATCAGGAGCTGCAGGAAAATAGACAGATTGACAGGTAGATTAGTAGTTGTTTTCACTATCAGAAGCTTCAAGTTCTGATTCTTTCATAATCAATTATTATTGAATCAATGTCAATGTCGCTACCACCGCTTTCAGCGTCTAGCGGAGATCTCGTCCACTCATCAAAGCGAGGGTCATTGACCCTCATAGAAAATCGTTTTGAAGCCATTTTAACCAATAAACAAAAACTACGTCGAAAAAATAATGCATAAAAACACTAAGGGAAAATTCAGCAAAAAAAGATACATTCACCGGAACAAGGTGTCAGTGTGACCCAAAAAAAACATTAATTGCAAAATATCAAGAAAGTCCTAATCGCGAACAGCGTGTGCGATGTCCAAGCTGTAGACAAATGATGAAGTACTGGGACTCGCACATGCGACGTTTCAAAAGTCGAAGATAGATGAAGATTGGTGGATTCTGTTGGGTCACACAGACCCTACGTGCCAGGTTATCGGTCAAGGGCCTCTTTTCGATCTTATTACTACTGCTATTACTATTATTAACAAAGTTGATCAAATTTTGACTTCTAAAGTATTTGTTGAGACCTACTTCCATGATATTTTTTCACATTTTTCTCCCGAAAGATGTCCAACCGTGCAGGGAGGACACAAATATTGCGTACATTTCCCCCCTCTCCTGCCCACCTCCATGCAAATACTGAAAAGTTCTCATCAAGTCATTTCATGTGATGCCCATATGGGCTACTTTTGGAGAAAAAAAAGTTTAAGGGTGTCTTCTCTGTATGAACAGACTACTCTTAAAAACCTCATTCATTTTTTTTGTAGTGAATCTTTTCATAGTGCACCACTTTCGACTTACGTACAACATTTTCACTATGATTGCTTATACGGTTTGCGAGAAAACTTGCTTTAATACTTAGACGGACGGACAGACGGGTCACAGATTTGTTGGCGTCTAGGCACTAGCAACAGTTTCGAGTCTTTACCGATGACAGGATTATGTATTTGAAATCTCCTGTTCCCAATTCATCAATTTTTCTAGAATTGTAGTTTTCTTTGACGTCTACCGTCATTATATAAGTTTCAAATCTAAAAAGAAGCATTATTCCCGTAAGATTTTGTCCATGAGGAATATAATATATTATTTCAACTATCGCTTGCACTTCATCGTGCTAGGTTTCACCCACTAAGTCATCAAAGGTCCCACTTGCGCAATAGTGTACCTAGCCTAAGTAAAACATGTGGAATCTTACAAAAAAGTTACCCTTCCAATTCTCTTACCTCCGATAATTTTATTCAATTTATCACAAACTTATCTACCATGAAAGAACTTCGAACTTGTTTTGCCTCTTCAATAATTGGCGCACCCACTTGACTTTAATCATTTCCAAGTCAATTTTATCACCTCTCACGTAATTCTATAAATTTACTCAAGTTATCATTTTAGTGTAAATATAAATAGAACTCAAATTAAAGCCGCACACATTAAAAAATCTTCCCAAATAAAACATATCATACAAATTAATACGCTTATCTTATCTTAACGTGACTAGCATCGATGGTATGGCAGTAGGATCAAATGTTTTGCGGAAGCAAATTTACTTTGTTAATCATATAAGGCACTTGATTTTATTAGTTTAAATTGCAATGCGAGAATCAAATAGAAAAACTGAAAAATAAGATAGCTAACTTTTGGTATCTACGAGTATGATTCAGAGTTTCTAATTTTACCGGGAAAAAATTACCGATTTGAAAATTAGATTTCATTTACACTAAACGATTTCATAATCTGATTAAATAAGAAACGTAAATTTGATAAAAATGTCCTTCGAAAATATATCGCTTTGCAATGAGTAGTCTTAACTCGTATTTTTACTCGCGAAATAAAGAAAAAGCTTTTAATCCGGTTGTTTTCGCCACCACTGCCAACCAGAATACAGTTAAATGAATGAAATGTTGGATAAATTGTACCCATTTCCTGCTGCGTAACTTTAAAGAGTCAACAAAACATGTTACGAAAGTGAATCGAAGGTTATTAAGATATTTTCACTTCACACATAAAATAAAAAAATATTCAGGAATCTATTGTATGAAATTCTTTCCACAGAAAACTAGATAATACTGTGCTTCCCCCTTTCTCAATATGTCTTTTGTTTTTCATAGAATTGTCATTGGAATGAGTTAATCAAAAGTTTTCGCGTACTTTTTCGATCTTGAAAGGTCATTGTCTTTTTATGCGATAGTGGAATGATGAAGAAAAATGATTAATCGTGTGAATATATGTAAAGAAATCCCAGTCCGTCTGCCACAAAGATTAAACCTCCCGCCTTCATGTGAATGTCTGACAAATTACAACTGACCTATAATTATTAAGATCGTTCTGTCGGTCTAGAATGCACCTAATAGATAATTTTCATATGAGATGGGGAATTAAGTAATCTAAACTTGAATCATTGCTAATTGAATTGAAATTAGTAATTGGGGTGAAGAGCATTTGTTATTTGAACTAGATTAGTAATTGAGGGTTTGAAATTCTTAAGAAAAGAGCGAGCAATACGCATTATATTGTACTTAAAACAACATAAGTTAAATTCAGACAAAAAAATTTCTTTTCTTAAATTTTTCACTCGAAACACATCGAAGCAGCTCTACATTTCTGTAATATTCAAATTTCATTAGCGCATTTCGGATGGTCTCATTCCTTAACTTATCATATCTTAGCTAAATATTTGTATGAAAATATTAATTCCTGAGAATTATAAATGGAAGCAAACAAACTCATTTAAATTTAAGACGTTGAATATTTTTACGCATGATTCAATTTTACATTTGATTTCTAAATGCTTTTGGAAGTTGCCAGGAAATGATTTTAATGATTGACTGTTTCAACCGCAGCGGTGAAGCTTAAAAATAAATGCTAATCACGTTTTAATTAGGTGTTACATTAATTAAAATTGCTCATGAATACGAAATTGATTGATGTTTGTTGATAGAAGTTGTAGTGAGTGCTGATGAGGTATGCATTCTAAGAAAAAAATGTGGCTTTGATCCATCTAACTTTCTTCTATGAAAAAACACGCAAAACTTAGAGTGAACATGAAATACGCTTTTTTCAAAAGTGAGTGCATACATATCGGAAATTTTTAACCAATTCAAGCATTATTATTGGGACTGGTAGACTTAATGTATGTAGTTTAGCGCACCTTAGGACCTGTTTCTTGAAAAAATTTGGTTCTTAGGGATAGATTTCCGTATTTATTTATTTATATTATATATATATATATATATATATATATATATATATATATATATATGTATATATATAGGTATATATATAGGTATATATATATATATATATATATATATATATATATATATATATATATATATATATATATATTCTTCTTTGTAGCACTACAACCCCTCTCGGGCCTTCGCTTAGAGATAATTAGAGTATCTCGTTTTCATGACCGTATTGATTTTTTTGGAAGTTGGTTTGGTCAGAACCATGCTCCCCGTGTGCTTGCTCAGCTATGATATGATCTGATTAAATCAGTACATATCACCACTGAGTGAACACTCGTAGTCTGTTTGAAAAATCCCCTGAACTAAATCACGTTGCTCCCAACGAGATTTGAACCTGGGACCTTCGGCTTATGCGTTCATGCTCTAACCACTAGACCACACAGAACACACACACACACAAAAAATCGGGACACTTGTATTTGTGTGTATTTTGCATAATACCTAGTTACAACGGTTGGTAATTCTCTAAAATCGTTAACGCAACATTATTGGTATGTTCTTGATTACATTTATGCGCTTTCATAACTTTTTAGATAAATAAAGTTCAGTTCAATTCACTACTTTCTAGAGCAAACTTGTTGAGTGAGTTCATTGACTTCGTAAATCATTTGCTTTTGTTTTTATAAGAATTCAGTTAAACCATTAATTAGGTGATCAATTAATTTGCCATTAATTAATATTTTTTTTTACAAGTATGGTCTTAAGTCGAAAAGACCCCGCTAGGGTAGGGGTTTTGGTCACTGAAGATTTTAGCATCAGGCACTAGCCACGTTCTTCCATTCACGATAGTCCACAGCGGCTTAGGGCATCTGGAAGTCTCAATAGAAAGGAAGGAAATAGTCGACCGCGATGTACAACGGATATAAATAACAATTTTATTGCTGTTACCATATTACGCAACCGTCATTTAACGGCTTCTGAGGTTCGAGGTTAACTTGAACCGATCCGTAATGTAAGTGTGGTCTCAAACGGTTATAAGTCGGCTTTATGAAAATAACCGTACTCCCAAACGTTCCGCATTAGGTCCACTACTTGTAGTGAATTAAGATGTTTCAATAAATGTCCGTGAAGGACTGCAGCGATGTTCTGCTGCCTCGGCAGAGGAAGGTGTCGGTATCTGCCGAGAATGCCCTCGTCTGGAGACGCGTGAATGCGCTGGCAGGCTAGCATTGCGGTGTCGTGGGGCGGGTTCATTTCCCCAGCACGAGGACCCACTACAAAAAATTTCGCATTCACGAATTGGACTACAGCTCAAAAGGCGACCGAAGTCGCAAAAATTGTAGATAACCTCACAGAGGAAGAGAGAACTTGTTACGAGAACAAGTGGAACCTGAAAAGAAAGGCGAACTTGGGGTGACCTCGTCATTACCCGACGAAGTTCATGGCCCACAAATGAAAGAGGGGCAAACGCGTGGTGGTGGAGCCCCTTCGTACCCACCCAACCGGAATAAATCCATAGATATCTTGTTGAAGTGGCCAGGTATTCCTCTTCTGAGTGGAAAACTCATATAACTTGAATTGTATGAACTTTCCCATCAGAAGGGGAGTACCCCGGTGACCAATTTATGTCATAGAATTATACAATTGGATTGCATAACTCTATGCCATAAAGAGGCACTCTGTTTGGGCCACTCAACCCACAACAGAAAAAGGAATTAGTAAGTACCCGGTGGCTGGCTCATGGTTTTGGGGGGGCAGCCTGCCACCGTACCGAGTCCTATACCCGGTCAGAGTCGGAAGAAAGGAAAGACCATCGGGTACGGTATTAATCCATTTTTTTATTTTATAACGAAGAATATATTAGACCAATAATAAACCAGACCTCTAAATAAGTTTGCTATACTGTGTATGTAGTAATTGTAATAAAGACGTAAGCGACAATGAAAATGTTATTTCTTTAAAAAAAATTTTTTTTTTGGTTTTTTTATAAATAAATTTTATAATAGAAAATATTTTTATAGTGTATTTAAATTAAAAAAAAAAGGTACTCACCTGCATTTAGGAGTTTCAATAAAGTCCGTGAAGGACTGCAGCGATGGTCTGCTGCCTCGGCAGAAGAAGGTGTCGGTATCTGCCGAGAATGCCCTCGATGGGTGCAGGTATCCTCTAAATTGCTGGACATTGGACAGAAAAAAAAGGATTATAATAATTATCAATCTTAAAAAGTATTGCCGGAATAATTCAACTCAGAATCGCCCGATACACTTTTCAGGGAAGCTGAAGACGTTCTCGTGGTCGCGTGGTTAATTCTCTCACTAATTGAATCTTCTAACTTAATAAGAATTATTAGATTCACACTTCTTTGCAGTGCTATCAGTTGTGGTCTGTCTAAAAATCACCAACTATGGTATACTTAGATTACACTGAAAAGCTTAAGCTCAGTAGCTAAAATCGCTTGCACAATTAAATCTCAAAGAATCGTAAGAAATTTGCCGTCGTCATTCAGGGCCCATTAATTCCAAATTATCAAGAGAAATTGTTCTTTTAAAAGCTTATTACTTTGCGTATTGTAAAAATCTTTCTTTTCGGGGAAACTGCTTTCACTATTCACTATCAATCGAATCCGTCTATGGTCACGAATCAATCTCTCGTTCTGTTGAAGTATCTTTGCGCTTACGTATAGTAGTTCAGTATAAAGTTGATTTGAATTTCAGCAAAAACATGTTGACCGGGGATGTACCAAGCAAGAAAAAATCCTCCACGTAGTTGTTTGGCAGCGGCTACGGTTAGCTCGATGATTATTCTTTTCATTCAATATTGATTTTCTGTATTTGTATAATATGTATTCCATGCGGCACGTAAACTTTGTTGTCTTCCCAAATCCCATACTAGAAAATTTATGTTCCGCCACACAACCTCTTCAACATTTGAGCCAATTGTCGGACTTGTGTGCACAACCTCGTTCATAAGGAATTGATATAGTATTGTTGTTTTCCCTGCATTATCTAACCAACCATAACTAGTTTGTGTTCTTCATTTCCAAACATGCTCCACAGCTTAGCGAGCAACAAACCCATTTTGTCGCACTCGTTTTCACACTCGCGCTTGCTAACAAAATCACGACGAATTTATTAATACCACGGAAGCAGAGCAATTCGCACTGCTCGCACCAATCGCACAACAACACCTTTTTCGTATCGAATTGCACTTGCGAAACTCGACAATTCTTTATTCCTTCCTTTGTACCGAGCTCATAGACACGGTCACTATTCTCGTTGTCGACTTCGTCCTTCGTAACAAACAAAACCAACACCACGCCAATTTGCTCGTCATCAAGCAAATTCCACTTTACACATTTTACGCACGACTGATCAGCAAGACATTATTCATAGTACACCGTATGGGTCTCATCAGCCACCAAATCTTATGATCTTTGCACGAAAATATTTGAGGAATTTCACTTTCTATTAATTATATTTTACGAATTGCTTCTTGAGTTGTATGCGACGCGTACGTTTTTGCACTTTTCCAGATGATTTTTCAGACAACCAGTTGAAAATTTGTATGCACTAAATGGGCACAGGATTGCGGAATTTTTTTCTTGGTAAATCAGAATTTTATGTGTAGCAGGACCTCCGCAATCTAATGACGATCTCGATTTTTTCAAACGCGTCAATCCGAAGAATTTGTTTCCACTTCCAAACACAAAAACCTGGTCGTCAGGGGAGTACCGCAAACGAACGGACACCTTTTCACCTCAAATTCAATTCCCTCGCTCCGACGCTTTCCCGTTGACCTTTCCGATGCGACCCACTCGACCTCTCAAACTCGACTCCCCCTAGACTAGCTCGTCGTCTCTTCATCATTTCATAAATACCCAAATTGACTTCTCACAACACGTTCATAGTACACAGGTTCATTACAACGATCCATTAGTTCGCAGGCAAAGCAATATAGCATGATTGCAAGTCTCAAGCAACGAGTCGACACGCAATCAACTGACCCAAAATTGCAGAGCTACACTCGTACATGCATTGTCGAAACGATGTTGCGGGTTGCCTGGGATGCAATTTAATAGCAATTGCATCGAATGGTCACGTAATACTTGACCGCCGGGTGCATGAAAAATTTTGCAATTGGAAACGCGACGATCGATGTTCGGATTGCTTGAAAGTCGAGCCGGCATCTTCAAGTTAAATTGAATTGGATCGATGATTCAAATCGAAATAAAAATCGCAGGTATACTGGGGGGAAATTTGAAGTACGAATAGCTTGAACGATTATCTCAAGTACTGAATCAAGTTGAAGTTCCCTTGATTTTGTTAAGCAGGATCGCCATGTAATGATATGCAGGATTGCCATGTAATGAGTACGTGTTCGAATGCTTTTGGTTTAAGGAAACAAGCCCAAGCGTTGGACGCCTTCCTGCTTGTTTCCTGCAACGAAGATTTTTTATATTTAATACTTTTATTAATTTTTAGAATTCAAAAACAAGCGTAAAACGCCTTCTTGTTTGCATCTACCCTAACTAGATAATCCCATCTGATTGAATTTATTTAGAAGTGGAATATTTTGTGGTTGCTGCGCTGGCATTTTGAGCCATAACTCATCGATTACTACATACTACTGGAGAGGCATCGAGAAAAAAGTCGACTATTTGCAAACTCAATATCTTACTTGGACACTTGAACAGTGGCGGGAGCCGTTTTCTTCACAGTTGAAGGCCGTTTTTGTTTATGGCACTTACATGACTGGAACTGTGTGTGAAGGAGACGTGGAGAGTGCTTTTTTGCTCCATGCAAAATGCGCGAGACACAGCATTTTCAAAGCCATCAATTATGGTAGATCATTGATTGCACCAAGGTACATAGAAGAAGTTCTTATGGAAGATGTAGTCCCATTACTTTTATTTATTGGGGACAATTTCGTGTTAATGCACGATAATCCTCGGCCTCATATAGTACGAGTTGTCACCCAATTCGTGGAGGAAGTAGGGACTACCACAAGGAATTGGCCAGAGTGTTCTCCTGACACGAATCCCATAGAACAACAATGGAACATGTTAATGAGACGTGTTCGATGTCGTTCACCACCTTCAATAAACATCAAACAGCTTCAAACCATGTTTATCGAAGAATGGGACTCTCTTTGACAAAATGAAATTCAAACACTTATTTACTCGTTTCTAGGGAGCCTCGAGGCCCTTCGTAAAGCCAGAGGAGAAATACGCTGTATTAAGAGTGAACCCAGTGAATTCTGGCTCAAATTTCCTTTATCATTTAACTTGAATTTTAAAATTCATCTGCTTTCGTGAATTTGCTTAAAACCAAGAAAACTCGTGAATTTCCTTCCCCCGCTGCTTTATTTACATTGATTTAAGTAAAACATTAGCTATTATTTTGAAATAGTTACAAAAATATTATAATTATATTATAAAGTACGAATTATACTTAATAAGCAACAAATTAAAGAGTGTCCAATTTTTTGGATCCGGCAAGTGTGATATTTTGTGCAGTTGAAATATTTTTCCTAGACTGGGTGATGATTTTTGTTTTATTATCATTGGTTTGTAGCCCTACTAGTTTCACTTCGCTGTCGAGTTTCAGGAAGAGTTCTTTAGCAGCTGTTAATCACCGTAATAAAATTATGATGTCGTCCGCATACTAGCTGGCTCATCTTGTATAGTAACGAACCTCGTGTATCGACTGGCAGCTTTCTTATGACGTGCACCAGAGCCAAATTAAATAGCAATGGGGCTAGCCCATCGCCCTGCTTTAGTCCGATATTTTTGTCAAAGACGCCGGTAATTGTGTCAAAGGCGTCGATTATTGATGCGGGCTTGGCAGGTCGTCAACGTCATTATCATTTTGGTAAGACGGACTTATTTGGCTGGGATGCCAAAGCAAAGCATTATTTGGTACAGTACATTACGATCAACACTATCGTATGCTTGCCTAAAGTCAACGTTGTTGTACTCGTACGTCTATGCTGAACTCCCAGCATTTCTCAAGCACCTGCTTGACAGTGAATAATTGATCTATCGTCGATCTATTAGCTCTAACCCCATCTTGATAGTCCCCAATAATCCTATTGGCGTATATTTCGATCATATTTTCTAAGATCTTTGAAAATATTTTGTACGACATACAAAACTATTGATATGCCTCTATATTTGCACTGCAGCTTTTCACCTTTTTTGGATAGGAAATATGATTGATTGGCTCCACTCTTTCGGCAAATGTGCTGGATGACTTTGTGAATAGCTTTCTGAACATTGAGTTTCACTGGAATTTTATCAATGCTCAGTACTTGTCTATTCTTTTGGGCTTTGATAGCGGAACAAACTTCGTCCAGGGTTGGTGAGGCCGCGGCAGCTCTCCGGAAACACCTGTATGCCCCGATACTCTGGAGCTGTGCAGAGGATTAAGGAGGACCTTGAAATATGATGACCATTTTTCCTTAATCCTATTTTCATTAGCAATGATACTGCCGATGTCATCACGACAGAGCGGGGTTTTGAGCTACTAACATCATTTCAGGCTTTTCATTACTTTGTTTGCTTGTCTTGTGTTTTTTCTCGCAAGACTTTTATCGATACTTCTCAATTGGTCATCAGAGCATTTTCTTTTCTTAATTCTAGTTATCTTATTTGCCATTCTTCAGAGATTTTCATAATTTTCTCTCTTCGTTCTGGTTTTCCTACCAAAGTATTCTTTGTACGCCTGATTCTTTTTGTCTAACGCATTCTGGAACTCATCATCGAACCACTCAGCATCCTTGCACCAGGCTTGATGTCTGATCGTTTGTTCTGCAACGGGCTTAATTGCCGCATTCACTTTCATCCAGAGTCCGTTGCTTGTTTTCAGTGATGTGTCTGAAAAGATGGGAGCCAGCAGGTTGTCGAGAGTTTCCATGAAATTTTTGGCCACAGACGCCGTTTGGAGTCTTTTGGTGTCAAATTTTCATAACGGGCTGGTCTTCGCTGAATGTCTTTGACAAACGACATCGATGTGTTAATTTGATCAAGTAATGATCCGAGTTACAATTGGCCACTCGGTATGTATGGACGCCAAGTATGCTGAAGTTCCAACGATGTTGGATCAGGACATGGTCGATCTGGTTTTTTGTATTGCCATCCGGTGATACCCAAGTCATTTTATGTATCCGTCGATGAGGGAAGCAAGTCGAAGGTATGACTTGATTTTTGTTACATGCAAAATCAATCAGGCGCTGGCAGTTGTCATTTGTTTCGTCGTGGAGGCTATATGCTCCAGTCGTTCCGCGATGAAATAGCTCATCGTCAATCTTAGCGTTGAAACCACACAGAATTATTTTTGTGTTGTGTGCCTTAATATCAATAATGTGTGATTTGAACTCCCTACCCACTATAAAAGCCACTCCGAATTGACGTTTTTCAGTAAGCTCCCTACTTTTGAACATTGTGTGCGATTACATCTCTTTAATATCATTTCCAGTCCAGTTCGTTTCCTGGATTGCCAGTATGTTTAATTTATTCTGACTGACCTGTTGTAAAAGGTCCTTAACAGCGCTAGGATAGTTGAGTAATTTTAGATTCCAGGACCCAATTCCATAACCCTTTTTTCGTTTGCGAGGTCGTTGCCGTGAGTTCAATCTATTCCGAGGCTCTTTTGCAGATTTCGAAACAGTGTATAATTTTCCAGGGAAGGAGAGTCAGCCCGCCGCCCAACCTTCATTCTGGCGGCATGTTTATTACTTTGATTCCGGTATCAGGCGCGGTGCAAGTAGGATTTAGTAGCAGAACTACATATGCATTTACAGTTATTGGCATTTCTCGACATCTAACGTCACATTATTGGGGAACCGGTAAGCCCAAGGTGCGACCCCGAGAGCATTTACTACCATTTAAACGTGGGGTTCAGGATGAGGAATCATGGAGGCTGTGGGTTGGGGGAAACTATATATATACATATATTTATATATATATATATATATATATATATATATATATATATATATATATATATATATATATATATATATATATATATATATATATATATACATAGGGTGGCGCAAAATTAATCATCCTATCGGAAGTTGTTATAACTTTTGCAAATGGCATCGTACATGAATCATATTTTATATTTGTAAATTAGACAACTGCAGTATACAAACAGACAAGCTGTAGAGCGCTATAATCCACAAGAGCGTGGAATAATTGTCTCGATTTTTTTATCAATAGTCGGTCGATGATGTAGGCACAGCGTGAATTTCGACGTCGATTTCCGAATCAACCCGGCGCTTAGCTGCTCCACTCGAACAGACTGGAACCACATGAGACCTTGCACGGCGTACCAGACTGGTCGTTTGACCGAAAATATCACGACTGTGGCTGCCTATCTCGCTGAGAACAATAAAACATCAACCAGACGACGGGCCACGCAATTGGGCATCACCAGGCGGACCCTACAGCGAATTTTAGTGGAAGACTGACACATGCTCCCGTACAAAGTGAAAACAGTGCATCAGTGAATGCCTGCTGATCGTCAGCCGTTTGTGAATTACCGTCAAGACATCCTCAACCTCAACAACAAAGAGGACGATTTTTCCTCGAAAAACATCATCAAGGACGAGGCACATTTTCACTTAAGCCGTTACGTCAATAAACAAAATCTTTGTTTCCGCGTGTGATGCACAAACAGCCAACACATACACTCAAAGTCACTGTGTGGTGCGGCGTGCGTGAGGGAGGAGTGATCGGGCCGTATTTTTTTTTAAGGGCGCCATCGGCAATACGGTCACTGTTACTGGCAAATGCTACAGAGCCATGATAAATGGCTTTTTACTGCCAGACGGTAAAAATGGATATTGTGAAAGAAGCGTTTCCTGGTTGCGTGATCTCCCATTTTGGCGATTTGGCATGGCCAGCAAAATCACCCGATTTAACAATCCCAGACTTCTTTCTTTGGGGCTAATTGAAATCACGGGTTTATGCCAACAAGCCTCAGACCATCGCAGACCTTAAGAAGAACATACGACAGGAATGCGGACAGTTATCACCGGAAATCTTGAGGTGAGTTATGGAAAATGCGATAAAACGTGCACAACACTGGCGGCAGCCACTTGATGGATACAGGCTTTTCCACTTAATTAAAAAAAATTGTGAGAATCCAAATAAAGATTTCCGTCATTCAAAATCATTTTTTTTTATTTAGTAAAAAAGTTATACAAAAACGAAATTAGATGATTAATTTTGCGGTGCCAGAGTCATAGTCTGAAATTTCCTTAAAAATTCACCTATTCATAAAACCCTTGCTTTAAGTATCTTCATATTATTAGCTCATATTTCGTTTGATGAGACTGTCAATTAATTGCCGCTTCAATGATTAGATTGAAGAAATGTAAAGAATCTTTCAAAAATGAAAGGCACACGACAAACAAACGAATGGTATTCATCTCCGTTTAGTTTAAGCCTTCCGACTCATTTGTCCGCTTTAAGCAAGAAACTTCCATGCATGCCAGCACCAACTGTTCAAATAATTTGCGCCTGCGCGAGTGCCACAAAAACTTCCTGCCCCAAAATTATCATAGCTAGTAAACTGTAGGTGACAAGAGGCGTAATCACTACGTACCTTGCACGGCGTATTCGAAAATCTTAAAATATCAAATCAGATTATATCTTAGAATATCAAATCAGATTATATTGGGGAGTATGAAAGTGGCTTTAGAACAGGTAGATCGACGATAGACCCATTGTTTACACTCAAGCAGGTACTTGAAAAATGCTGGGAGTTCAACATTGACGTACACAAAATTTTCATTTAATTTAAGCATGCATACGATAGTATTGATCATAACGTACTGTACCGAATAATGCTTTGCTTTGGTATCCCCAGTGAGATGGACTGGTCCCATTACTATGCAATTTGGCTCTGGAATATGTCATCAGGAAGCTATTTGTTGACACAAGACGTGCGTTACTATACAAGTCAAGCCAAGTCGTAGCCTATGCGGCCGATATCTATATTTTGTCACGGTCGCTAACAAGCACTAAAGAACTTTTCCTGAAACCCGACAGCGAAGTAAAAATTCAATGAAAACAAAGCAAAAGTTCATGACGCACTCGAGGAAATATACCTCAAACACCCAAAATATCACACTTGAAATGTACTTTTCGAAAATGTAGGCGAATTTGTGTATTTCAGCGTCAAAATAACGAGAACCGAGCCCACAAATAAAATATTTTATTCAGTTTTGACGATCTTGAAGACCAGCTGCATACACAGGAAAACAAAGCTCTAAGTAATATATACAAATCTGTGATAAGACCTGTGCTAAGCAATTGGTGTGAAACATGGACCCTAACCCAAGCATCCGCAAACATATTGGGCGACGGGTCCTGAGGCGGATAATTGGAGCGAAACCCGTTCCCGTTCAGCAAAGCTCTCATTCCTATAATTAAAGGCTAATAAGCTAACCACTCTGCTGCCATCACCAGCATCTAAATCGAAGATTGATCATACCGGACAGCCACTGCCACTAATGAATATTTTATTTTACCAAAGCCATTCAACGGTGGCAAGTCTCAAAGTCCAGTACTTTTTTTCTATTCCTTAGAGTTATGGAAGGAAATCTATTTGCCAATACAATTATTGAAATCTGAATCAGTAAAATTCCTATTCTTTTACTCAGGCATTGAAGTTTTAAATTTTCCAATCACGCTATCGTTTTATGAAAATTGAATGGGAAACCAAATAAAAAATAATTCAACCACTCAAAGCTATTGTGAGCCAAAGTTGAGTGTTTTTACCATTCATCTCCAAACAAATGTCAAGAACTTGCTTGCACAATCTCTCGTTATCTATGGTAGATAGTGCATTTACATGCCTACATTTTCGTTCGCTGCAATTGAATCTGAAACTGACATTGGCCGATTTAAAAGTTTGATGACTTTACACTGAAAGAAAAAGTATAACTCCTACGAGGTGTGTCAATTAAGTAATGAGACTGCTTCCATGAAAACCGTATATTTAAAAATTATTCTACAACTCTGCCATCCCCTTCAAAGTAGTCCCCTTGGGCGGCTATAAAACGATTCCAGCGCATTTTCCATGCTTTGTAACATTTCTGGAATGCTTCGAGTGGGATGTCCGCGAGTACCCTCGTCTCGGCCGCCGACTCAAAATGGGTTCCTTTGACCACCGATTTTCGTCGTATTGGAAAACCCAGCTCTCATCGCCTGTAATAACTCGGTCAAGCAGCGTGGGATTGTTTTCCACCTGTTCCAAACATACTTCTGCGACGGTCATTCGATGCTACTTTCGCTCCTCAGAAAGGTTCTTTGAAACCATCTTCGCGCACAACTTTTTCATCCCAAAATCGTCGTTTAAAATTTGCCTGCTTCAGGGTTCATACCCAGTTCCGAGGCCAACATTCGAACTGTTAAGCGCACACACGCTGCACACTCGCGACACTCCGCACCTCGACTGGTGTCCCGCACCGCGCCTCGTCTTCCACGCCATTCCTTAAACTATTTATGCCTTCGAAACACCTGGGCACGACTAAGAGCACTCAGCGTACGTTTCCAAAGCTGCGACGCCCAATCTGGCGCAAAATTTTATCGCGACGCGTTGCTCTGGATTTCGTCTTTTCTCTATTTTCGTGACGAGCACCACCAACACACGTCTACTCAACACGACACAGCAGGCGAACTAAACAAGCTAGAGTGATGGTAAATATATCAATGGAGAGGGAAAGGATGCCGGGGAAGGGGAAGAGCATTTCAAGATCGCCGGTTTACTACAAGCGCGGCAATAAAATCGGTCTCATTACTTAATTGTCACATGGGATTGCAATACATCTGTTGCAAGCATATTGATATATTTAAAAATCAGAATATATTGTACCATATCTGCGAACCTAGCGTATGGGGTTTTGCAAAATAAATTTAATTTATACTGGTAGCAAGTCAACAAATTAATTTTGATTCAATTATGAAAGCAATCGATCTCGTTATATTACTGAACCTCTTCCTCCATTTCCCTATACAACACACTCAATAAGAAATCACAATATTACATTCCAATTGATTTTTTCGAAAAATTCACTATAAGCCACTGATAAATTTGACTGAAATTGAATCCGCGCATTGCAGATCATAGCTCGAAATTTTAAAATTGAGCCAAAAGTTACCTTCCCCTCCCGGTATAAAAAGCTAGAACGCGATACGTACACATATATCTTTGGCAAATATATTGCTCAGTTCAGAGTACATTCTTATCTACTGTAAAGATTTTATACCTTCTATGACGTCAAAATGGAAAAACCATGCCAAATATACAATCTATAGGAAATAAAAATTTAATCTCAGAGAAATCTTATAGATATGAAGAATACATTTAAGTTATGATGAATATAAAACTCGATTTCAATGTGAGTAAAATTCTAACGAAAGATTTATTATATACATATAATGCATGCAAATAATACATTCGTCATATACAAGTACATTAGAAGAAAAATATATCCATAAGGGAATATTATATCATCTATCCCGCGACAGTCCAAGCCGGGCCTTGGCCTCCAGGGTTAACTCCTCCAATTACCATGGTTCTGCGACCTCGTTCGTCAGTTCATCACTCAGCAAGGATCTGCTGTTGGCTCCTATCGTGTCTTCCCATCGATTCCTCGGTATTTCTGCAGGATGTCTTGCTTATGCTCTGTCCTTTATTATTCTTTTGGGTAGCCAGTTTTCTTTCATTCTTTCTACATGACCCGCCGATTGCAATTTGTCAAACTATACGCAGGCAGATACAGGTGGTTCGTCAAAAAGTTCATACAACTAATCGTTGTAACGTAGTCTCCACTCTATTCTTTGTGTAGCAATATATTATATCATCATTATCTATGGTACAACCGCCCAAGCCGGCTAATTTCCTCCAATCATCATGGTTCTGCAACCTCGTTTATCAGTCGATCACCCAGCAAGAATCTGCTGTCAGCTTCTATCGTTTCTTCCAATCAATTCCTCGGTCTTTTTGTAGGACATCTACCTTGTGCTCTGTCCTTCAATGTTCTTTTGCGTAGCCGGTTTTCTTCCATTCTGTTTACATGGCTCGCCCATTGTAATTTGCCAAACTTTACGCAGGTAGATACAGGTGGTTCGTTAAAACGTCCATACAACTCATCGTTATAACGTAGTCTCCACTGTTCCTTGTTTCACTGGGCCATAGATTTTCCGGAACAATTTGCGTTAAAATATGTCAACTGCCTTTTCGGATTCGTTCCTCAGGGTCAATATTTTACTTCTATATAACAGCACAGGTTTGAATTCTGATTTGTAAATACGAAACTGATTTTGCCTGTTTACAATCCTGGACATTGAAATTGAAAGTACGGAATGATAGGCTTTATTTGCGGCGTTTATGCGACGTTCAATCTCGTTCTTTTCGACGTCTCTTCTATTCAAGTTCCAAAATGAATAAAGTTATCCAAACTTGCAATGTTACCTCCTAGGTCAGGTTCTGTTGGGCTTTCGTTACATTAACTCGTAGGCAAATTCAGTTTGCTTCAAATTCTAAGCTCATAGATGCTCTTTTGGCATCTGGAATTGAACTTGCCATAATACTGACGTCATCAGCATATGCTACCAATTGTGTGGACTTGAACAAAAGTGTACCAGAGTTTTCAGCTGATGTCTTCCTGATGACGTATTCTAACGCAATATTAAAGAACATTGGGACAAGCTCATTCCCTTATTTTAAGCCTGATTCTAATATGAAGCTATTCGTTAGTTCACCGTTTACCTTAACCTAAGATTGTGTTTAGCATCGTGACTTTGACCATGCGGACTAATTTTGTTGGGATGCTAAAGTCAAGCATTATTTTGTACAGCGCATTTCTGTTGGCACTGTTATATGCCTGCTTGAAGTCTACAAAGAGATCGATGTTATATACCCCGCATTTTTCGAGCACCTGCTTAACTGAGGATATTTCGTTTATTGTACATTGTCCACTTCGGAAGCCTCACTGATACTCTCCTATAATAGTTTCATAATACAGCTTTAATTTTCTTTCTATGATTTTGGGGAGCACTTAAGACATTCACAGAAGAATTATGCCTCTATAATTTTCACACCTTAACTTCCGTCCCTCTTTGTGTATAGAACATGTTATACTTTTCCATCAGTCCTCTGGTAACTACTCCTCCGACCATATTCTGCATATTAGTCAATGGAGAAGGTTACTTGACATTTATAAGGTGGTGCTCTGAATCACAGGCAGCGCCGCGAAAAAAGCGAGTGTCGAGAATGCTGGTAGCCGCTCGTTTTCCTATGAGAACATGGTTAATTTGGTTGAATGTTTGACCATCGGGGGATGCGTTCTCTTGTGGATGCCTCGATGTGTGTGTGGAGTTTACTGTGAAGGCTCTGCTAGTAGCAAAGTCTATCAGGCGCTGTTCGTTGTCGCTGGTCTCTGAATGAAAGCAGTGCCCTCCGGTTGTTCCTCTATGCGCTGTCTCGCGGCCAATTTTTGCATTGAAGTCACGCAAAACAGTTTTAATGTTGTTTGACGGCAGTGCATCGATAGTGCGTTTCAGGCTGGAATCAAAACCGTCCTTGATTGTCTCCTCCTTATCTTCTGTGGGCGCGTGGCAGTTGACCAACCAGACATTAAAGAATTTGCTCCCTTTCGCTAATGGGCTTGAAGACGGTGATAATTTGTTTCAATGTGTTGTAAACAATTAAAGCTACTCCGAACTCACGTCTACCTTGCGATTTTCCGCTTTTAAATACGGTATGCGTTTGCAAGTGAAATGTGTTTTCACCATCTCATCTCGTTTCTTGTACTGCTAAGATGTTGGTTCTATATTTCTTTATTTCACCCAGAAGTTGTGACAGTGCACCTTGTCTAATCAATGATCTAACAATCCAAGTTCCAAAAGAGTACTCCTTTATACGTTGCGATAATCGTTGCCGTTTATCCAATCTGATGCAAGGCTATTGTCCTGGTTCCATGACAAATTAATGCTAAGAGGATATCACCTGCAAGAAATTATACCTACCATCTATGTTATTTTATTTGCTGCAGACATCATTTGGAAAATTTTAGCTTCAGTGTAAAGCAGCTGTCCTGGAAAATGCTAAGAGCGCTCATCGTCAAACACCATGTCGAAAATTATCTAAATGTGAGAAACATAACCTTAGGGTATTCGGATGTCAGATTTCTTGGAAATTTTATTCAGGTCAACATTTTGTATATCCTTAAATGAGTTAACAAAAGATCGAGGTTAGCTCGGAGCAAAGGAGACTTTTACGATAGGGCACCGACTTTTTCTCGGGAGCTAGCTTCGATTGAGGTTTACCTACAAGCCCCATTTTCAGTTTCAATGCATCATCATCAAATTTGCGGTGGTAACTGATGTAAAGATTGATGGTGAGAAAACAACTGCAGCTTCATTTTATTTTATTCTTTTTGTAACGCCTGTTTTTTGCAACGATATTAGTGCGAAATAATATTAATAAATATGAAATACTAGTAAATAACATATATTCGTTTTAAACAAAAAGCTTCATCCTTTAGACACTAAAGACGACTCAAAGAATCGAAACGCTTTTAAAGAAAAAAACTACATATTTATAAAACCAAATCCCTAAAACGAAATCTTAAAATTAGAATAGTAAAATTGCTTTAAAGTTGCCGGTCCACATCTTCACGATTTGATATAAAATAATAACAAAAGTAAGTCTCTATAACGTATTCGCAATTGACCATTTGTCTCAATGTCATATCAAGAAAAAAGCATTGAACAAACTCGTTACTTTGATCATTAATCATTAAGGGGCTAATCTAGTCAAAACCATTTACTTGTAACTTGCTTATCGGTTAACTCACTCAACTCTAAAAGCCACGAATATTGAAAATAACATTAATAATAAATAAAATTAAAAAAAGCAAAGTATAAATGTTAACAACCGTTGTTAATTTGCTAATCATTACGTTTTAGCGTACACAGCATTGTTCCGAAGCAATAATCATTTTTTCTCTTTATTGTTTTCAGTCATTAATTGAAATTCTCTGGGTTGAATGCTACCTTTCAACACATGTGTACATGTCTCAACTATTACTTTGTAAGGTTATTTTACATTGAAAAAGCAAAAACAAATAAATACATTCAGATGAAATGGCTGCGACACTTGCATTAATTTTATTAACAAGCACAATTTTACAATGTGCGACATCACAAACTCTCAGTAGTTTAAGCTCAAATGATATTAATGGAAATGATCAGGAAAATGCTTTTGCGACATCGAATAGTACAATCAAAGATCCTGGGATAGATAAAGAGTTAGGAACAACAGCTATACCACAAGAAATTTCGAATCTTGATCAACCGCAAGTTAATATTTCTGTTGATGGAGAAATCAAGGAAGGATCAAATGATTCAAAGCTTTTATCTACACTATTAAAGCCAGCAACATTTGACTTTTCCATTCCCGATGATTCAAATCTAACATCATCATCGCCACCTCCTTTATCAAAAATACCGGAAACACCAACAATGATCAGTTCAACCTATTCACATTCTACGACTATTTCAACCATTCCAATATTAATTCCTGAGCAACCAAATAATGAGGCTAAACGTCCTGAATCGTGCAGTGAACGAAAACCACATCGAATACAACCAGTTCAAGATGAACTGTCAATGATACGTAAATGTTGTCCTATTGGTGAAAGTTTTTACAATGGAAACTTATTAGAGCAACCAGTTGGATGCGTGGAAAATGATCAACCTTTCGCACTGAAACCGATTGCTATTACCTTATATGAGGATTGCATCGAGGATAATGAAACGATGATAGAAATGGAGCTAAGTGTAGGGAATCTGTGTAATAGGTGAGTTTTTTTTTTGAATATTTCCATTTCCTTAAAAGATCCTTTCAAGATTCTTAAGAATTCAGGAAAAATTACAATTTAAATTTTTGTATCCTTTTTACAGATCTGTATACTACAGCGAATCTCTCGACGATCAAATGTATGTGATTCAGAATGGATCGCTTCTCGTTATGGATGCGGAAGGCTCCATAGGTTTTAATATCTACAAGGACTATTGCATTGATATCAATGCAAAAACTGGAAAATATGATGCAATTGTGTGTGTAGCTCCACCAGTAGAAGTTCACATAGGAAAAGGACAAACTATTCTCTATACGACGTTAATGCTCATCTCAATTCCATGCCTGTTTTTTGTTACATTCATACATTTCGCGATTGATAAGTTGAATCACTTACATGGACTGTGCATTGGATCAATGGCGTTCTGTTTGGGTGTTGGATTCCTTTTGCACAGTATCTCACAGCTTTCTGTGATGGCCGAGATGCGCTTGCAGTATGCCGTACAATATTTTATTTTGGCATATTACATGTGGATATTTATTCTGTGCCTGAATTTAGTCCTGTTTTTGTGGTGAGTATAATATTGGGTATTTTATCGATTTTTGTTTTGAATGCTTTAAAAAATAGAATAACCGATCACAAAATAACAATTTAACACAATTTCCAACATGCACAACAGCCCAAATGTCTTGCCACACCAAATTAGGGCACTCGAAACTTCATCAAAGGTATTAAATATGAGACTATAATGAATGATTGATTCCTTGAATCATGCAAGTTGAGTTTCATGCGGTAGATCTTTTGTAAAATACCTTTTGGATTTGCTCTTTTCTCTCTTTCATTATATTTTTTCTTCTGTGGATCTGGCCTGCCATTTTGTAGTTAACTTGTATGACAGATGCAATAACGATTCAAAAAATTTAATTCTAGCATGCAGGATTGACGGTCCACAATTCAGGATTAACTTCTTTTCCTTTGCTCAAGCTATTGAAGTCTTTGGAGGAGAGACCGTAAATAAAGCACGTTACAGTTGAAGATGTATTAGTTGCTGCTTTGCAAATCTCAGCGTCCATCATTGTTGGAAGTAGGATGAGTAATCTGAAGTACCCCGCTAGCAGATGGTATTTCGGTTTTAGTTTAATCCCTTTCCTGTCTTTGCACGTACTTGATTCTGTTGTTGGTTACATTTTCAGTTTCATGAATGAAACGTATCTATAGCGACCTGTCGTACCTCTGAGCTAATAGCAAGGGAATCGGCCATCGAATTTTTTTCTGGCCGTCACTATCTAGTCGCAATGAGATAAGTGAGCTTTGACTAATAGTGGCATCATTGCTTGTAATATTTCCCAACTTTTGTTTAAACTTGAATTGCAGAGACTCTTCACAACTCCATTTGGATACAAGTTGTAACTTCTTTCAAATATTGGCACAATCGTAAAGAAGAAAATCTTGAAACACATTTTCAGCATTTTCCCTTCTTTCGATAGCAATTCTTTTTTGCCTTCTTTCTGACAGAAAAGCAAGGGTAAATGTATTTACTTGCAAGGTGTACAATTGCTCATTCCCACCGAATGAAATCTCTGTTTTTCATTTGCTGAACATATAGTCTTTCAAAACTTTTTATCTCACGTCGATGTTAAGGTGATAACGATTATTACCTTGGACATTTCTTTCAGCACATTTACTCATTTGAGCAGCATAGTTCACCTCTGCAGCGACTACTTGCTGCCTCATATCTTTTGTTTTCCTAAGCTCTCTTCTGTTACTTAATTCACCAAACTCCTTTGTTGGTTTCCCCGGTTTCTCTGGAGTCCAAGTATCGAATTTGATTGCATGATTAAGCTACTCCTCATTGCTTTTTAGCAAACTATCTTCAATGTACTTAGCTGCTGTCCATTTCCACCTAAAGTCTGACTAAAACGACTTAGAACATGCCTTCATCGGCCAAGTTCACAATCTGGACATTTTGTCGCTCGACCAATATTTTTCTCTAAATTTTTTCCTCGGACACTTTATTCATTCAAATAAGGAATTTTTGTCATTTCTTAAGCATGCGAGAATATCCTGAAAAGAAAACGATACATATGCGAAGGTAATAAAAAATCGTAAGCAAGTACTATCAACTGAAGGCACTGAAGATGACTCAAATGAGTCAAAACGCGTCTGCTCGGTCAAAAATGAAAAGGCCCGGTGGCTTTTCAAGAAAAAATTCTATCAAGTTGATTCAGGCCTTAAACAAAGTGGGGAAGGAATGGAGAACGGTTTCTTTCATGGTCAATTTATGGAGCCATTGAACTTAATTTTGACGGAGGAATAACAACTAGAAACACCTCGGGACATCTACAGAAACGCTTAAATTTATAGAATGAAAATTCAAACTCAAATGCGCTTTATTTCATTAATCATTACAAATTTTATTAAAGCATAAAGGATGTACTGACCACTGTTCGGGTTTTCTGGAGCCTAGGTTAAGTGTGGATACTATGTGAATGTACTATGGTCACCACAACACTGCTTCCTAGATACATTTGACATTCCGTCGACAGCTAAAAGTCAAATGCTATATTGTACGGTTTTCGTGATGGCAGCTTTTGTTTTTGGTCCCAAATACATATATTCTTGGCTGATCAGGCATCGTTAAGTGTGATGTTGTTTCGGCAGAGTGCTCGTAGTATGTCGGTTTAAGACGATCCACGGATATGTTGATCTCCTTTCCATTTATTTCCAATTTGAAAACATTGATTGAAAATTGCTCAACTATCTGATATGGTCCTTCTTAGGGATGCTCAATGGTTTTTTTTAATGTGGTTAACGCTTAAAAATACATGCAAACAAGTTAAAATATCTTAGTGGATGAAGGCTGCCCTTTTATCATGTTGTGATGCAGGACTTGCTCGAACTTTCCTCACGTGTTCACAGAATTCTTCTTCGTAGCACTCCAGCCCCTTTCGGACTCTCGCTTCTTGCAACAAGCGTTTTCACCTATTTCGATCCATTTACCGCGTCCTCCAGTTTCGAAAATCGGACAGCGATGAACTGGCTTCGTCGACCAAGTCAGACCAGCGTTTTCTTAGTTTCCCCAACGAATACCTTTTTGGGCATCTGTTGTTCGTCTGTACGATTTACGTGGCTAATCCATTGCAGCTTCTGCAGTCTTATGATCATTGATACCTCCGGCTCGTCAAAAATTTCATACAGCTCTTAGAATTTCAGATCCGGCATGTCTTCATTGGTGAAAAACTCTTCAGGTATACGCAGTACTGTACTGTAGACTAATTGTGCAGATTTAGCACCAATGTCGTCCTTGATACTCCTGCGCAGTCGAAAACAGTTGTTAGAATACCTATCCATTCGTGGCTATTATGGAACATAATGGCAGCCTTCAGTAATCGGTGCCAACGCTCTATCATGCCGTTCACTGCAAGATGATACGCAATATACTGAATGAGCTAAAAAGGATTTAAAGTGTGATCCCTGGCCTAAGGTCAGTATATTAGGGGCTCCAAAGCGGGCATCCGGGTTGCAGAACAAGGCAGCAGCAATTTCCTCTGCAGTGATCGGATTCGCCTCAGGCTATCTAGTGAAGCGATCTATCATCCTCAAGACGCACGAAAACCCTTTTGAGGGCTTTAATGGTCCAAAAATGTCGATGTGGACGTGACTAAATCTTGTATCAGGAATTCCATCCGTCCAAAAGGAGGTCTGGTATCACAAAGGTAATGGATTGAATCGAATTTTTTCCTTCTTAGTACCTTCGAGATGTATGGTCGGATTCCTTGTGTCGATACATCCCAATAAACTAATGAGTTACAGTTGTCTAATCTCAGTTTTCTGCAATTGACTTCTTCATCTTCCTCCTGGGCATTTGTCAAATCCTTAGCGGTAACTAAAAATGGCTTAGCGATGTTATTAATTTGAAGTAATGCATCTGCTGTTGTGATTTTTTTGCCAGCGATGTGGACGATATAAGTTGAAACCTACCCAATAAGGACTAATTACCTTAGTTGCCGTGGAGATGCCTTGTCCGACCTTTGATTAAATGCATCGGCTTTAATGATAACTACGCGTCCTTCAACCCTGTGTCGAAAAAATTTACGGTGCTATAAATCGCTTGCAGTTCACGGTGTTAAGTACTATAGTTACCTGCGCTTTCTGAACTTCTTTGAAAATAACTTATGTGGACTCCAATTGTTCGATTACTGCTCCCATTGCCGTATCGAATGCATCACTTTTGATTGCAAGCGTAGCATTCCCGATGCTAGAATAATGTTACATTGGCAATCTAATTTTCCAAAGGTAGCGTCCGCTTGTGGATTCTATGCGATCAGTCGCTGTCCTTCTTTGTGGTTTCTGCAAAAGGGCTTGGGTAGACGCTGCATTTTTCAACTAATTTCTATAAAAGTTGATTTTGCCTAAAAATCTTATAAGTTCCAATACACTTGACGGCTTTTTAAAATTCATAATCGTTTCTACTCACTAAGTAAAAGGTCTTATTCCTTGTTTTTCAATCAAGTAACCCAGATATTGCATAGTTGGTTCTCCAAACGTACTTTTGCCTAGGTCGATTGCTAATCCATATTCTTGTAGTCTGCTCAACTTCAACTTTTCACATTGTTCATCAAGAGGTTTGAACGCGATGAGGACGTTATCGATAAGGACACAGGGTGGCGTAAAATTAATCACCCTATCGGAATATGTTATAACTTTTACAAACTTCGTCGTACGCGAATCATATTTAATAGATATTTCTGAACTAGAAAGCTGCAATATACAAACTGACAAGCAATGGAGCGCTAACCTCCGCCAGAACGCGGAATGATTGTGTCGATTTGTTTGAAGAATAATCGGTCGGTGGTGTTGGTGTAGCGTGAATTTCGACGTCGATTTCCGAACCCTGTCACGCTAACTGGGCAAATAGTAGCTGCTCGACTCGAACAGACTGGAACCACACGAGACTGCAGGGCGTGGCCGCCACCAAACTAGTTGTTCGGCCAAGAATATCGCGGCTGTGGCTAGCGATGTCGTAGAGAACGATGAAACATCAACCAGATGACGAACCACGCAACTGGGCAACACCAGACGGACCCTACAACGAATTTTAGTGAAATACTGACACATGTTCCCGCACAAAGTGCAAACAGTGCATCATTTAATGCCTGTTGACCGTCAGGCGCGTATGAATTACTATCAAGCCATCCTCAATCTCAACAACAAAGGGGACGATTTTGTATTGAAAATGATCATGAGCGACGAGGCGCATTTCCACTTTAGTGGTTACGTCAATAAACAATATCTGCGTTTCTGGGCACTGAAAATCCGCATGTGATGCACGAACAGCCATTGCATACACTCAAAGCCACTGTGTGGTGCGGCGTTCACGAGGTAGGAGTGATCGGGTTTTTTTTTGTGGGGACCCCATCGGCAATACGGTCACTGTTACTGGCGAACGCTACATGGTCATGATTGACGACTTCTTTCTACCGGAATCGCATGAGAGAACATATGGCTTCAAAAAGACGATGCAATCACACACATACAGCACGACCTCCAATGGATATTGTGAAGAAAGCATTTCCGGGTCAGAAAATCTTCCGTTTTGCCAATTTGGCATGGCCTTCAAGATCACCCGATTCAACCACCCCAAACTTCTTTCTTTGGGGCTACTTGAAGTCACGGGTTTATGCCAACAAGCCTCAGACAATCGCCGATCTTAAGGAGAATATTCGACAGAAGTGTGAACAGTTATCACAGAGAATCTTGCATGGAAAATGCGATAAAACGGGCACAAATGTGTATCAACACTGGCGGCAACCAGTAGATGGATAGATAAAATTGCAAAGGCCTAAATAAAGATTTCCATGGCTTAAAATCATTTTTTTTAGTTAGAAATGAAATTATTCAAAAATAAAATTGAATGATTAATTTTGCCCCTCTAGTGTATAACATAAGTTCACACCGCGTAAAGTGGAATCAATATGTCGCTGGAACGTCCGTTCCGCGTTGCAAAGGCCAAACTTCATTATATTAAATTCGAGCAGTCCAAATGGAGTAATTACTGCTGTTTTTGGGAATACCTTCTGGAACCACTGGGGTTTGATTATAGGCTAAAAAAAGATTACCATGGCTTAAAATCATTTTTTTAGTTGGTAATAAAATTATTCAAAAACAATGAATGATTAATTTTGCCCCACCTTGTATAACAGAAGTTTACACCGCATGAAGTGTAATCCATATGTCGCTGGAACGTCTGTTCCGCGTTGCAAAGGCCAAACTTCATTATATTAAATTCGAAGAGTCCAAATGGTGTAATTACTGCTGTTTTGGGAATACCTTCTGGAACCATTGGGGTTTGATTATAGGCTCTCGTTAAGTCCAATTTTCATCCGTTTAGTCTGTAGGAAATATCACTAAGGTTAGCGATGGTGTATCGGTCAAAATGATGACGGGACTAAGGCGACGATTATCTCCGTAAGGTCTCCATTGTCCAGTTTTCTTTGGCAGTATATATAATGGCCTTGTCCACAGATACCTCGAACAATTACAAATTCCTTGTTTAAGCATGTACTCAAATTCGGCGTTTGTTTCACGCAATTTCTCTGAAGTTAAGCGTCTTGCGTTTTCGACGACTGGGTATCCTTGGATTTTAATGTGGTGATAGATACCATTGATATTGAAGGAAACTGTTAGATCAACGAACTAATTAAGTATGTCCTGTAAGTTGAGGCTTTAGTCAAAGTCAAAAGCGCTTTATTTAATACTCATCGTTATAAATTTTAAAAGAATATAAAGCAAATTCCAAATAATAACAATCAAAAAACTTAATGGCCCAAATGGCTCTCTAAATTTGTACGTTATCATAAACTCATTACATCAAAAAAAAACTATAGCAAATGCAATTAATTACGATTATTACATATTTTTACAATTCAATTGGAAAAAGGAGAAAAAACCAACCAACACTATCCAAAAATTTTTTATAATTAATACACAACAGTGAAACTTTGATCCTACACCTAATATGTTGTAACTTATTTCTAATAAAATACAATCAAAAAAACTTTATCTTATACTAAAAATACTATAACAATGTTCCTAACCTAAGTGTTTAATCTTATCTCTAACGGAATATAGTAAACATTACATATACCTAACCTATACCTGATTTTAACAAAAATATATAACAATACTAAATGCAGCAATAATGAGCTGAAACTCAAAAACTAAATAACGAAAAACACCAAAACTGAAAACAAACACGAAAAATTTAGACATTGTCATTCAGCCACCAATACCTGGATTGCGCCGTCTCAACTCGATCAGCTTCAACGAATCTAGCAAATGAGTATCTCCATTGAAATCCTTGGTCTCGTGAACTCAAATTCGGAGGATATTTTATCTTCTTATCGGTGGCCCGTCGATATATGTGATATATGACTGGGACGCCGTCAGAATCAAAAACATATCCATTCATGTCCAAATACACGAATGCTTCTGGAGGAATGAAGCCAGTAGCGAGGCAAGTCGCTATATACCCGTCTGTAGGGTGGAACGGCTGTGAAATCCAAGGGTTTTCACTCACAGTCACAGATCTTGCAATATGATTCCGAAGAAGCTTCAATATGAAGATATCGACTCTAGTCACTTCAGCAGTTTGATAAATTCTTCTATTCGATATATAATGTTTCCAATCCGTCTCAGGCTTTCTGTACAAACCAGTACATGCACGAAGACATTTCCTTTCGAAAACTCTTAATTTTTCCATAGTACTAGCACTCTGGTTGTACCAGATCTGACATCCATAGGTCAAAACTGGTCTAACCAGTGTCTTGTAACAGATAATTTTGACCTTTTGATCAATGTATCTGGAATGAAAGAGTTTTCGAAGGGCCATGACTACTTTAAGTGCTTTACTGAGCATGATTTTCACATGTTCAGTATAGTACAGATACTGATCGAGATAAACACCGAGGTATCGAACACAGGATTTATGTGGAATTCGTTCTGAACTACCCTCGCCAGCCATGATGTGGAAATCTTTCCAATTACGTTTCAGGTCTTGACTGACCCCCTGCAGCGTTGTCCGAAACAAGATTGTTTCACACTTCTGCGCATTGATTTTCATTCGCCAATTGTCAGTGTACAGCTGTACATCATTGAACATTTTTTGGAGATTGCTCTGAACTATTGTAGCTTTTCGGTCAGCCGTGTAGATGATCAGATCATCAGCAAACGCTACCAATGATCGCTTTGGCGAGACGTTAAAATCAAAGCCGTTCAATAGCTTGCGAATAAAGATTGAGAAGAGCAGAGGCGCAGTAACTGTTCCCTGCTGTAGACCATTCAACACCTTGAACTCGCGCATTGTTGTCAGATTTCCATCGGTTACAACAAACGATTTCCCGTATAACATATTACACATCATGGCGACAAGGTGTCTGGGGAACTTGTCCTGAAGAAGTTTAAAAATAAGTCCATCTAACCATACCGTATCAAAGGCTTTCTCCATATCAATGAGACATGCTCCAACACATTGTCTATCATTTAGTTTCCAACAGATGTCTGAGGTTACTTTCGTTATTGCATGTGTGGTCGAATGCCTGGCACGAAAACCAAATTGGCAATTCGGCATCAACTCATTTTCCTCAATGTGGGCGTTTAATGCTCTGTTGAGTATCACTTCAAACACCTTGCTGATGTTAGGCAGCAAGCTGATTGGGCGATAGCTTTTCGGGCATGAAGATTCTTTTCCTTTCTTCAAGATCGGAAATACCTTAGCCTTTTTCCACTCATTTGGGAAATATGAATTGCTCAACATGTTGTTGAACAATATGCAATAGTTCCTAATAGCAACCTCAGGCAAATGTCGGAGAACTACATTTGGAATACCATCATTACCACATGATTTCTTGTTGTTTATCTTAAGAAATATGAAACACAAGTCTTCATAGCTGACAAAATAATCAATAAGATTCAAGCTCGGTATGAGGTCAGATGTTAATGTTTCATTGAAATGAAGAATTGATTGGCCGTTCAGGCTTGACTTGAAGTCGGAAACTTTTGCTTCAACGATCTCTGAAACTATTTCATTCCCTCTCTCAAGGTTTGGTAGATGAACCAATTCAAAATGTGTTCCAATCAGGGCAAGTTTATCTAATCCTTCACAAATGATCCTGTTTCCATTTCTATCCGGAGTCGTACTATCAATTTCGATACCAGCCCTATCGAGAAGATTTATCTCATCACTAGTGACTTCAAGATTCGATACCTTCACTCGAGACTTCTTGCGGAATATGCTATTCACTTTCGTGAACACGCCGTCTGGGTCCTGTGGGCTAATACCCCTTAATTTTTCCGCCCATTGATTGCTGACCTCACTCCTGAAGTATGACCGGATTAAGTTCCGGACATTCTTCAGATGTAATTTCAACAAAGCCAACGAGGGATGGTTGTAATCCAAAAATCGTCGATAAATATTGTTGACGCGTGTGAGAAGAAGGCTTTTCAATCTTTTCAACCTTGCGATGGTTGGTGTTTCATATCCTTCCATATTGTTTCGAAGTTTAATCTTGGGAACTACTTTCTCAATCGTTTCCAACGTCAGCTTCTCTAACTTCGACAAATAGACATCTATTTCATCGTTAGTTAGATTCCTGTCATTAGGAACTATTGAGCAAGAGTTGCCACCGTCAGAAGGGGGACATTGCTTCTGGTACTCCCGATTAAACTTCTTTTGAAACTTTCCCCAGTCTGTTTTTTTGAAGTTCAACCGATGATTTTCATGTTGAACTGGAATGAGGAAGAAATCATCCCTTTGATGATTGATTTCCATTACGATTGCGTTATGGTCGCTATCATAAGGAAGCACCTGCAGTTTCCGTTGAGGACTATTAAAGTTGAATTCGAGTCTTGCGTCAGCAATGCAAAGGTCCAAATATGAATTTGTCCTAGGGTATGTTGGGAACTCCGACCCATATAGATTGCACCTGTATTCAATCTGGTTCTCTGTTATCCACGATTTCAGGAATACACCTCTTGGATTATTGGTGGCGTTCAGCCATGATGTATGCTTGGCGTTCAGGTCACCAGCAAGAATATAATAATTATGAAGCCTGTTCAATTCGAGTATTTCAAACAAGGAATTGAGTTCCTCCTTGAGCCTGAGAACAGTTCCACCAGTTGCATAGGCAGAGATAACGAAGAGGTTATCCCCACCTGGCAGTGAAATTTTGATAACGGACACTTCAAGAGATTCAAAGCTTTTGAATTCGACTTTTTCAATATTTTGGAAACGATAGGGTCTTCGAACCAATATCCCGGTGCCACCTCCCCCATCACCTATTACCCTATCGTTTCTTACGAATTCAAAATCCTTGAATGCCATGGAGTGCCATGAATTGAGGTGGGTTTCGGTGAGAAGCATGATGTCAGGCTTTTGCTTAACAATGAATTCAAGGAGATAATCACGCCGATGTAAAGTAACAATGGAGTTGACGTTGATCGAGACGAGACGAATCCTATCCATGGGAATGTGACTGGATGACAAACTATTTTGGAGCATGTTGACCTAAACTTTGAAAAACGAAATTGATTTTTTGGTCTTGCTTATTAATTCTATCTGAAAGCGATTCAAGTTGCTGGTAGATTTTAAGAAGCAGCTCATTATTGCCACTTACATTATTTATTTTATTTATATTGTTGTCTGCTGGTCCTCTGGCAGCAAGTGCAAATGATACCCCGGGTTTGATGAAGTTGGGAGGTAACAGATTCTGATTTACTTTGGTTTGCTTTGGGGAAAATTTAGCTCTTGCATCTTGATACCGAGGGCATCCTCGGTATGATGCTGGATGACCAAATGTACCGCAATTAACACAATACAATTTTTCTTTTGGCTCCACCTGAGCCAATTTGCATTCACCGGGGGCGTGGATATCTTTGCACTTAACACAGCGATAGTGCATTGCACAATTGGCAGCCGAATGACCGAATCGTTGACACCTGTAACACTGGTTGACCTCAGTTTTTTGGAGGCGTTCCCACCTCACAACTCTAAAGTTTAAGTACCTTACCTGTTGGAGGGCACTCGGACTGCTGTCGTTGGAAATTTGGACCAAATAAAATGGTAATATTTTACCTTCTACAGTTGATCTCCTTGTAGCAAAATTTTTCACACACATGAACTTAACAGCTGGTGCTGCTTCCTGCAACATCTCAAGGAGATCAACTGTATTCTCCCCACAGTCCAGGCCCTTCAACAGGAAGGTCTGATTTTTTTCCGCCTTTGGCGTATATGTAAAGTGGGGAGCTTGGACACTATTAAGAGCATCTTTCGCCTGTTTGAAGTCAGCCAGTGTCTTTGTCTTGATCGAGAGCTTATCACCGGTCACTCTCTTAATTTCAAAGTTTTTGATTTTATGTTCGGCTGCCAATAACCGAACCATATCTCCTCCACGCTGCCCAAAAACGTTTATTGGAGGAACTTTTTCATTTACCACATTAATTTTATTAGGAGGACCAGCAGACACACCGGTTGGCTTCTTCTCCTTTTGCTTATTTTTTAATTTTAAATATTTAATGAAATTATTATCGCTATCAATATTACCTGTCTTATCGTTGCTCTCCATCTCGACGTCCATTTCCTCGTGCATTGCAGACAGCACCGCATAATAATTGGCGCTGTCGTTCGCTCCTCCTGCGCTCAGGATATTTTCCGCATCATGGATTGTCTTGCTCATATCTTGCGATTTCATTTTATTTATTGGTACTCCTTTCCCGTTGGTCTTGCTTGTTGTTTCCAGTTTTTCATTCTTCTTAGTGAGTATCGGCTCTTCTTGGCCGGACGTATTCTGCGGCTTGGCTTTTTGTTTGTTCCCATTTGACAACATCCGGACCATATCTTCTAAACTCTGTATCCGGAGTTTTAATTCGTCATTTTGTTTCGTAATCCTTGTATTCTCCATGGTTACTTTTTCATAATCTTCGCTTGAAATCGTAATTGGCTTTCCATGCTCACAATTGTCTTGTTCATTTTTCCGCTTGTTCATTTTGTCATTTGTAATTTTCAAAATGCCTGGCTCTGGGTCCCCCAGCGGTGGGAAGCCGTCGGGCTCCTCCATCCCCCGGTGAAAAAAACTTTTTTTCCTTTCTTGAAACTTTCTCGTAGGTAAAGTCAAGATACTCGATAAATTGTTCGAATAGTTCGACGATGTAATAAGTTTCTTTATAAAATTACTTTGTAATTGACGTTTTTTAAAAATTATTTTAATTTAAAAATTCTTGACAGGAGCGAATTAAAAACACGTCTACACGCAACGAGTGCTAGACGTAGAATGTTGAGGCTTTAGTTAATGGTTGTGATTCGCGAGCTCGATTCATTTCTGAATTGGGTGTCTGTAAACAATTTAATTTCAGGATCTATTAATTTTCTTTGACGCGGAAGATCCAAAGAAGCAAAAGTCAAAGTCAAAAGTGCTTTATTCAATGCTAATCGTTATAAAGTTTAAAAGAACATAAAGCTGATTCCAAATAATAAAAATTCAAAAACTTAATGGTCCAAATGGCTCTGTAAATTTAAACAATATCAATTAAAAACATTAAGTTAAAAAAACAACATAAAATTCAAATTAATTAAAATTATTACAATGAATTAAAATTACTACATATTTTATTATTCAACTGGAAAAAAGAGAAAAAAAACTTAGCAACATCATTTAAAATTAATATTTTTATAATTTTAACGGGGCAGTGAACTTTTATCCTATACCTAATATGAAAAAACCTAATTCGAATCAAATTCAATCAAAAAACTTTATCTTATACTAAATATGCGCTTTTGACTTTGACTTTGAACTGTGAAATCCAAGGGTTTTCATTCACAGTTACAGATCCTGCGATATGATTCCGAAGGAGTTTGAATATGAAGATATCGACTCTTGTCACTTGAGCAGTTTGATAAATTCTTCTATTCGATGTATAATGCTTCAAATCCGTCTCAGACTTTCTGTACAAACTAGCACATGCGCGGACATTTCCTTTCAAAAACTCTTAACTTTCCCATAGTACTAGCACTCTGGCTGTACCAGATCTGACATCCATAGGTCAAAACTGGTCTAACCAGTGTCTTGTAACAGATAATTTTGACCTTTTGATCAATGTATCTGGAATGAAAGAGCTTTCGAAGGGCCATGACTACTTTAAGTGCTTTACTGAGCATGATTTTCACATGTTCAGTATAGTACAGATACTGATCGAGATTAGCAGCAAGGTATCGAACACAAGATTTATGTGGAACACGTTCTGAACTACCCTCGCCAGCCATGATATGGAAATCTTTCCAATTACGTTTCAGGTCTTAGCTGGCCAAGCGCAGCGTTGTCCGAAACAAAATTGTTTCGCACTTCTGCGCATTGATTTTCATTTGCCATTTGTCGGTGTAGAGCTGCACATCATTAAACATTTTTTGAAGATTGCTCTGAACTATTGTAGCTTCTCGGTCTGCAAACGCTACCAATGATCGCGTTGGTGAGGCGTTAAAATCAAAGCTGTTCAATAGCTTGCGAATGAATATTGAGAAGAACAGAGGCGCAGTAACTGTTCCCTGTTGTAGACTATTCAAGACCTTGAAGTCGCGCATTGTCGTCAGGTTTCCATCGGTTACAACAAATGATTCCCGTTTAACATATTGCACATCATGGCGACGACAAAGTGTCTGCGGAACCTGTCCTGAAGAAGTTTAAAAATTAGTCCATCTAACCATACCGTATCGAAGGCTCTCTCCATATCAATGAGAAACGCTCTAACACATTCACTATCACTTAGTTTCCAACAGATGTCTGAGGTAACTTTCGTTATAACATCTATATTCGCAACCTCAGGCAAATGTCGGAGAACTATATTTGGAACGTCATCAATACCACATGATTTCTTGTTGTTTATCCTGCCAAATATGAAACACAAGTCTGCATAACTGACAAAATAACCAATAAGATTCAAGCTCGGTATGAGGTTAGATGTTAACGTTTCATTGAAATGAAGAATTGATTGGCCGTTCAGGCTAGATTTGAAGTCGGAAACTTTTGCTTCAACGACCTCTGAAAGTATTTGATTCCCTCTCTTAGGGTTTTGTACATGAACTTGCTCAAAATGTGTTCCAATCAGGGCAAGTTTCTGTAATCCGTAATATATAATCCTGTTTCTATTTCTATCCGGAGTTATACTATCAATTTCGATACAAACCCTATCGAGAAGATTTATCTCATAACTAACGACTTCATCACTCGAGACTTCTACCGGAATAAGCTATTCCTTTCATGAAAACGCCATTTGGGGCCTGTGAGCTAATACCCCTCAGTTTTTCCGCCCATTGATTGCTGACCTCACTCCTGAAATATGAAAGAATTAAGTTTCGGACATTCTTCAGGTGTAATTTCAACAAAGCCAACAAGGGATGGTTATAGCGTGTGAGAAGAAGTAAGTCTTTTCAATCTTTTTAACCATGAATGGTTGGTGTTTCATATCCTTCCATATTGTTTGGATGTTTAATCGTGGGAACTCCTTTCTCAATCGTTTCCAACGTGAACTTCTCTAACTTCGACAAATAGAGATCTTTTTCATTGTTAGTTAGATTCCTGCCATTAGAAACTATTGAGCAAGCGTTGTCATCATCAGAAGGAGGACATTGCTTCTGGTACTCTCCATTAAACTTCATTTGAAACTTTCCCCATTCGGTTTCTTTGAAATTCAACCGATGATTTTCATGTTGAACTAGAATGAGAAACACATCATCCCTTTGATGATTGATTTCCATTACGGTTGCGTTATGGTCGCCATTGTAAGGAAGCACCTGCAATTCCGTTGAGGACTATTACACCTGAATTCAAGTCTTGCGTCTACAATGCAGAAGTCCATATAAGAATTTGTCCTAGGGTATGTTGAGAACTCCGGCCCATATAGATTGCACCTGTATTCAATCTGGTTCTCTGTTATCCATGATTTCAGGAATACACCTCTGGGATTATTGTTGGCATTCAGCCATGATGTATGCTTGGCATTCAGGTCACCGGCAAGAATATAATAACTATGCAGCCTGTTCAATTCGAGTATACAAGAAAGAAACAAGAAATTGAGCTCTTCCTTGAAGTTAACCCCTTCGCTACCTAGGCCTAAGCAACTGAACGAGACGTTCTCAAATACAAAGAGGCTCGCATCATAGCTGTACGGCGACAATACTCCAAGATATGTATTCCTGAAATCCTTCGTAACACAGAAATAACTTGAATCCAAGCGTAATCTATATGGGTCGGAGTTCCCAACATACCCTGGGACAAATTCATATTTAGACCTCTGCATTGCTGACTCAAGACGAACTCAAATTTCACAATCTTCAACGGAAACCGCAGGCTTCTTTATGAAAGCGACCACTTCGCATTCATAATGGAAACAAATCATGATCGGGGTGATATTTTCCCCATTCCGGCTCGAAACAAAAATCATCAACATTTTAGAAAAACGAATTGAGGAAAGTTTCAAAGGAAGTTTAATCAAAATTACGAGAAGCAATGTCCCCCTTCTGATGATGGCTACTCTTGCCTTATGGTTCCTAATAACAGAAATTTAGCTAACGATGAAAAAGATCTCTATTTCTCGAAGTTAGAGAAGCTGACACTGAGAAAGTAGTTCCGAAGGTTAAACACAGAAACAACATGAAAAGACAACAACAACAACAACAACATTTATCCAGACTACAACCATGCCTCGTTGGTTTTGTTGGGATCAAACCTTAAGAATGTCCGGAACTTAATTCGTTCATACTATAGAAGTGAAATCAGCCAGCAATGAGCGGAGAAACTGATGGGTATTAGTGCACAACCCCGATGGCGTTTTCACGAAAGTGAATTACTTATTTCGTAAGAAGTCTCGAGTGAAGGTGTCGAATCTTAAAGTCGCTTTTAATTACATAAAGCTTATAGATAGGGCTGGTATCGATATCCACAGTGCAAATGCGAATGCAGGCGGAAATTGGATAATATATGATGAATCACAGAAACTTGCTCTGATCGGGACTCATTTTGAATTGGTTTACCTACCAAACGCTGAGAGAGGGACACAAATACTTTCAAAAAACAAAATTTTCCGATTTCAAATCAAGTCTGAACGGAGAATCTATTCTTCAATCCAATGAAACACTGACCACCGACCTCAAACCGAGTCGTAATATTCTTGATTATTTTGTCAGATATGAGGGCTTGTGTCTCATATTTGGCAGGATAAACAACAAGAAATCTTGCGGTGTTCCTAATGTAGTACTACGACATTTGCCTGAGATCGCTATTAGAAATTTATTGGTTCTGACTAAGTTATATTTTTGGTAACTTTCGTTTTAAGGAGATATGAAAGAGATATTTCATCAGATAAATAAGACTTTTGAAAAACTGACACCAAGGGTAGTCAAGTAAGATGCTTATCCTCTAGATAGGTATGTGACATAACTTTTCACTTACAAAAACCAAGCCACATAAAACTTATAGTAAGTATTTTATCAAAGTACTATCAAAAGCTCAGAATAACAACCGAGACAAAAACAGATAAAACGACGCAGTTTTTTGTAGAATCTATTCAACTATAAGCGCTAAACTATCCAAATTAAGGAACTGATTGCCTTACTTTCAAAGTATCATTTACACAATTAACTTGTACATTTAAAATTTAACTGAAGCAATGTATGTTTTGCATTAAGTTATGCATAGTTTCCATCGTTTAAATGAAAAAATGTACGAAGACTTTACTGGAGTTCTTCTCTGGGGTTATCATATAATAAACTTATTACCGTCACTTCTCTTCAACTAAAAATAAGGTATCAGATCTTTTAAATACTACTACTCTATATCATACATCTCAAGATATCCAAAGATTTAGGATAAAGTAAGTTCTAAGGCAGTGTCGAAATCATTACTAAGAATTCACAGTTATCCCATTTTCTTATCTTACACTCTACTTACAGGATCTACGTCATCCGCTACGTCAATCTACGCCGTCGTCACACCAATGCTCATTTCTTTATCTACTTCATCATTGCAATGATCCTACCAATATTTCTGGTAGTCTACACTAAAGTTAAACGAATTCCCGGTATGCCATCCTACTTCCAACAGGCTTGGAGTGAATGTAAGTAAATCGAAGGAACATTCCGTTTGGATTTCAAAAATGCATTATCTAGATACTCTTTCAGCCATAAAAACAGGACAACGATACTTCATACCACCAGTGAGTACAATCCTTGGTATTTGTTTCATTTTATTGGTGATAGCCTTTTTCGGATTTCGTAAATTGGATGAAATTCTCAGCGAAAGGGAAAATGTTTCTTATCATTTAGTAGTCAATGGTGACGTTCGGACGGATAGTTTATTGCCAAAGATTGATCGGTCGTTTGCCGATCAAGTGCAGTTGAAGTAAGTATAGAGAAAGCTTGCAAAAGATAACACTTAAAACACATACAAATCAATACAAAGACTAGGTGCAAATAATTCAAAGAATATAATAATTGTAACATCCTGTTTTTCATCCTTATAGTGCTCGCTGCCTTGCCCTCCTATACGTTCTAGTCGTATTCACGTGGATCCTTGAGGTTGTGACATTCTACTCTCCTGGAGCTGGTGACTATTTAATGTTCCTCGAATCTATGAATGCACTTCAAGGAGTATTCATTCTTATCATTTTCGTCATTATTCGTAAAAAACGAAAGGTTATTGCAAATTGGTGGATCGATCGTGGATCGCATACGATATCTGAAGGCACAGAAATGCGAACAATCAACAAAAAAATGACTGCGGAAAAGAACGCGGATATTGAACTGTCCGCCTGAGTATTATCCAATGATATTTTAATTTCATTGCCGCAGTCATAGAAATACAATTTTCCAGTTCGAAATAAGATCAAATTATTTGATCTCAAAAGTGTTTGGCGATTGTTCTTCGAATGTTTGTGCCATCTGTAGCAGAGCATAACCAAAACGAAATTTTTAGTATTATCCTTAATTTAAAGTCTATTTTTTACGCGATGTCATTTAGGATATTTTTTATATTTATATTTGTATTGTTTTTAATACGAATAATTTAAGAGATAGTTAAAAGTTTGTAATTTATTTTATATTTTAAGGAGTCAAACGAAAAGAACTATTCTATTTCTTTCATTTTTATGCTTAGTTTTCACACACATCATCACCATAGCTTAAATAGCAAAGAAATGTTAAATTTTCAAAATAATTTGGTTTTTGTTATTAATAAAACATTTTTCGTAGAAAGCTCAACTTATTATTCTTCCTTTATTTCCACTGGTGCAACTGATTTTTTTGCTATAAATGAATTACTAATACCAGCCACACCCATAACGCCATTTTTCTCGCGATCAAAATAAAGCAAAACATACTTGTTGCCTTCTACAATATGAGCAGCATGTTCTGAGAAATCCAGGGTTATTCTGCGCTTTTTAGCGACGGTACTGCTGCGATTGGCTGTGTCTGTATCTGCTAACGAGACTTGTGTATTATTTTCCGAATAATTAGGTACGGGTTTTTGTGCTATATGCTTGGAAAGATCGTAGAAATTGTTTTGAAACAGACAAATCCAATCAGAACCTGGATGTTCGGTGAAGCCAGCTGGCAAGGTGTATTCAATTGAATTCGCACGATCTATAATCCATTCGACGATGTCTTCAAATTCAACAATCAGTCGCGAAGGATCTTCGAAAATTCGATGAATTGCTACGTCTTGAGCTGAACTTGCTTCTTTCTTCATTTTTCTTTTCATCAAAGCTGCAGATGTGGATGCTTCACTGGAATTTTCCACGAACTGATGAGACGAGAATGGATTGGATTAGTATAATTCATTTAAAGAATGTCAAAGTGGTTAACGAAAGGCAGTGAAGTGATGAAACGCCCGACCAATAAGCACTTTAACTGAAAATCCAGCCAACAAAATACAAAAGCAAAAATGAATTAAATGAAGCACGTTGCAACGATCAAGTCCCCGAAGATAGCGTAGCTCTTTTAGATAGCCCTAGATGCTTATGATGAGGTGGAAGCCAAATGACACTTAAAATCATATGAAATGGAAATTGAAGCTGGTTTTCCTCAATTCAGGATATAATCGTATTGAACAGAATTTAGCATCCTAGAATCAGAGAAATCTCGCTCAAATAGAGACTCAATGTGAACTTGACTGCAACGACACAGCCAAATCCATACATCAGTAACATTGCTGCTAACCATGCTTAAACTTCTCCTTTAATCTGCTTAGTGCTTGGGTTGCACTTGTTTATATTCCATTTGTATTGTTAAGACAATTCCCAAAATCCGTCGTCCCCAACCGTCTTAATAACATCCTTCTTAATCATGTTTGGCCTGCAAATGTATTCAAGACAAGTTTTAGGAGCCTCTGCTGATTCTTCTCTGTCTTCACCTCTATTCGTTACGTGAACTATAAGAACCCTGAAAGCCAACGTAAAGTAATTATCTTCTAATCATTGTTGAAGAGTCTGACTTCGCCCTTCCACAGTGACACTACCCGTTCTTGGCTCAATAATTTCTCTATAAGCAGATGAGTCCCTAACCGGGATAATCGGAAAAATACCAAGATTTCGTTCTCTTTTAATTGCCTTATAGTTCTTCACTAACTGATGTTGCTGATCTTTTCACTGAAATGATTTCTCTCATATCCTGCGCAGGTTTATCTAGTTTTGGCAGGTCCCTCTATTCATTAATCTATTCTCTTTGATCAGTTGATTTCATTCCTTTTTAGTAAATGTCTCCATAAGATTGACCTGTTCCGTAAGCTATTTTTTTCCATTCTGCCCAAACAGCCCGTTGTTGTAGCCCGTCTGCCTGGAGCTTGCTCGAAATGACTGAGTAGGTAATTTTCTTGTGCTTTAAAATTTCTGAAAATTAGCTAATTACACAATCATCTTATCATACTCTGGGGAGAATTTCTCTGAGAATCTTGTCCTGTTCTTCTTCTTGTTTTCAGCACTACAGCCTGCAAATAGCGCCCCCAACTGTCTCGGTCCGTTGACCGCGTCCTTCAATTTCGAAATCCGAGCAGCAATGAACTGTCTTTATCGATCGAGTCAGACCAGCGTTTCCTCGGTTTCCTCACTGGTCTCCGGCCTTCAGTTCTCCCAACGAATACCTTTTTGGGTATCCGTTGTTTGTCCATACGATTCATGTGTCCAGCCTATTGCAGCTTCCGCAAACTTATCGGTGAGACCTCCGATTCGTCAAAAATTTCATACAACTCATGGTTGTATCGAATTCGCCATTGGTTCCCGTCTAGCTTCGCTCCGATTATTCTTGTTCTGTTATCAGGATATTAAACTTACTTTCCTATACAACGTTTAATTTAGCTAGGAAAACTTGAACAGCTATTGATCGTTTTTGACGTGATTTGAGATGCAGGTGATGTGGTTGCAATACTTTCAGGTTCAGTGGTTACAATACTTTCAGTACTTCAGTAAACATGCTGAAAGCGAGGAATTTTTCTCTAGCAATCTTGTCATATCGTAGATAATTAATGGCTTCACCTCTTATTTATGTTATTACTTAGACGAGCAGAAATAAAAAGAATTACGTCTGCTCAATACAAGCCTCCTGAGGCGAAATCGAGCCGTATGGCAGCCTCCACTGATGAGTCAAAATAATTTTTGATGGTACAAATTACCCACTATATATCGTCATATCTGACTGACCATAAATCAAAGTTCAAATCTTAACTTCACTACAAATTGCTAAAATTTTCAAGCGTCATACCAAAATATATCGAATCATTGCAATCAAAGAGAGACCTGACTCGTTAGTGGCCTGATAGAAAGCGTATGCAATCACGAAACGTTGTGATACGGGACGCTCTGTGCAAGACAACAAATCTAGTCCCTTCAACGAGAACCAAACGCTCATCGATAGTCCGTTTCCACTACTTGCACGAAAGTTGTGGTTCGCAAAACTGTCCCATTTTCCTAGCTAAAATTCACCTAGCCTATCAGAGCATCTTTAAACAATCAAAAAAAAAAGACATGTAGACTACGGGACCACAACTAAATCCCATCTCTTCTTTAAACATAGGCGCCGTTCCATCATTACCCAGTTTTTTTCTATCCAGCTACTGTCAAATTCCGCTCTCCCAACTAGTAGAAAAATATTTCAGTGCACAATTAAAAACTTATTCTATTCTAACGTCAAAGAAAATCGAATTTCCAAATTCTATTCCATAAGAGACGCAACATGCAATATCCTCTGTGTATGTTCTTAACTCATATAGCTATCTACAGTACATGAGATATAATATCCTCATGAACGCATGTTTCCTAGATACACAGAAGGCTTTCTAGCAGCATGTCTAACTTGGTAACTTTTTTCTGTTTTCGTCGATATTCCCCGATCCTTCAGCACGACTTAAACACTTTAGTATGCAGTAAGTGCTATGAAAATGCGTAACAATTTTCATACAGGCTAAAATTGGTTCCAAAAAACTTTTAAAGCAAGATGCATGTGTAACGTAAAAACAAAAGTACTTGCGACTCTTTGTAATGTGGTCAATCGTCATAGCTTTCCAATTCCCCAAGCGCGAAAAATGCCTACAATGCTCCATTCTCTCTCATTCACAACAAATCATTTTCTCTATAAACCCAAACCCAGTACTTGATACATTTAATCCACCCTAAGGCATTCTACAGTTTTGTCTTTTGTGGCGACATATTGTTTACCTAAACGGAAAAGTGACACGTGAAAGCAGGCCAAACCTTATGCTTTCATGCAAAGTCTATACCGCCCAGCAGTAGGATAAATGTTTCGCGACCAACAACCTTACGGCGAAGTTCAAACTCCCAAAATCAACTACTCCTTATTTAACAGCTGTCAAAGGTCTTAGCTACGCTAGATATATCGGTTCTATTTACATTACCAAAGTCAAGCAGAATAGTACGTAGATGGGGATCATTTGATATACTACGTTGCCGTATGAGTGTGTGTGTGTTCTGTGAAGGTATCTTTCCTATCTCTTCCCTCTTATCGTTGTATCACAATGGGCCCTAGTGTATCTACCTGAGACTCCATCGAAGACTGCTGCTAAATCTATCTATCTGCCCAACAAATTCTCGAATGCTTCCAGAAAGTATGACTTTACTTCACCCTTCTAGCTTTTCTACTCTTACCCTATAAATTCTCACTTTTTTTAGTACACTACCTTAGGGAGTATCCACTACTATGTACACTGACGAACGAATAACCTGATACAAAAATTCTCGTAAAGGACGTAAACTGTACGCGCGATATGCACTCTTAACGCCTTAAAATGAGAAAACAGGGGAGTGATGCTACTGGAAGATTTAGGTCACATTTACAAATTGACAGCAGTTATAGTTGCACAGAAATCGAATCATTCTACTAAAACTTTCTTCTTCCATGACAATACAGTCTTAATTGGACCGCGCCTAACATTCTGGATCTAAGAATCGGTTCCCCTAGTTTAAAATTGCTAGCAGCATTCTGGTGTATCATACAATTAAGCCCTCCCTTTGTTTATTTGGCCGTTCTCATGGCCAGTTACCTTCAATTTGACCTAGGAGCACTTTTCACGTGCCCGGCTCGAGTTCACCAGGCGTTTGTAACTTTTTCAGTGTCACGATGATAGAGGCTCGTGGCTCATTAAAAGGGTTATATGGTTTGTCATTGTATCGGACTCACCACAGTGTTCGTTGTTTCATAGGACACATCTTTTTCGAAAAAAAAGTCGTTCGAAAGCATCTATTTACTTTTCCGATTTTATCCTCTGCGTCCACGTTTTGCACCCATAGAGTATATGCCAAAATTTATTAGGGTTTTTTAAACTTTTATTTTTAAATTTCGGTCTAATTTTTTGGTTTGCGTTCGGAGTAAAAGTCATCAGGATCCAAACATGCCCTAAACAAGGTCTGATTATGTTTTGCATCGTTTTCGAGCGGAAGCTGCCCCGAAAGTTCAACTCAAAATCAAATTGGTCCAAAAATCAAATAAAAGGAGATTCGCATATGATATTGACCTAAAAGTATATCACTTTTTCCCGGCGACAAACACCTAAAAAACTTTTTTGTTCTTGTTGGGGCCTCTTTTAGGCTACGTTTAGGCCATCTTTTGGGCAATTATAGTAAATTAGGCCAAGTTTAGGCCGCTTTTGGGCCTTATTTAGGCCACTTTGCTCGAAAATTAGGCCTAGTTTGGCCTAAATGTCCTGCAAATAGGCCATGTTAGGGCAATTTTTGGACCTTCTACAATATAAGAATCATCATATTTTGATTTGCTAAGCCTGTATTAGGCGATATAGTTTGTAAGCGATTTTTAACTCAGGATCAGAGAGAGAGAGACAGAGAGAGACCTGCAAAATAGGTGATGTTTGATATGGCTATGCGCGACATAGCCTCATTTATCTAGCTGCACAGCTTTAAAAGCTAAGACCTTAAATATTGTATATAAAATTATCAACTTGCTCAAAGTCAAATCATCAAACATGGCTTTTTGTTGCAAGAGTCATTAGTTTGGTTTCGTTTCCGTTGAAATATAGTCTTACCCACTTTGTTGATTGCGTAAATTCTAGAAAACTTATTACAGATGGCGAAAAGATCGGTCGATTATATTGACGTCATCTGAATTTGCCAACGGTTGCGAAGATTTCACTACCACCATTCCGTTTACTTTTATGGGCGAGGTTATTCTTACAGCGTGCTTAAAAACCAAGTTTAAGAAGGTTGGTACCAAGCCATCTCCCTATTTTAACGCTTTTCTCTGAGGAGAAATTTTCGATAAGATCGTTTTGAATTTCAACTTAACACTCGGTATTATCCATCGTGGTCTTTATCAAGCGAACCAAATTTCATGACGCTTCGATCGATACAGCTGGTGGTTTCTGGAAAATCTACAAAATAGTGGCACATCGATATTATCTCCATTATTTCTTCAAAATTTGGTTAAACGAGAAAACCTTGCCGTTTTCCCGATAAAACCTTCAACGTAGGCTGCAATACGCATTTGATGATTTCGGTCAAAAGTTTGCAGCACGTGCAAAATAAGAATATTACTCTTAAAGTTTTGGATATAAGGATATTCTTCTAAACTTTTTGTACATTGGGCAGATAACCCTTTTGTGCCAGTCTTCTGAGATTTTTCAACTGAATTAGAGATGTGGCTAAAACAAGATCGGGGTTTGAAATATATTTCATTTGATACCCCCACTCGATTACCTTTGGTGGAAATGTTTTTCAGAAATATCCAACAAATATGGGAGTACGTCCTTATGCCCTATTAACAAATATCTGACCCCAAAACCCTTATTCGATCACACTCTTCGAATTTCCCGCTGAGTTGTAGTGTGAAGGACGTCTACCTAATTATGTGACAAGTACAGGCATTGAGTCACAAAAGTATAAGAACTTTGTCAAATATAAGGCATGGCTTGTATCAATGATTTATGAGGGATAAAACAAACTTGTTCCCATTATTAAATGTAGGAATACCGATTACTAAAGATAAGAACTGGATTTCGTCAATCAAGTCAAAAATTTCCTTCTATATGCAGTGCAATCCACGAGCTTACAGACCAGAGCATACGTAGATAAGAGTACTATTCTAAAAGCCCAAAAATAAAAGTATCATGAAATATTTGATTAGTATAAACGTATTGAAGAACTTGGAACGACAAAAAGCACGGAACATAGAGCATTGATAATGTAGATTTGACTGTAGAAAGCGTTGAAGAGCCAGTTGATATATGAAAAATTGTGAGTTGATAATGTATTGATACAATTTTTATCGGAATGGTTCGCCAAGTCACAAATTGTTCACGCATTATAATTATGACAATACACACATGACATTAACTCACTTACCTACGATATTTATTGGGCAATATAATAAGACATGATCAAAACACAATTGTCACAATAATAACTGTCAAGTAAAAAAATGACAAGAGAGTAGGATTCTCATATTAAAACAGCTGTTCTTAAAATTAACAAAATTTTAGCAGCAAGGCTGATTTTATTTCAGGATCTTTCTTAAGAGTTCTCAAGAGCTTCGTATTGATACATCAAATATTATTGAAATTATGACCTGCATATCCGCATATAATACAGGTTTTTGCCTAAACTAAGCAACATGCAATTTTTAATCATCTTCAAAACGACATAAATAACGGACTTCTGAAAACTGGGGGGCTTCGAAAATGTTAAAATAACTTGAGGGGGCTTCCTTATACCAGAAAATGATCATCAAAGTAATGTCTCATTAATGATGCTTAATTGGATAATCAAATTAATGCAACTACCTAAATAATGCATTACAGCCTCATTAGCAGTATCCAGGAGTGCGAGGTATGAAAGGAATGTATCCTGTGTTTGGGTTTGAGTACATATGGCACAAAAATCGGAAAAAAGCATAAGGATAGATATTTAGGAGCACAAGAGCAACAAATACTATACATTGGAAATCAAGTGATCGCTTTCGTGAAAGTATTGTCGAAATTGTCAATTTTACATTTTTCCGAATTACATTGTGAAAGAAAATTGTATAAAATTTTACAAATACTTACTTAAATATAATCAACTACTCAGTAAATATTACCACATAGCCCTATTAATGTCACTATCCAATTGTGGACAACAATACGTAAAAATAATCAGAGCCTATTTACATTCATTTCAAATTAAGTAATTTTAATTTCTCCAATTAAATTATTTAGGAAGCAACTCAGCACTTTTTTTGATGCTTATACTTTAGTATAAAACTGAGCTACTCATATTATATTTTATTTTAAAAAATATAAGCTAATTAAGCTAAAAGGTTCATACCCCATTTATAAAGGTTATAACCCTTTTCTTTTTAATTTTTTATAATACTAATAAAATTTTGTTTTTAATAACTTTAGTAAGAGGAACTTTAATCACAATTTTATCCTCTTTTTGAGTAAGCCCTTGAATAGGATTAGAAATTAATCTATTATCATTCATCCCCCTGATTAATAATAGAAATAATATAATATCTTCTGAAACAGCATTAAAATATTTTTTAACGCAAACAATTGCTTCATCAATTGTCTTTATTTCAGTAATCGTAAGAATATTAAAAAATAATATTACTAACGAAACTTTAATCTATCGAATTCAAATCACTATCTCATTAATAATTAATCTAAATCTCTATAAGGATCGGCAGGCTGTGTATTTTAGATTTTCTTTGTTTTTGCTCTTTCATGATCTAACCGCCATATTATGATTGTGATATTTTGTTCGTTAAATATATTTATATGTTGTATTTAAATCGATTCTTTTATTTTTGTGGACTTCAGTGGAGTAAATCTTCATAGTGGTGACCCCGACGTGGTCCGTTTATAAAAAGTGACTTTTACAAGAAAAATCTCATGAAAAACGACTCTTTTCGTGAAGTTGCAAACGTGACGCCAACGTTTTTTCCAAAATGACCAAAATGTCAAATAATGAAGCCGACAACGCACAAAAACGCATTAGGTGGACTCCAGCGTCACGTCATCACTAGCGAAAAGTTTTCATACACAAGGATATTGCAACTTGTTCGCATATATTTCTACGCGTCGACCATGTACGAAGGCCCATACATAGTAATTGAGCAAACGTTTACAAGCTGCAGATAAACGGGAAGTGGGTCAACGTATCTACAGATCGTTTGAAACTAGGTTATTACGAGCATACTGCCGAGCTCACGACGCTATCAACGATGCCGGATCAACAAAGTCCTCGTACTTATTTGGGGCCTAAAGCAAAAGCTTCGACTTCGAATTCAATACAATTCAACAATATTTGGCTATCAATGAAATGTCAAACTATCATCACACTTAGGAGGGAGTACTGTGGCAACATTAACTACTCAAACCAACGAATTTGAATCTCTGTAAGGATCGGCAGGTTATAAATTTTCTGTGTAGTTGCTCTTTCGCGATCCAGCCGCCAATCGCAACGGCGTGATGTTCCATCATCCTAACGCCAGACCCCACACCTCTTTGATAACCCGTCAAAAATTAATGGAGCTCAATTGGGAGCTGACGCCACATCCACCCTATAGCCCTGACTTGGTACCATTAGACTACCATCTCTCCCTTCAAAACCATTTGAATGGTAAAACTTTCGATTCTGATCGGGCTGTTAAAAATGAGTTGGACCAGTTCTTCGCTTTAAAAACTAAGGCTTCTTCGAATGTGGCGTTTTTGAACTTACCAAAAGATGGCAAATGGTCATCGAAGAAAACGGTCAATTTATCTTTGATTAATGTTTGTTGTAACTATATAAAAATTTAATTTGAAAAACAATGAAAAAAACGACATTAATTATCGAACAATCCAATATGTGGAAACTTGAGCTCATTAACCAGCTCCAATCTCGACTTGGGGACGCAAATATTCGGAGTAATATGTTCACCCGCAAGTAGAGATCCCACGAGCTCTTTGAATCTATTTAAGTGATGACTCTGTAACTCAAAGCTCAGATGAGAGACGGAGATCTGCGAGAGACTTGATCTTCAGGAACAACTCAATATATAAAGGGTGTTTTTGCAGAGGTATAGAACTTTAAAACGAAATAAAATACGAATAAATTGTTTTCATTGAAATTGATTTCATTTAAAGAATAATTCTTTGCCATTTTTATTTGAATATGATTTCGGGCATGTGAGCGCCACGACTGGCGCGGAGGAAGTCTAAACAAGAGGTCCAATTTTCCGACTATTCTAACCAATAGTTGGGGCCGTATCTCGCCAATAATGCGGCAAATGTTGTCTTACAAGTGGTCAAGCGTCTCGGGTTTGTCGGTGTGGACGAGTGATTTGACGCATCCCCACAAGAAATAATTCAGCGGTATTTAATTACAAGATCTTGCAGGCCAGTTCACAGAGCCAAAACGAGGAATTATGCGCTCATCAAATGCTTCTTTCAATTAGTCGATGGTTACACAAGCGGTATGGCATGTCGCGCCATCCTGTTGAAACCAGAGGCCCCCTGCATTGTGGCGAGTCAATTTTGTAATGTTATTCCCAGCAGCATTTTTGAAGACACATGGACTAATGATTCTACCGGCCCATAAAGCACAACACTGACTTTGCCGCATGAAACGGTGCTTGAACAACCGCCTGTAGTTGCTCATTACTCGAAATGCGGCAGTTTTGTTTATCGACGCAGCAATTTAACCAGAAATGACACTCATTCCTAAACAAAATTTTCTTATGAAATACAAGATCTGCAGCAATTTGTTCTTGGCCCATACACCGAATCGATGCCATACGTGGTGGTCGTTCGGCTACAATTCCTGCACGAGTTGGATATTGTAAGCCCGCAACCCAAAATCCTTCCGTAAAATCTTCCATAATGTGGATAGGTTCAACTGTTGAGCACGATGTCGAATGGACTCACTACGCTCTACAGCTGCAATAGTTTCTTCATTACGCACTGTACGACGTCTGGATGAATGCGTATTATCAGTGAGAGTAAACATGGCGCGGAAAGGATCCATGGTTAATCGAATTAATTGTTCTGATACGATTATGTCGGCCATTAAATAGACGGAGTGCACGGTGCGTTTCTCGAATAGAACCGTTTTTTTTCTAAATAAATCTGCACGATTTGGAGACATTGCTCAGGCGTCAATCTATTCCATGATAAAATAAGAAAAAAATATATATACATATATATATATATATATATATATATATATATATATATATATATATATATATATATATATATATATATATATATCATTCTTTCTAATTGTGATAACCGCGTGATTCGCCCATGCGAAATGCTCGATAAACACTCAGCTCCCCCAAATGTATGTGCTGGTACATCCACAAATGCATCAGCAGATACAAATGCTCAAGAAAAATCGACCTAAATGCATTTGCAATCCTAACTGCATTAAGGACGCTTATTTCGTGTGGGGCTTTCGGTCCCCCATCGGACGCGTCGTTAGTTAGCGGAAAGAGGGTGCCGTGACCGGCTAGCCGGCAGATATGTGGGAAATAAAATACCACTTGTGGACCAAAACTGACTAAGTCAATACGCTGACAACGCTCCACTTCGAATTTACTTGTCACGGAACCAGTACAACAGCTTCGGATCAAAGTGGATAAACGGCAACTATTTTTTTGGAACCTGGAATGTTAGATCGTTGAACGGACCAAGTGCACTGCGACAACTTCTAGATGAAATAAAGAAGTATAAAATCAACATTCTCGCAATGCAAGAAACCAGCTGGCACGGGAAAGGCATATTTGACATGGGAACGGACATCATGCTTAAAGGCGAAAAATCATAAGGAAGTCATGAGTTCAGAGTGGCTTTCATTGCTGAAAACACTCCTCAGACACATAAGCATTGAATCTATATACACGTCCTTATATCGATTCCGCAGATTCCTCCTCAAGGGCAGTAAATCCATGTTTCCGATAACTGTCAAGTAAAAAAATGACAAGAGAGTAGGATTCTCATATTAAAACAGCTGTTCTTAAAATTAACAAAATTTTAGCAGCAAGGCTGATTTTATTTCAGGATCTTTCTTAAGAGTTCTCAAGAGCTTCGTATTGATACATCAAATATTATTGAAATTATGACCTGCATATCCGCGTATAATACAGGTTTTTGCCTAAACTAAGCAACATGCAATTTTTAATCATCTTCAAAACGACATAAATAACGGACTTCTGAAAACTGGGGGGCTTCGAAAATGTTAAAATAACTTGAGGGGGCTTCCTTATACCAGAAAATGATCATCAAAGTAATGTCTCATTAATGATGCTTAATTGGATAATCAAATTAATGCAACTACCTAAATAATGCATTACAGCCTCATTAGCAGTATCCAGGAGTGCGAGGTATGAAAGGAATGTATCCTGTGTTTGGGTTTGAGTACATATGGCACAAAAATCGGAAAAAAGCATAAGGATAGATATTTAGGAGCACAAGAGCAACAAATACTATACATTGGAAATCAAGTGATCGCTTTCGTGAAAGTATTGTCGAAATTGTCAATTTTACATTTTTCCGAATTACATTGTGAAAGAAAATTGTATAAAATTTTACAAATACTTACTTAAATATAATCAACTACTCAGTAAATATTACCACATAGCCCTATTAATGTCACTATCCAATTGTGGACAACAATACGTAAAAATAATCAGAGCCTATTTACATTCATTTCAAATTAAGTAATTTTAATTTCTCCAATTAAATTATTTAGGAAGCAACTCAGCACTTTTTTTGATGCTTATACTTTAGTATAAAACTGAGCTACTCATATTATATTTTATTTTAAAAAATATAAGCTAATTAAGCTAAAAGGTTCATACCCCATTTATAAAGGTTATAACCCTTTTCTTTTTAATTTTTTATAATACTAATAAAATTTTGTTTTTAATAACTTTAGTAAGAGGAACTTTAATCACAATTTTATCCTCTTTTTGAGTAAGCCCTTGAATAGGATTAGAAATTAATCTATTATCATTCATCCCCCTGATTAATAATAGAAATAATATAATATCTTCTGAAACAGCATTAAAATATTTTTTAACGCAAACAATTGCTTCATCAATTGTCTTTATTTCAGTAATCGTAAGAATATTAAAAAATAATATTACTAACGAAACTTTAATCTATCGAATTCAAATCACTATCTCATTAATAATTAATCTAAATCTCTATAAGGATCGGCAGGCTGTGTATTTTAGATTTTCTTTGTTTTTGCTCTTTCATGATCTAACCGCCATATTATGATTGTGATATTTTGTTCGTTAAATATATTTATATGTTGTATTTAAATCGATTCTTTTATTTTTGTGGACTTCAGTGGAGTAAATCTTCATAGTGGTGACCCCGACGTGGTCCGTTTATAAAAAGTGACTTTTACAAGAAAAATCTCATGAAAAACGACTCTTTTCGTGAAGTTGCAAACGTGACGCCAACGTTTTTTCCAAAATGACCAAAATGTCAAATAATGAAGCCGACAACGCACAAAAACGCATTAGGTGGACTCCAGCGTCACGTCATCACTAGCGAAAAGTTTTCATACACAAGGATATTGCAACTTGTTCGCATATATTTCTACGCGTCGACCATGTACGAAGGCCCATACATAGTAATTGAGCAAACGTTTACAAGCTGCAGATAAACGGGAAGTGGGTCAACGTATCTACAGATCGTTTGAAACTAGGTTATTACGAGCATACTGCCGAGCTCACGACGCTATCAACGATGCCGGATCAACAAAGTCCTCGTACTTATTTGGGGCCTAAAGCAAAAGCTTCGACTTCGAATTCAATACAATTCAACAATATTTGGCTATCAATGAAATGTCAAACTATCATCACACTTAGGAGGGAGTACTGTGGCAACATTAACTACTCAAACCAACGAATTTGAATCTCTGTAAGGATCGGCAGGTTATAAATTTTCTGTGTAGTTGCTCTTTCGCGATCCAGCCGCCAATCGCAACGGCGTGATGTTCCATCATCCTAACGCCAGACCCCACACCTCTTTGATAACCCGTCAAAAATTAATGGAGCTCAATTGGGAGCTGACGCCACATCCACCCTATAGCCCTGACTTGGTACCATTAGACTACCATCTCTCCCTTCAAAACCATTTGAATGGTAAAACTTTCGATTCTGATCGGGCTGTTAAAAATGAGTTGGACCAGTTCTTCGCTTTAAAAACTAAGGCTTCTTCGAATGTGGCGTTTTTGAACTTACCAAAAGATGGCAAATGGTCATCGAAGAAAACGGTCAATTTATCTTTGATTAATGTTTGTTGTAACTATATAAAAATTTAATTTGAAAAACAATGAAAAAAACGACATTAATTATCGAACAATCCAATATGTGGAAACTTGAGCTCATTAACCAGCTCCAATCTCGACTTGGGGACGCAAATATTCGGAGTAATATGTTCACCCGCAAGTAGAGATCCCACGAGCTCTTTGAATCTATTTAAGTGATGACTCTGTAACTCAAAGCTCAGATGAGAGACGGAGATCTGCGAGAGACTTGATCTTCAGGAACAACTCAATATATAAAGGGTGTTTTTGCAGAGGTATAGAACTTTAAAACGAAATAAAATACGAATAAATTGTTTTCATTGAAATTGATTTCATTTAAAGAATAATTCTTTGCCATTTTTATTTGAATATGATTTCGGGCATGTGAGCGCCACGACTGGCGCGGAGGAAGTCTAAACAAGAGGTCCAATTTTCCGACTATTCTAACCAATAGTTGGGGCCGTATCTCGCCAATAATGCGGCAAATGTTGTCTTACAAGTGGTCAAGCGTCTCGGGTTTGTCGGTGTGGACGAGTGATTTGACGCATCCCCACAAGAAATAATTCAGCGGTATTTAATTACAAGATCTTGCAGGCCAGTTCACAGAGCCAAAACGAGGAATTATGCGCTCATCAAATGCTTCTTTCAATTAGTCGATGGTTACACAAGCGGTATGGCATGTCGCGCCATCCTGTTGAAACCAGAGGCCCCCTGCATTGTGGCGAGTCAATTTTGTAATGTTATTCCCAGCAGCATTTTTGAAGACACATGGACTAATGATTCTACCGGCCCATAAAGCACAACACTGACTTTGCCGCATGAAACGGTGCTTGAACAACCGCCTGTAGTTGCTCATTACTCGAAATGCGGCAGTTTTGTTTATCGACGCAGCAATTTAACCAGAAATGACACTCATTCCTAAACAAAATTTTCTTATGAAATACAAGATCTGCAGCAATTTGTTCTTGGCCCATACACCGAATCGATGCCATACGTGGTGGTCGTTCGGCTACAATTCCTGCACGAGTTGGATATTGTAAGCCCGCAACCCAAAATCCTTCCGTAAAATCTTCCATAATGTGGATAGGTTCAACTGTTGAGCACGATGTCGAATGGACTCACTACGCTCTACAGCTGCAATAGTTTCTTCATTACGCACTGTACGACGTCTGGATGAATGCGTATTATCAGTGAGAGTAAACATGGCGCGGAAAGGATCCATGGTTAATCGAATTAATTGTTCTGATACGATTATGTCGGCCATTAAATAGACGGAGTGCACTGTGCGTTTCTCGAATAGAACCGTTTTTTTTCTAAATAAATCTGCACGATTTGGAGACATTGCTCAGGCGTCAATCTATTCCATGATAAAATAAGAAAAAAATATATATACATATATATATATATATATATATATATATATATATATATATATATATATATATATATATATATATATATATATATATATATCATTCTTTCTAATTGTGATAACCGCGTGATTCGCCCATGCGAAATGCTCGATAAACACTCAGCTCCCCCAAATGTATGTGCTGGTACATCCACAAATGCATCAGCAGATACAAATGCTCAAGTAAAATCGACCTAAATGCATTTGCAATCCTAACTGCATTAAGGACGCTTATTTCGTGTGGGGCTTTCGGTCCCCCATCGGACGCGTCGTTAGTTAGCGGAAAGAGGGTGCCGTGACCGGCTAGCCGGCAGATATGTGGGAAATAAAATACCACTTGTGGACCAAAACTGACTAAGTCAATACGCTGACAACGCTCCACTTCGAATTTACTTGTCACGGAACCAGTACAACAGCTTCGGATCAAAGTGGATAAACGGCAACTATTTTTTTGGAACCTGGAATGTTAGATCGTTGAACGGACCAAGTGCACTGCGACAACTTCTAGATGAAATAAAGAAGTATAAAATCAACATTCTCGCAATGCAAGAAACCAGCTGGCACGGGAAAGGCATATTTGACATGGGAACGGACATCATGCTTAAAGGCGAAAAATCATAAGGAAGTCATGAGTTCAGAGTGGCTTTCATTGCTGAAAACACTCCTCAGACACATAAGCATTGAATCTATATAAACGTCCTTATATCGATTCCGCAGATTCCTCCTCAAGGGCAGTAAATCCATGTTTCCGATCCAAACAGTCAACATTTTTTCATCATTGGCAAAGTGCAAGCGCAATTGCAACAAATAACACAAAATGTAACCATTCAAAACGTACGGCTCGCTGCAACGCAGCAAATGACACACCGCACTGCAATTTCGCTACATACACTAGAGAGTCAAACCAATAAAGGGCACACATAAAAATGATGATATGGCCATGATAAGTCACCAGCCCAGAATGGGAATGGGGAAAGAGATCAAAGGTGATCGAGGCATCACAGTCAATAACAGCAGTCCATGCCATTGTATACTCACATAGTATCCACACTCAATCTAGCCTCCGGGAAAACCCGAACACAAGCCGAAAAGCGAACCATAAATCTTCGGTAGCAGGTAGGTAGGTAAATGCTGACACTAGGATTGGCGCGAATAAAAACATGTGCTTTGATGAAAGATTTCAGGATTACCAGATCTCAAAAAATCAATAACTGCAGAAAAACAAATTCTTTCTATGAAATCTTTTAGTTTTTTATTAGGATCTGGCAACACTCCCATGTTTTGAAATGCGTAAAGAACACGTGCGTCGGAAATTTTATTTGCTTTTTATTTTGATTTTTTGAATACGACAGGCCTCGGCTCAGCTGACGTGCCCCGGCTCAGCTGACCGGCCTCTGGGAAATATCAAAAAGTGTGCAACTTACGGTAAATGGTAGGTGTGGATACTATGTGAATGTACTATGGTCCATGCATCAAACATCGTCAATACCCTTGACCGCTCACAGTAATTTACCAGTAACACAAACGATAAAGTGCTTCGTGTGTGGTTTCTGTTAACGGAACCGTTGAAAGCGAAGTTTTACAATTGGAAAAGAACCCAGGTGGTCTTGCTGTGATCGTCACCGTGTTAACGTGGGGGGTGCAAATCAATTTTTATTGGAAACAAGTTGAGTAAGCTGGAAAGAGCTCGCACCAAAAGGTATTTGTAACCATCCTAGGGTTCGAAACAAATTTTCTAGTAATGTGAATCGAAAATTTGAATTATTCATCCAATACTTGGATTAGAAATCGTTCCAATCCATGCAAAAGATGCAGAGTTTCTTTCATAAGCACATTGCAGCCGCCATTTTGATGGAGCTTAAATAATTTTTTTGAATGCTCAACCGATTGAACATATTTAGATTGGACACTCTTCCATTATCATGAAAATTGGAAGAAAATAAAAGTCCCTAGGTCTATTTGAAATATGTATAAACCATGAAAACGTGTTATTGTTGTTGTAATCTATTCAATTGCAATGGCTATAATTCACTCACTTAATTAAGGGTACCGTTTTTATTCTATGGGCGAAAATGTAAAATCTAGAAATCATACTATTATTAACAAAGTTGAGCGAATTTTGAGTTCTGAGGTATTTTGCCCTTGCATTCATTAAGACCCACCTCCGTGATTATTTTCAGATTTTTCGGCTCAAAGGTGTCCAATCTCCAGGGGGAACACAACATTTTGCCAACCCCTGGGCCCTCTGATGTATAAAATTACCTTTTTCTTTCAGGTTCTTATAATTCTAATCAAGACCTTTCATTTGATACCCAGCTCGACTACCTTTGATTAAAAAAATTTTGAAGGGCTACTTCGTTATTAGGGGGATTATCATTTCTGATCTTTCCAGAAAGTTTGAGCATTATAGCTTTTATAGTTTCTGAGGGAGCTTGCTGTGACGTACGGAGAGACAGACAGGTCGCGAAACTAGTAGCTCTTTGTTAAAAAAAATTTTTTACAAAGACCTAAAAAGGAAATTTGGTTACGGAGAATCGGAACTTTTACAAAATAAAGAAGAAAAACGAGATTTTCGGATCGAAGAAAGGTTACATGTGCCGCGTCAGAATGGATGCACTAGTTGTGCAATGCGGTCAATATTATCGCCGAAAGTTCACCCTTGTTTCGCAAAGTGTTCTATAACTCAGCTTAGTGTTAATATCGTCACTAAAAAATCTTGATAGAGTGACAAAAAGCAATTTCTCATGCTTGTGGAACAAGAAAAGAACAACCGAGGTAGAACTTGGAAGATGTCAAATGGTCTGCATCGTCTCAATTTAAAAAAAAAGTGTGAGCTTGACGTGTTGCAATTAGTATTGTATTCCCTCGAATGATTTATATATTTAAATAAACCTTGCTTGCAAGTGAACACGAACTCCCTGAACATAACTCAATGATATTCTACATCCTGCACCGTAAATGTTTATATTCTCTTGGAAGTGTACCTTTAAACTCGAAAAGGCGGTAATCATTGTGAGCGGCCGGTTTCATACGAGGTGATTTTGGTACGGTTGGGGTTTTGTTTTCGCGCGGTAGAAGCTTTGCTCGTCGCAAAAGAAAATCAAATTGTACGATCTATATATATAATAGCTATATATACTCGTATATAATATAATTATCGTGGAATTCTTTGTATCGTTAGCTCGTAGTCAACATTGACCAATGGTCGGAATGCACAGGCTACTACAAATAGATGCAGCATAGCCCAGTCATATTAGGGCTTTCACCTCGGAATGAAAGATAATAAGCTGCAAATTGGTATGAACCTTTGTTTTGTCATTCTAAATGTTGTCTCAAAAGTCACAATCGTTATCGTGTTCCCGTCTCAAGATATTCAAGGTCAAAGGTCACAAAAATCGGTTTTTCGCGAATATCTGGCTTCCTATCGGTTAAATGAGATTTGCATTTATTATAAAAGTTGTAGGCTATAAAATTCCCTACAACTTTTGTTTAAACTTTTTTTTCATACGACCAACCGTTTTGAAGGTAGAGCGCGAAGAGTGCACATCGTACAGTCATATACGGCCTAATGCAAGGTCAAGCGTGAGTTATGGTTATCAGTACGTTATAAAGTCAATTATTTACTTGGAAATTATAATTATTAAACAATGCCTATTATTTATGTACTAACTATTAATTATTTATATTTAATTAAAGTAAGTAACTTGATTATTTATATATAATTATTCATATTTAACTATTTAAGAATATCGGGATCATATGTATTTTCTTCATCGGGATTACTTGGATACAGTGAAGCGTTGAGGCAAGCTTGTCCGTTGCACTGGCCGCAAGCTAAAGAACATTGTAGCCCTGATTTTCTGCATCCACAGCGGGAACCACAACCATTTTTGCAATTGCAAAATATTATTACGTTTAGTAGTTCGGCTGGTGCTGGAGGTAATAACGTTCGTATGGGCTCCAGGATTTCATTTTCAAGCATCCAGCCCCATTCTTTAGGTTCTAAGTCCTTCCCTAACCACGTTTGAATCTGGTAGTAGACACGTTTTATGTGTTGATGAGCTGCTACACTTGTTGGTGGAAGTGTTGACGTAATATTTTGCAATTGCAAAAATGGTTGTGGTTCCCGCTGTGGATGCAGAAAATCAGGGCTACAATGTTCTTTAGCTTGCGGCCAGTGCAACGGACAAGCTTGCCTCAACGCTTCACTGTATCCAAGTAATCCCGATGAAGAAAATACATATGATCCCGATATTCTTAAATAGTTAAATATGAATAATTATATATAAATAATCAAGTTACTTACTTTAATTAAATATAAATAATTAATAGTTAGTACATAAATAATAGGCATTGTTTAATAATTATAATTTCCAAGTAAATAATTGACTTTATAACGTACTGATAACCATAACTCACGCTTGACCTTGCATTAGGCCGTATATGACTGTACGATGTGCACTCTTCGCGCTCTACCTTCAAAACGGTTGGTCGTATGAAAAAAAAGTTTAAACAAAAGTTGTAGGGAATTTTATAGCCTACAACTTTTATAATAAATGCAAATCTCATTTAACCGATAGGAAGCCAGATATTCGCGAAAAACCGATTTTTGTGACCTTTGACCTTGAATATCTTGAGACGCGAACACGATAACGATTTAGACTTTTGAGACAACATTTAGAATGACAAAACAAAGGTTCATACCAATTTGCAGCTTATTATCTTTCATTCCGAGGTTGACCCCTTTTTTTACCTAATATGACTGGGCTAGCAGGAGAGTTTGCGCGGAAATTTTCACGTGAAACGTTGATGAAGAAAATAGAATTCGTTTTCGGTGGCATTGGAGCATATGTATATTTAAGATTACGGCGTCTCTTCAAGTGGGCGAATATGGAAAGTGATATTATATCTTATATGAATAACGTTCGACGGTCCAAACAGAGTAACCGTGGTTGTGGTTTTCATTTATATTTACATACTTTGTGTACCTTACGATTTATTGATAGGAATTATTAAAATAAGATGTGTACACGACTGGCATTTTTTAGGTATGAGTGCACCCTTGTATTGTTTGAAATCTTTGTATTAAAATATCTATAATTAAATAATCACTGTTGATTGTTCAACATTGAAAGTTCGGTCTTCTCATTTGTGAACTCAAACGGGTATGGGAGCTGCTACGTTGGGTGGCCGCTACGCTTATGAGCTAGTCATCGGGTAAGCTTTTCCCTTTTTTGCGTTTCGATGGCTCTCATCCGGATGCTAGGGCCTTCCTCACAAGACACAGGTCAAGGCATCAATTAGAATCCTTGATATGGCTGGGAGAGGTGCGAGCGACACCGCCTCCGTCTGGATGCCCCACTCTCATTTGTGGGTCGTGAAAATTCGTGGCAATGACGAAATCGCCTTATCTCGCGCGCGGCTAACCGGGCATTGTCTCCGCATTTCTTTTGTCAATCCTTTCGCTAGGTTACTTAAGCCGTCGACACCTATCCACGGTTTCGTACGTTTTTAGGGTTTTGTAAAATAATTTACAAAACCTTACTAAAATCGCGACCTGTCTGTCCGTCCATCCGCCCGTCCGTGTGTCACAGCAGTTTTTCCCGCAAAGTACTGTAGTGAATATTGAGTTCCATAAATGTCCGTGAAGGACTGCAGCGATGTTCTGCTGCCTCGGCAGAGGAAGGTGTTGATTCCTGCCGAGAATGCCCTCGTCCGGAGACGCGTGAATGCGCTGGCAGGCTAGCATTGCGGTGTCGTGGGGCGGGTTCGTTTCCCCGGCACGAGGACTCACTACAAAACATTTCGCATTCACGAATTGCTTGCAGAGTTCGAGAGGACGACCGAAGTCGCAAATCTGTAGATAACCTCCACGAAGGAATTACGACTTGTTGCGAGAACAAGAGAAACCTGAGAAGAAAGGCGAACTTGGGGTAACCTCGTCTTTACCCAAGTAAGTTCAGGGCCCACAAATGAAAGAGGGGCAACCGGGTGGTGGTGGAGCCCCTTCATGCCCACCCAACCGGAATAAATCCAATGTTAAACTGTTGAAGTGGCCAGGTATTCCTCTTCTGAGTGGAAAACTCATATAACTTGAATTATATGAACTTTCCCATCAGAAGGGGAGTACCCCGGTGACCAATTTATGTCATAGAATTATACAATTGAATTGCATAACTTTATGCCATAAAAGGGCACTTGGCTTGGGCCACTCAACCCATAAAGTCTCCTGAAACAAAAAAAATTTTTAAGTACCCGGTGGCTGGCTCATATTTTGGGGTGGAAGCCTGCCACCGTACCGGGTCCTATACCCGATTGGAAAAGACCGGAAGGAAAAGACCGATTTTCCATTTAATCCATCATTTTTTTTGTCTTTATTCGAACAACGTTAAAGCAATGGAACAGTATGATTTTTCTATGGCAATCAGCACAGCAATTTACAACACCATATTGAAAAGCATTTAATCGTTGAAAGAGGGAAATTGATATTAAAAGAAGATTAACATTATACGAAAATTCATTTTTTCTCTGATTTCCTGTAGTATTATAATTATTGTGGTTAGCTCTTGTAGATGCCACACTTTCACCCTACATACATTATGTAAAAAAAAAAATTCTTACATAGATTTTTTTACGACGATTCTTCTTCTCTTTTTTTTTTTTTTCTTTTTTTACAAATTCAATAAATATTTTTCAAAAAAATATTTCAATAAATATTCAATAAATATATTTTTTTTTTTTTTTTTTAAACTCAATAAATATTTAATTAAAATTCAATAAATATTTTTTTTTTTTAAAAATTCGATAAATATTTTTTTGTTTAAAAAATTTCAATAAGTATTTAATTAAAAAATGTTAAGAGGTTACTTACAGTACCTTTCCCTCGACGACGAGCGCTCGCTGACGATGTGGAGGTAAGCAAGTCCTGAAATTTTTGGTAGTGAAGAATCGCGTCCATACATCAAATTTTTAACACACGAGTATTAAGACATAGAATAACTCTTAAGGGTGTATAAAATCATCTAAAAAATTCAGCTATCAAAGTGTAAATACATATAGACTTCCTTGAATATCAGAACCGTATGGTCTTCGAACGTGGTAATGCTCGCTGCTACTTCTTCTACGGCTTTTAATGTTTAATATTGCGTTTATATGCAATCCGTTGGTCAATATATGGATTGAGTGATTTGACTAATTCTTCTGGATCTAACTTTCCAGTTGATTTATCACTCCTTGTTGAACTATGTTTGAATACACAATGCGCCTTTTTGCATACAAACGGTGTGGTTTCCCAGAAACAGGGAGTACGGTCCCGCCGTTTCCCAATCAACATGTGCCGCTCCGTAATATGAAGATCTTCACCTCGGCCTTCCAACCACCTGTTGCACCCCACTTCGGGACCTAATGCTGATGGCTCATGGCGATATTGGCAGTTGCTATCATTTTTTTACAGGCACGGTCGTAGAAAAAGTAGCAATATCTGAAGTTCCTTTTTTTTTTTTTTCTTCTTCTTTTTCCGCTGTGCATCCACAGGATGGTAGAAGATGTCTCTGCCACAAACGTTTTCTTAGCACGTCACCCTCGTCAACCATCCAACCATATTCCTCGAAGGACCACCACGAGCACACAAATCACTTGTTGGCACTGTATCGAATCCGTCTTATCTACGGAGCGGTTTATGGGAAACTGTTCCCTGAAAACATCTTCGAGGCAAACGCAATAACCTCGCTCGTACCATATGGAAATAAAAGTGCCATCTATGTGTGAACATGCGGTGGTGATAATGCACACTCATTTTGGTTATTTTTAAAATTCGAAATTGTTTATTTTTTGTAGATTCGATTAAGTTTTCAATTGAAAGCAATTTATGTTTATAATTATTAGGCGTAATTAAGGCGGAAATAAATCGAAAGAATAGGACAGGCACGCGTTAATTACCCACAAACAAAACAATTTTTAATTAATATTATGGTTGGAAAGGGTAAAATTTGACAAATTTTGTGGGGTTTAAATGATACAATGATTTTATCGTTCCTATAATTTAAGGGGTTAACCGTTTCGTTCTAAGCATTTGCATACCGCATTACACCCAATTAGTTAAATTATGTTCAAAAGATATTGTAATAAAATCACTACACATTAAAACAGTTTTAGAATTTTGTTTCCCGGGTGTTAAGTACAAAAGAAATTTTTCCCTTTAATTATTTTTCATGCGAGAGAAAAAAAAACGAGTGTCGCGATGAGGAAGGTGACTGAAGGGTTACTCCTTGTTGAATTGAGTTGGTGCTGTGTGCCTGTGTCAGCGCTGCTTTTAGAGCCATAGCTCCTAGATTACTACAGGGCAGCTAATTTTCTCGTGATCCCGAAGCAATGCGGATTGCGAAAAAGGAGCTGAAGGATATTTCTGTGCATCATGGGTTGGCTTCGGCGTCGGGACTAGAGATGACGGACAATAAAAGAAAAACACAATTGACAGACGGACGGACTGACTTATGTTAATGTTTGCCCGGAAATATACAACCCTTGTGCGTTTGTTGAAAATATATGCGGACGGACAAACAGACGTGACTAATTATCTATCGACGCAGGTCCTTCGCGTGGTATATTCCCACTTCTTTTCCCGATGGATCCGTTATCAAGTAACGGTTAGGTCCCATTACCTTCTTTATGCGGCTTTTCAGGAATCGCCTATCCAGCTTGGCGTTGTAATGCCCCGCGGCGTCACTTTGGCGGAAGTTTCGCCGGAAAACTTCATCTCCTTCTTTGAAATTAGCAGATCGTGACCGGAGATTGTACTGCGCTTCATTTGCACTACCTGCGGCCTTAATCTTCCGTCCGATTTGTTGGCGGAGGTCTCCTAGACGTTCGTGGGGCTCCAGCGCAACGACGGGGTCTCCCAAACACTTTAATTGCCGTAACAGTCGGTATGATTTACCATGGCAAATCATGTGCTGTCCAAAGGCGGCAAAGTAAGGGGCGACACCGGTGACAGAATGATATGAGGATCGCAGGGCGCATGTGATGGCGGACAATCGACGATCCCAATCCTTTTGAGATGGGTGAACGTAGGAACGGATCGCAGCCAATAGGGTGCGGTTCAAACGTTCTGATGCGTTGGACTGAGGAGAGTATATGGGCGTCAGTTGGTGTTCAACGCCATACTGCTCAAGTAGGCTCTTAAACTGCCGAGACCGGAACTGTACTCCATTATCTGAGTACACACTCTCTGGAACACCGAACACATGGAATACCCGGTTCTCTAAGAATTTCACGATCGATGGAGTTGTGAATTTACGGATAGGTTCCACCATTGGGAATTTTGAGAGCTGATCTAGAACGACTATAGCTCCGATGTGTCCCATTGAAGACCGAGGATATGGACCGAGTAGATCGATGTATAGACGCTGGAACACGCGTTCTGGAACGTTGAGTTGACCCATAGGAGGTCGAAGAGGCTGGTTGGGCGCTTTGGTGCCTTTACAGGTCTCACAGGCGCTCACGTAGTCTTTGACCTGGGATGCCATTTTAGGCCAAAAGAAGTATTTCTTGAGTCGCCGTAGTGTCCGACCGTACCCTCCGTGGGCACTTAAAGGATGGTCATGTGCGCGGAAGATCAGATGTTGTGTCATTTCCTCCGGTACCCAGAGTTTCCAAGACTCTTCTTCCTGCCATGGATCACCAGTGGCGTATTCATTTCGTCTATACACATAGCCGTCTATTACCTTCAAATCAGGCAGCTGTGTTTGTTGGGTCGCTATGGTTTGCCTCAACTCTTTGTAGCTATCTGATTCGAAATGTGGGCTGTCCAAATCTATTTCGATGGGGTCCTCGTCAGTTTTTGTTAATTCGGCTCCCTCTGGGGAAAACATCCGTGAGAGAGTGTCGGGTACGATGTTCTGGGTTCCTTTCCGATGTTTGATGGAGAACTTAAACCCTTGCAGTTTAAGAGCCCATCTGGCTAGGCGTCCACTTAAATCTGCTTGGTTCATCAACCATTGTAGTGACGCGTGGTCCGTGATGATCTCGAATTGGTGGCCCTCGATATAAGCTCGAAACTTCTCCACAGCCATTACCGCTGCCAAACATTCTTGCTCGGAAACAGTATAGTTTCTTTGGGCCGAATTTAGCTTATTAGACATGAAGGCGATGGGAGCTTCCTCTCCTTCGTCGGTCAATTGCACCAGCACGGCTCCTACTCCATGTTGACTTGCGTCGCAATGAATGGAAAAGGGCTTCGTGAAGTCGGGGCTGTGCAAGACAGGAGCTGATGTGAGGGCTTGTTTAAGCTCTTCAAATGCCTTTCGGCTGATTCCGGTCCAAACGAACTTCCCCTTCCGCAACATGTCTGACAGGGGCGCTGAGACTGTTGCATAATTCCGAACAAACCTTCGGTACCAACCGCACACACCAAGGAAACGTCGTAGCTGCTTCACAGTTTTTGGTAAGGGGAACTCATCAATCGCACGAGTTTTGTCTGGATCCGTTTTGATAGTGCCATGTCCTATGACATGTCCGAGGTATCGGACTTCTTTCATGACAAACTTACTTTTCTGTACGTTGATGGTGAGTCCCGCCTTACTGATGTGCAGGGCTACTTCTTGTAGGAGTAGGAGGTGTTGATCGAACGTTTCCGTGATGAGTAACAGATCATCAAGGTACACGAACACTTGGTGTTTTAGGTGAGGTGGGATGACCTTGTCCATCAACCGAGTCATCGTTTGCGGCGCGTTACACAGGCCAAAGGGCATTGTGACGAACTGATATAATGGTCGTCCAGGCACTGTGAAGGCGGTCTTGTCCCTTGACCCCTCATCGAGTGGAATTTGCCAGAAGGCGTCTTTTAGGTCGAGACTGGTGATATAATTGGCTTTCGGCAGTCTCCCTAGTATTCCATCGATGAGTGGAAGAGGGTACGCGTCCTTGATGGTAACCGCGTTTACCTTACGGGCATCAAGACAGAGGCGGACTTTACCTGGCTTCACCACCACGGTTACCGGTGATGACCAGGCGCTTTGGGACTCTTCTATGACCCCCAACTCGAGCATCCTATCTAATTCCGCATACACCAATTTCTCCATGGCTGGCGAGATGGCGTAGTGTCTCTGTTTAATCGGTTTACTATCGCCAACGTCGATGGCGTGTGAGACTAGGGTGGTGCGGCCAAGGCCTTGGGTAGCGTAAGATGGGAAAGCAGCAATGGATGCTTCCAGGCGTTGCCGTTGGTTAGGCGTCAGGTCATGCCTATCGGGAGTAGAAGTGATTTCGTTGACATTTCTGGTTTTTAAAGACAAATCGGTGAATAAATCGGAGGCCAGTCCAAAACGAAGGACGAAATCGACACCAAGGTATACATTCTGAGTCAAAGACGGGATAATGTAGAAGGTAATATCCTTCGTCTGACCCCTGAACGTCACGGGTGTTGTTAGTTTACCTCGTATAGGGTGTTTGGTGCCATCAGCTGTACTGATTTCAGTGCGCCAGGATTTAATCAAGTTCGGGTATTCTTGGAGCACCTTCGAGCCAAAGCTCGAGGCAAGACAACTGATACTGGCACCCGTGTCGATCAATGCAAACACGGTCTCGCCCAACACTTTAATTGGATGATAAGGTCTGATCTCATTCTCAGCAACCTCCGAGATGTTACAAGAGTGTAAGGTTCGACGGCAGGTGCGCACTCTCTTGCGGAAATTCCGCCAACGACGGGTTGACCATTTTGTCGTGCACGAACGGGAAGTGACGACTTCGGAAGCAAATATTCGCTCTCGAGCCACCCGATATTCCTGCAGTCTAACATGATAAGGTTTTAGCGTGCGTACCTGAGGCTGCCGCGGTTCTTCTGGCAGTGACTGCGATGGTCGTTTTAATATTGTCGTTGGTGAGGTCTCCGGAAGAGAGTGAACATCCGCAGTCGTAATGGTCATGGCTGGTGGGTTAACGTCATGTTGGTTGGGGTGAGCCACTGATTGAGGAGCTACTGTTGGGGTTTCGAGTACCGCTGAGGTGGTCGGGTACTCTTTTGGCCGTTTTTTCGTGCGGCACATTCAGAACAGTCCGGGAAGTAAGTGTCCGGCTTGCCGCAACCGTAGCAGAAAACCTTACGTTCTGCGCGGCATGAAATAAACCGGTGTCCGGTTTGGTGACAATTCCAGCAGGTCGTAAGACTTCCCACTGCCGCTACAGCAAGCTGGTCTGGGTCCAAATCATCCTCCAGATCTAGGGTGGTATAATCTGGGGCCAATTCCGCGATTCCTCGTCGAGGACCCGTCCTGGTTAGTAAGTATGGCCGGTCCCGTAGGTCTTCCTCAAACCCTTCTATGCGACGCACATTTCTCAGCAGGGCCTCCATACTCTGTGGATCGGAGTTCACGATATGCCGACGAATCTCCGGTCTCAGATTTCGCTTTAGCAGGCGCAGAATTTGGGTAGAAGACAATGGCTCTGACAGCTGGTCATTCAACCGAAGGATATCGGCTCGATATTTATGGAAGGACTCGTCCGGACGCTGCCATCTAGCATTCATCTTATCCAGGACTAATTCGTCCATGTCGACCGTAGGGTATTCCATGCGGAGTACCTCCTTCAGCCGTGACCAGCGTATGGATGGTGGAGCTGAATGTATTCTCCAATATGTCTCCAGGGCTGCTCCCCTAAGCAGCATAGGCAAGTACCCTGCGAGCGCTGTGCGGTCTCCTGCTAGCATCTGCTCAATCAGTGACTCCACCCGACTTATGAAAACCTCTACCGTTATCGTGTTGGGTTCCCCACTGAAATGTAGATTCCATCCCTGTATGATGCTGGGGATCTGTGTCGGCTTCAGCCGATACATGTCGTGTGGATGGAAGCGTTGGTCCGGCGGAATCACGGGAGCCTGATTTGGTGGCGGTGCTTGGCTCAATCGGGGCCGGTAAACTGGAGCCAACGGATTCATGGCTGTACCTGGCCGGATCCGTTCGGGATCACGCCGCGAGTCTACCGGGAAATCCCACGGATTTGGGTCCGAATCCCACATAGGAGGAGTTCTTGGCCGGGATGGTGCGGGGTTCTCTCTCTGGCTCTCTAGAGAGGCGAGCCGGGTGGACATGTCCTGTACGAGCGCCATTAGATCTCTTAGAACTGTGGTTTCCACAGCCACCGGTGGACTCGCTTCTTCTGCAGGCGGAACTGCTTCAGCCCTGTAGTCATCGTCTCGTGCACTCCTTGTCGTGGATGGAAGGGGTCCGCTTTTGGGGACAGCTCCACTTGCACTGGAGGACTGAGGTCGTTCTGTTGCTGGCTGTGCGATTTACAAAGGCTGACGACAGAGCGGGCAAGTGGATGAGGTTTGCCGCAGTTGTGCCAAACACAGCTGATGTAGCCTGTGTCCGCACTGCAACCTCTGGCTTGTAGTTTCGTCCATGTCCTCGTGACAGATGGAACACAATAGAGCTGGTCCGGCATCCGACTGCAACTTTCTCCTTTCGGGAGTTCTTTTTGTAGGCATTTTAAATCCAAATGGTTTTCCTAATTAAATACCTAGATAAATAAATAATGAAGAATATGGGTATATAAGATTAGCTATATGAATAATGACAATAATGAAGAAAAGGTGAGAAAAAGTTACTAAAATTCTTATGTGGCCGTCAGTGGCGAACTATCTCAGAACCTCACAAAAAAAAAGTATGAAAAAATTTAAGTGGTGATTGAACTATCAAAAAAAAATATAATAACCGGTCTTTCCCTTCCGTCCATCCTCCCAAGTATGGACACCATGGCACAATCCTTCCAAAACGTTTCAGGGACACTCTCTTGTGGCACCATGAAAATCAGGGTTCAGAAGTGATCCCTCATTAGCAAACTTCTCAAGTTACAGCTTGTCAGCCCAGGGTGGGATTCTAATCCACAAGCAGCGCGTGTCTTGTCATGGATAGTCATGGATTAGCTAATCAGCCAATCACATGAAATCAAAATCCATGTAATTTAAGACACTTAGGCACCGCTGGTTTGGGGAGCGGATCAGAATCCTCCGCAAAATAGATGTTGGGATAATAACTTCCGAACACAAAAAGGGACTCTAATATCATTTGGCCTTACTAGTTATACAATGGTGGTAAACCACCAAAGTATAAGTCAAAAGCAGGACCAAACGACATTGATGTCCAGGGACTACACACGTTCGAAAGGTATTAGGCTGCTGGGGCACGATTAGTGCAAAAACCCTCGGGAGTTATCTACCCGCCAAAATTTCTAACACCTAGTGGGGACACCTAGAGACGATGGACTGTCTCGTGCTCACGACTGATGATACAGCCGGGCTTTTCGGGCCCCACGTTGGGCGCCATTTGTAGTGAATATTGAGTTCCATAAATGTCCGTGAAGGACTGCAGCGATGTTCTGCTGCCTCGGCAGAGGAAGGTGTTGATTCCTGCGGAGAATGCCCTCGTCCGGAGACGCGTGAATGCGCTGGCAGGCTAGCATTGCGGTGTCGTGGGGCGGGTTCGTTTCCCCGGCACGAGGACTCACTACAAAACATTTCGCATTCACGAATTGCTTGCAGAGTTCGAGAGGACGACCGAAGTCGCAAATCTGTAGATAACCTCCACGAAGGAATTACGACTTGTTGCGAGAACAAGAGAAACCTGAGAAGAAAGGCGAACTTGGGGTAACCTCGTCTTTACCCAAGTAAATTCAGGGCCCACAAATGAAAGAGGGGCAACCGGGTGGTGGTGGAGCCCCTTCATGCCCACCCAACCGGAATAAATCCAATGTTAAACTGTTGAAGTGGCCAGGTATTCCTCTTCTGAGTGGAAAACTCATATAACTTGAATTATATGAACTTTCCCATCAGAAGGGGAGTACCCCGGTGACCAATTTATGTCATAGAATTATACAATTGAATTGCATAACTTTATGCCATAAAAGGGCACTTGGCTTGGGCCACTCAACCCATAAAGTCTCCTGAAACAAAAAAATTTTTAAGTACCCGGTGGCTGGCTCATATTTTGGGGTGGAAGCCTGCCACCGTACCGGGTCCTATACCCGATTGGAAAAGACCGGAAGGAAAAGACCGATTTTCCATTTAATCCATCATTTTTTTTGTTTTTATTCGAACAACGTTAAAGCAATGGAACAGTATGATTTTTCTATGGCAATCAGCACAGCAATTTACAACACCATATTGAAAAGCATTTAATCGTTGAAAGAGGGAAATTGATATTAAAAGAAGATTAACATTATACGAAAATTCATTTTTTCTCTGATTTCCTGTAGTATTATAATTATTGTGGTTAGCTCTTGTAGATGCCACACTTTCACCCTACATACATTATGTAAAAAAAAAATTCTTACATAGATTTTTTTACGACGATTCTTCTTCTCTTTTTTTTTTCTTTTTTTACAAATTCAATAAATATTTTTAAAAAAAATATTTCAATAAATATTCAATAAATATATTTTTTTTTTTTTTTTTTTTAAACTCAATAAAGATTTAATTAAAATTCAATAAATATTTTTTTTTTTTTAAAATTCGATAAATATTTTTTTGTTTAAAAAATTTCAATAAGTATTTAATTAAAAAATGTTAAGAGGTTACTTACAGTACCTTTCCCTCGACGACGAGCGCTCGCTGACGATGTGGAGGTAAGCAAGTCCTGAAATTTTTGGTAGTGAAGAATCGCGTCCATACATCAAATTTTTAACACACGAGTATTAAGACATAGAATAACTCTTAAGGGTGTATAAAATCATCTAAAAAATTCAGCTATCAAAGTGTAAATACATATAGACTTCCTTGAATATCAGAACCGTATGGTCTTCGAACGTGGTAATGCTAGCTGCTACTTCTTCTACGGCTTTTAATGTTTAATATTGCGTTTATATGCAATCCGTTGGTCAATATATGGATTGAGTGATTTGACTAATTCTTCTGGATCTAACTTTCCAGTTGATTTATCACTCCTTGTTGAACTATGTTTGAATACACAATGCGCCTTTTTGCATACAAACGGTGTGGTTTCCCAGAAACAGGGAGTACGGTCCCGCCGTTTCCCAATCAACATGTGCCGCTCCGTAATATGAAGATCTTCACCTCGGCCTTCCAACCACCTGTTGCACCCCACTTCGGGACCTAATGCTGATGGCTCATGGCGATATTGGCAGTTGCTATCATTTTTTTACAGGCACGGTCGTAGAAAAAGTAGCAATATCTGAAGTTCCTTTTTTTTTTTTTTTTTTTTCTTCTTCTTTTTCCGCTGTGCATCCACAGGATGGTAGAAGATGTCTCTGCCACAAACGTTTTCTTAGCACGTCACCCTCGTCAACCATCCAACCATATTCCTCCAAGGACCACCACGAGCACACAAATCACTTGTTGGCACTGTATCGAATCCGTCTTATCTACGGAGCGGTTTATGGGAAACTGTTCCCTGAAAACATCTTCGAGGCAAACGCAATAACCTCGCTCGTACCATATGGAAATAAAAGTGCCATCTATGTGTGAACATGCGGTGGTGATAATGCACACTCATTTTGGTTATTTTTAAAATTCGAAATTGTTTATTTTTTGTAGATTCGATTAAGTTTTCAATTGAAAGCAATTTATGTTTATAATTATTAGGCGTAATTAAGGCGAAAATAAATCGAAAGAATAGGACAGGCACGCGTTAATTACCCACAAACAAAACAATTTTTAATTAATATTATGGTTGGAAAGGGTAAAATTTGACAAATTTTGTGGGGTTTAAATGATACAATGATTTTATCGTTCCTATAATTTAAGGGGTTAACCGTTTCGTTCTAAGCATTTGCATACCGCATTACACCCAATTAGTTAAATTATGTTCAAAAGATATTGTAATAAAATCACTACACATTAAAACAGTTTTAGAATTTTGTTTCCCGGGTGTTAAGTACAAAAGAAATTTTTCCCTTTAATTATTTTTCATGCGAGAGAAAAAAAAACGAGTGTCGCGATGAGGAAGGTGACTGAAGGGTTACTCCTTGTTGAATTGAGTTGGTGCTGTGTGCCTGTATCAGCGCTGCTTTTAGAGCCATAGCTCCTAGATTACTACAGTACTTAAGCTAGAAACACCAAATTTTACACACAGGTGTAAAGTAGTGCTCTTTTGAAAGTTCAGCTACAAAAAAAATGTAGGTGGTATTTAAGGGGGGTCGCCCCATATAGGGGAGTGGCCACCGAAAAAAAATTCATCAAAGGTAGTCAATATGGGTATCATATGAAAGGTCTAAACGATAACTTTTCAAAACAGGTCTTAAACTGACATTTTTTGCTTCAGGGGGCGCACACGAAGGGGAAATACCCCCCTCGCGATTGGACACCTGTGATCCGAAAAATCTGAAAAAAATCATAGAGGTAGATATTTATGAGTACAACAACAACAAATACCTTAGAAGTTTAAATTCTCTCAACTTTGTTAATAAGAGTATGATTTTCGAATTTCACATTTTCCCCAATAAAATCGTACAGGTACCCTTAAACTCAACAAAATTCGATATTTGAGTAGTTACATATAAGGGTGAAAATTTGATGAAAATCTAATCATATTAGCGGAAGTTATAGCCATTTGAAGTTTCTGCAATTACAACAATAACACACGGTTTTGATTTTTTATGGATGTCCCATCGGTTCAGACACTGCAATTTTGATTTGATCTTCTTAAAATTTCCAGATAAGATTTATAATAATACATATTTTCGGAATTCATGATTTAAGTGATTTTTGTTAGTTTGGAACAAAATAGGGACCGTTGAAAATGGAGAAACAATGAGTTTTCTTTTAAATGTGCACATCTCTTTGACATGTTTCTTGACTTTATTTGTTGCTGGTGACCGTATTTCGGAGAGGTTGGGTACAAACCCCTTCTGACATGATCGTAGGTCTCACACTCAATACGAATTAGGTAGTTTAAAGACCTTTTTTGAGAAGATTTTATCGAGACTTTTCATATGTCACCCCATTCGACTACCTTTGACGAAAAAAGTGTCTAGTGGTCAAAATTGGGAAACCCCTTCAAATGTCAAACAAATTTTTCCACTCCAAAACTTTCAAAAGGCCGTCACTTTTGACCTTTCCACAAAGTTTCATGGCTGTGACTTCTTTAATTTCGGAGAAAAACAGCTATGATACAAAAACAGATGAATGGACAGACGGACGGACACAGGTTGCGATTGCAATAGGCGTTTGTATTTTAAAACAAAACCCTTAAAAATTGAACCAAACGTTTTAACAGGCAAGTCCGCTCTATTAGCGACCAAATGCAAATTAAAAATACTGTGTTGATAAATATTAGTAAAATTAAAGAAATCAACAATTTAAAGAATAAACTTAAGCCATCTTCACCTCTACAAAGTATTCACTGACCACCGGTCGATGATCACTCATATCACATTCTGCACGACTGTAATAAATTCCTTGCTTGATCCTAAACTCTAAATCGCTGTAAGGATTTGGTTTCAACTTATAAAGAATTCGATCAGTCCATGCTGGTTTTCTCCTAAGAGAAAATATAAACGTTTTAAATTTAGAAGTTATAAAATTTTAAACATTCTAAAATTCATTTCGAGTAATGGCTAACATTTCCAATGAAAATATGCATAAAATTTAACGATGATGAATCAATTCATTGTCACAACTAATCATCACTCTGGATGGTACTTGATGTGTCTTAAAATTTACTCAATAAAGTGATTTTATCTAATGATGTGTTCACTGATTCAATGTGATAATGTTGATGACTAATATTGACTTTAAATATCATCATCAAGGAAATGCCCAGATTGCGGTTGCACATAAATGTAAGTTAAAGCTTCGAAGCAATTGATCAGAATGATAAAAAAAGCGAGAAAATTACTATAAAATTGATTAAATAAATAATTTTTATAAGGTCTTACGATAAATTATAATAATGCGAATTGGAATCAAATTTATATGATGGCGGGAAATTGATTGCTTTTTCAATAAAATCTTTGAAAACGGTTCCTTCATGCATTAAATATCGAAGTTCATCCATTTTCAATAATTTATCTCGTTCATTTAATTGAATTAATTCATTTATTTCCTCAGCAGTTGCTTTATTGTTTACGTTCAAGCGAAAATTGAAATCACCAAACCATAGTACGATACTAGAAAAGAATTATGTATTTAGAAAGTTGAAGTTATTTTAAGCTTACTCATGACATTAGGATGTATTTGAAAATATGATAAGAAAAGTATTTCACAGTAAGTATTTACGTTTTCGTAATTATTTCCAACGTAAGTTCTCAATTAAAATTTGGTTTTCAAATTGTTTTCTAAGTAAGCAATATCTGGTTTTTTATCAAAATTTAGTTGGTTGCCCCTTTATTAACACTCAAAAATAACGTATGCTTACTCATGAGACAAAATATCAGGGTATCGCTCTATAAGATAATGATGATCATTAATACTTCCATTATAGTCATCAATACGTTCTTCGACTTTATCTCGGCTGAAATGACTGTTAGCAAGACAAATAGTGCATCCTGAAAAGTTTAAACGGATGCTGACTGTCCCTTTAATACCCTGACCGGATATAGCGGATTAGTATACATAAAACAACAAAAGTCAATAAATTACCAATAGTCCTGCATGCGTTTGACTTGTATCGACCTTTCGCACATTCAAAAGATGTTGGCGTTTGACAAAACAAAATAGCATCAAACCCACCATAACTTTGGTTTTGATCAAAACATAATTTCTTTTGCCGAGGATACTCAAAAACATTTTAACCCAAGTCTCCCCATTAGCCTCTTGAAGACCAATAGCATACAAGTCCGGAATGGATTCTTCCGGACGAACATAGTCTTCCGCAAGGTTTAGAAGATTTAACAATCGCCCTTCTGCTGGACATGGTTTGTTCTTGACATTCCACGTCACAATGTAAGCACTTTGAAGGAAGACACATGTAAATTATTAATCAAGCTTTAAAGAAAAGAAAATATATTAATCGACTCACGAAAACTTTCGAAGCGGTTTCTTATTGTAGAAGACATCGGTTTCGTCAACAGCAATTTGTTGAATAGATTGGTCACTTATTAAGAGATTGTGAACAGTTGAGAGCAAATAGTTGCATACGTAAGTAGTTCCATCAAACACGAGGCTAAAATCAAAGGATTGAACTTCATCCCATATCCATTCAACCCATGACCAAATAAACGAGAACGGCATTATGTGAAACTCTAACTTTTTACCAAACTTTAAGTTTAATCAATGGAGTATGCCAAAATTATGGAATGTCATCCTTGTTTGACAGGGAATAAGGCTACTCAGTTTTGACGCCTAGAGTTTCCGTCAAAAACTTTCCGCGATAGCAGGGTGGACATGAATCAATTTTTGCGTAGCTGCTTATAATAAGAAAGAAATACATCCAGCATCGGGTATAGAGTAGATTGTTCTAAATGCATTTGTGTTGACGAAATTACATTATGGATTACTTATTTGGAGTCCATCGGCAAAGCAGCATCTAAATAGTACATATATCCAGGCTGCTCACCAAAACGTATAAAAATATTCTAAAACTGCCAATGCTTACTCAAACTAGTTTGGTTTACCAATTAGCAAAATCATTAACCTTTAGTCGAACCATTATAATGGAGAAATCTAAGTCTATCTACAAAAATTTCAAAACGAATGGATCGGACCGAACACCATTAATTAAGGTATAATACGGGGAATGCAGATCAATTCGTAATACCTTTTGCCAGAACAGATCGTCCAAAGAACGATGCACCGAATAATGCTTTGCGTATATGTAACAATTTACCAGAAATTGTTAAGCAAGCAAACTCACTTTTGGTAGTTAAGAAAAGACTAAGGAAGCATTTAATGGACACTGATTGAAGCGTGGACCTGAAGTTCTGCTTTTATAAGCTGATCTTAGGGCATTTTTGACCCTATCGGCGGGATACTGAAGAGACAGTTACTCAGGAGTTTTTTTTTGAATTCTCCGTATTATATTGAATTTTTTTTTATCTCTGAGAGCTGATCATGAATTTGGACTAGATATTAATGAAAGGATTAGTTCACATTATTTTGTGTGCCTCCTTATACACACTTGACAAAGTGACGAGATGTGAATGCAGATCGCAAGAGCGTTGTGGGGCATAGAGATTTCCTACCACTCTCGTAGGAAATGGAGGTAATTAAAAAAATAGATTGTCCAAAATGTCTAATTATCCTAAAGCGCCGTTTCCTACCGCTTTCCCCATCACTCTTTCTTCATCACCCAACGCTTGTGCGATTTGAATTTCACATTTTGTGGCGTCATCAGTTGTGCCCCCCAGACAATGCTATAACATGGGTATAAGGGTATCACACTAAAAAATATGGTTTTCTTTTCATGCTTATCTTGTCGAAATCGTGATCAGCTCTCAGAGATAAAAATAAAACGACATAATACGACGCACATATTTAAAAAAAAACCCTTAGTTTATAAAAAAAATCCTCTTCGACATCTGACCTAATGTACTGTTTTAGAACTAAGATTCGATCGGTAGTCATTAGATGTTAGCGTTTTCTTAAAAATCAAAAGTGAGTTTGCTTCTATCACGCTCTCTCTCTCTAGAAGACTGTTGTATATACACGGAGCATTATTTGCAGCGTCGTTCTTGAGTCGATCTGTTCTGGCAAAAGGTATTACGATTTGGTTTGCATTCCTAGCATTTTATTGGTATTTTTTTGACACTTTAATTAATAGAGTTTAGATTTTAAACATTTAAAGATAACTTTGCTTTTCAATTATAATGATTTGGCTGAAGATTAAAAATTTGGATTATTTGTACACCAGCCTGGTTTGAGTGAGCATCAGAAAATTTATCCCAGTCAGATGTCAGATATGCCGATTAAATTAAGTAATTATTTAGTCATAGCTAAGAGATTATCTTCTTGTCATCCTTAAAAGTCACGCCGGACATTAAAACACGTCTATAAGTTGTCTTACTCAAGTCATGCTTCAAACAAAGCTAAAATACTACTGTGTCCAAAAAATAAGGTGACATTTGAATTTAAACTGCGCGCGTCGAAGTATTTGGAGAATTATTTTTTTGTTTAGGTTGGTAGTACTGTCAGTGACATCTATGTCAAATTTGCATGTCAAAATATTCATTAGTGTTTGAGATACGCGTCGTTTTGTGAGCTGCTAAAAGTGAGTTTTTCGTTTTTTAGGATGTCGAAATTTGCTGAATTTGCATTAAATTTTGTTTCCGGAGTCAATTTTCTACTGCGGATACGTTGAGGATGGTGCAGAAAGCCTCTGGTGAGGAGGCTATGTCTAAAAAAGATGTTTACAAGTGGTATAGTGAGTTCCAAGCCGGCCGTGAACGTGTCGAAGACGAAGAGCGTCCTGGGCGACCATCGACCTCTTCTCTTCTTCGATTATCGTGGTGTTGTGCATTATGAATTCCTTCCGCCGGGCCAAACAGTCAACAAGGAATATTATTTGAACGTTATGTGTCGTTTGCGTGACGCTATCCGCCTAAAAAGGCCGGAATTGTGGAAAGACGATTCTTGGTTTTTACACCACCATAATGCACCATCCCATACTGCACTCGTAATTCGTGATCATTTCGCCAAAAACTCAACCCATATCGTTCCGCAACCACCGTATTCACCTGATCTAGCGCCGTGCGACTTCTGGCTGTTCAGTAAGCTCAAAAGACCGCTCCGGGGACACCGTTTTCATACGATAGAGGAGATTCGAGCAGCAGCGAAGACGGAACTAAAGGCCATCCCGGAAACGACGCGTATCTCAAACACTAATGAATATTTTGACATGTAAATTTGCCATAGATATTACTGACAGTACTACCAACCTAAAAAATAATAATTCTCCAAATCCTTCGACGCGCGCAGCTTAAATTCAAATGTCACCTTATTTTTTGGCTGCAGTAGTATGTACTATGGGCCAGATAACATATCAGAAAGGCGGAAAAACTGAAAAATTACAGTTTCTGCACCGTATCTTTCCCAGTTTTGCGGGCTCATAGGCTTAAGAGGAGAACAAACGGGTAAATGTGGATTAAACACCATCGTAATACCTTTTGCCAGAACAGATCGACTGAAGAACGACGCTGCAAATAATGCTCCGTGTATATACAACAGTCTTCTAGAGAGAGAGAGCGTGATAGAAGCAAACTCACTTTTGATTTTTAAGAAAAGACTAACATCTAATGACTACCGATCGAATCTTAGTTCTAAAACAGTACATTAGGTCAGATGTCGAAGAGGATTTTTTTTATAAACTAAGGGTTTTTTTTTAAATATGTGCGTCGTATTATGTCGTTTTATTTTTATCTCTGAGAGCTGATCACGATTTCGACAAGATAAGCATGTTTTCGAGATATTCAACAAAAACTGAAAAATCGACCTTTGAGTCTTTCGAGTTCCGAAAATTCATAATTATATATACTTTTGCCAAAAAAAGTATCCGTACATGCAAGATAACAAAGTTGTCATTGTATTAAAAAGGATATGTCCACTTAATTGAAATTCATTCTTTTAAAATTTCATAAAATCTACACTTCTGCATAATTCCCAGTATGCTACATAATATTTACTATTTAAAAAGATTTGAAACTCAAACATAATCAACTTATGGCACCAAAATAGACCAGAAAAAGTATCCGTACAGAACAAACCAGGGGATTCCCCGTGTTATGCGATGACACATGCAGATGCATATTAATTTTTTTAGGTCTGATAATAGATCTACTTTAAGTTGTGATAGGTTTAAAAGAGAATGCAGTTTTTTTAAATTTTTTGTGCCCTAGAATACATCATGGCGCCCAAAATTTGTGAAATCAGTGCTGAGGAGAGGAAAATTATGCTTAAACTGAAGACTGAAGGGAATACATACCGCGAAATTGGTCAAATAATAGGCAGGACACACTCCTCTGTCCAGTATGTGGGGAAAACATTTAATACAACTGGTTCGATTATGTCAAAGCCTCGTTGTGTTTGACTCTCCATACTGACTGAACGCGAAAAAAGAAACGTTTTGCAGGCAGTTAAAAAGGATTCTCGAGTAACTGCTTCTCAAAATTGTTGCAAATATAAAAGACTATTTTGGCAAGGTTCTCCACGAAGATACCATACGAAAAATACTAAAGGGAGATGGATATTGCTCACGCATAGCACGTAATCACGTAAACAAGCCACCAGAGTTTTGGGAAGTTAGTGTGGCGGAAGAGCGTTACTGCCCTCGAAAAAGAAAGTCTCATACAAACTGTGAAACATGGCGGAGGTGATCTGATGGTCTGGGGGTGTATGGCGGCAGAAGGAGTTGGCCAATTTGTGTTTATAAAATCAACTATGGATCAATACGGTTACCTTAATATTTCGAACATGAGTTTGAAGCAAAGCGTTCAGCTTTTGAGGCTTGGTGACGATTTCTGGTTCCAGCAAGAGAATGATCCCAAGCACACAATGTGAAGCTTTGGTTGCTCTACAACACAAAACATCAACTGTGTACACTTCCTCAATCCTCAGACCTTAGTTCCATTGAGCATTTGCGAGACTTGTTGGAGCGCAGGATCCGTCAGCACACCATATCTTCGAAGGAAATACTGAAAAATGTCATCGTTAATGAATGGGGCAAAATGACTAGGCAGGACATAGCCAAATTCGTTCACTCCATGCCAAGTCGACTTAAGGAGGTCCTTAAAAGAAAAAGTCATCCCGACAAGCTGTTAAACCTTGATATGTAATAAAATATTTGAATATTTCCAATTAATATTGTCATGTACGGATACTTTTTCTGGTTCGTTTAAGTGCGGCTTTTTTGTTTTTATTTTGTAAAATCTAGTTTTTAAAGGATTCCGCAGGTAAGATTTATCGAAAAGATAGTTTCATTAATGAGTAAATTTTGTTGCTTAAATATTTAATTGTAGCAGCCTTCTTTAGCATGAATTTCCCAATATGTTGCTTTCTTTTGATGTTGTACGGATACTTTTTCTGGCAAGTGTATGTATGTAAATGTATACATTAGGTTGCCCAATAATAGATGACGCGAGTTGCATAATAGAAGACGTGAACTGCATATTTCATGTTGTAGTGATGTATCGATCGATACAACCATGAGGTGTATGAAACCGGAACCGGAGGTCTCAACGATTGTAAAACTGCGGAAGCTGAATCGTATGGACGAACAACGGATACCCAAAAAGGTGTTCGTTGGGAGAACTGAAGGCCGGAGGCCAGTGGGGAAATCGGACTCGGACGATGAAGACAGTTCATCGCTGCTCAAATTTCGGAATTGGAGGACGCGGTTAATGGACCGAAACGGTTGGAGGCGCTGTTTGCAGGAAGCGAAGGCCCGAGAGGGGCTGTAGTGCTAAGAAGAAGAAGAAGATAACGTAGTCCAAAAACAATTATGGACCAAGCAAGATTAGCCCCCACAACCGACATCCAAAGCCAATATTCACCAAAAGAAGATTATGCTTCTGTGTGATGGGATTACAAGGGTATAATCTACTTTAGGCTACTTCCAAGAAACCAAACTAATGATTTGAATGTCCACTGTTGTCAACTATCTAAATTAAATGAAGAATACTGGCCAATCGCAAAGGCGTGATGTTCCATCATGATAACGAAAGACCCCACACCTCTTTCATAACCCGTCAAAAATTAATGGAGCTCAATTGGAAACGGATGACACATCCACCCTATATCCCTGACTTAGCACCATCAAACTATCATTTGTTTCGCTCCCTTCAAAACCATTTGAATGGTAAAACTTTCAATTCTGATCAGGCTGTAAAAAATGAGTTGGACCAGTTCTTCGCTTCAAACCCAAGGCTTTTTCGAACGTGGAATTTTTCAACCTACCAAAAGATAGCAAATGTTAATCCAACAAAATGGTTAATATATCTGTGACTAATGTTTGTTGTTAATATAAATAAATTTACTTAGAAAAACATGAAAATAACGACATTAATTATCCAACAACCAAATGCAATACCTTAAAAAGAAATCGGAAAAGCTGACACCCTGTGATTATCTTTCAAGACCTGTAACTACAAATATGAACTTTACTTCGATTTTTTTCTATAATCTAACCATGAACAGCCTTACTGTAAATTAGAGTCTAAACTTAGAGCATAATTGCTTCAGTTTTAAATAAAATATTAAATTTTTGTCCAAACTTGAATTCGAAATAAGTACATCACTAAAACTTTAACCGACTGTACTGTAAAAAACTTCACTACAGTAGTTTGGCAAGTGATTTTAGACGATGGATTTAGTCTGAATTCCAAAATAATTTCACACTCACTGGATTATTTCATCATTGAAGAACGAACAGTTTTTTCAGTGAAACCGGATTTCGTGCCAATTTTGCTTAAGAGTGAGCAAATAGATAGTGACGCTGCTTTTATCCAAGAGTAAGACGGATTGTCATATCATTTCAACTAGTGTGAGTGAAACAGATAGACGTTACCACAGATACTGCAGTACCAGAGCATATATACTAAATAGCAGCTGCAATTAGAACAAATTTTATTTCTTACGGTACTTATGGAGTTGAGAGAATTAGACTAAAAGTGCGTATGTATGGTAAACAAAAACTTGAATTTGCTTGCAATTTTACCAACACATGGTAAACTTTAATCCATCTTTTACACGTTTATTTGCCTCTCTTTTCATTTTGACAGCTGCTCGATTGCAGGTGCTAGTTAGTATATATGCTCTGGCAGTACTTTACGCTTTTTTGTTTAATGCGCGTCTTTCTGTAGGTATTCGTAATAACTTCGTACTTTTAACCATAGTATACTGAACTAGTAACCACACTCCATCAACCCTCCGGAAAAATTCGAACACAAGCCGAACAGCGAGCCATAAATCTTCGGTAGCAGGTAGGTAGGTAAATGCTGATGCGAGGATCGGCGCGAATATAAACATATGCTTTGATGAGAGATTTCAGGATTACCATATCTCAAAAAATCAATAACTTTGCAGAAAAACAAATTCGTTCCATGCAATCTTTTAGTTTTTTATTAGGATGTGGCAGCACTCCCATGATCTGAAATGCGTAAAAGAACACGTGCGTCGGAAATTTTATTTGCATTTTGCTTTGTTTCTTGAGCGCGCCAAACATGGGATCAGCTCTCATGCCCCGGATCAGCTGACGTGCCCCTGAGAAAATTCAAAAAGTGTGCAACACAGGGTAAATGAAAGGTGTGGGTACTAGTTGAGTATACTATGCTTTTAACTGTGGTTTTGTTTATTGAATTTGATTTGCATTGTGATTAGGATCTATCTGCCCGACTCCCGACGACCCTGGACTGATTTTAGGGATGCATCAGACTACGACGAGTCGCAATTCTGTCGCAAATTACACATGGTTAAATGGAAGCCCGCACACTGCGATTTTCGACAATATTGTCCAGGTCGACAGTCGCAGGAATTTGCGATTTTTCCTAAAACCAGCTTAGTAGGTAGTTTTTGTATTACTCGCGTAGGCGCACATCATTTGGGCATTTGACGCTGACGTGCACGGAAGTTTCTTGCATAGCGCACAAATGAGTTAGCGCATGTGTTCCTGGCAAAGACATGCCTTCAAATGAGCATATTAGTTCTGCGCATGCCTGAAGTTCCTTTGCAAATCTTGTCGCAGTGTGTTCGTATTCGCGTTTAAAAATCGCTGGTTACGACAGGAAAATCGCAAGTGGCCGAACCCTTAATCGTGATCCTATATTTGTGCAGTGTGAGTGTTATCATGCCATATGCCATGTAACATAGAATGCCTGTGCAACGCTAATGCTGCACCTAGAATATCTCGTGTGAGATACCGAAATGCTGAGCGTCATCACGATTATTGAGTATTCATTTTTGTGCATCGGTCATTCTCAGAGGATATGTTCCCTAGTCAAATGGTTCGCCAGGGAAGACTCGTCATGCCCTACGAGGACGAAGTCCTCCAAGCAATTAGCAGGACCCAAGTATCTCAGTACGTTGAATTAAAGAGAGCACTGGAGTACCCAAAAGTACTGCACATAGTTTTTCACAAAAAAAATCACTTTCCCTCATACCATATACAACAAGTAAAAAGACTGTTACCCCGAGACTACCCAGAGATGGTGCGATTTTGTCAAGAAATATTGCAGAGGTACAGAGGATCCACGATTCTTTGAAAAAATTATATGGTCTAATGAATCAACATTTTAAAAGGATGGTTACATGAACCTCCACATTTGATGCGAAGAGACAGATTGCAGTACCAGTTTAAAGTAAACATGTGGACGAGAATTTAGAATGGTAGAGGTATTGGTCCATTCGAACTGCTGGGAAACTTACATGACCAGGTTCATTCGAACTTCTAAACAAATTTATTAGATGGAGTGCCACTGAACATTTAAGGCAGCATGTGATACCAATAAGATGACTACAGTGTGCATAATGCTCGCACAATACGAGAGTTTCCTGATCGAGAATACCCCGATAGGTGGATTGGACGGGGTGGTACAATTTCTTGGACTGTTTACTGGGGAAGAATTAAACAAAAGTGTACTCTAAATCCGTTCGAAATTTACAAGAGCTACACCAATGAGTTCCAGAAGCCGCAGAAGACATCAACTCAGGAAGATACGCTCGTTCTATTACGCAATCATTTTTAAGAAGATGTAGAGCTTGTATTGCAGCTGAAGGCTAAAAACTTTAACATATGTTGTAACATAATCTTGGAAATTAAAGAAAAGTGTACTCTAAATCCGTTCGAAATTCACAAGAGCTACACCAATGAATTCCAGAAGCCGCAGAAGACATCAACTCAAGAAGATACGCTCGTTCTATTACGCAATCATTTTTAAGAAGATGTAGAGCTTGTATTGCAGCTGAAGGCTAAAAATTTTAACATATGTTGTAACATAATCTTGGAAATCTAATTAAATTAAAATCATAACTGAAGAAATCCAACAACTGAATTTTATTTTAACCTTGCTCCTAAAGTTAACAAATTACTTGATAACCCGTGGTACTGTTTGGCCAGCTATTTCTATCTCTTTCACACACATTATCGAAATGGCGTGTACTCGTACCTTGAAAGTAGAAATTAAACATTCTTTTGCTTTTCAATGATGAAGTAATCTAGTAACATAATCCGAATTAATGCGCCATCTTGAAGAAGAATAACGAAGAAACGAATGACAGCCGGAATTCTTTTGATATATTATTAACACTTGCCGAAACTATAGATTACGATATAACAAATGCTGCAGGAACGAAAAATGTGTGCGAAGTCAATAATTTTGAAATTAAAAGTAGCAAAAATTTTATTCAGTACCTGAAACAAAAAAAAATAGCAAAGATAAAATCAACTCATGTGTCTGCTGGTTTTTCAGTTAAAACCAGTAAAAATGACGAAAAATTCGGCCAATTCATGTTCTTGGGGAGCACGGCAATGACATCGCTCGTGACAGCCGAAAATAAATAAATTTGAAATCAAAAGAATAAATTTAGACAAGATAACGATAAAAACGAGATCAGTGGTTGGCGTAAAGTCGGCTAAAGCATTGAATTCTGGTTCCATACTTTACCTACACTCCAAAAACGAAAAAAATCAAGGCTTTCTACTGATGAAAATGTTGACATAAATATTTTAAAAATAATGAAAAGACATCATATTGACAAGCTACTTAAAGATTTTAAATTGGTGATCAAATCCTTTTTGAACACAATTTGGAGTTATGGCGCAAGAAGATTGGGCTTCCATTATATGCCATGGAGCAGCAATCAATTTCAGCTGTACGTCAAAAAATTTAATGGAGCAACGACTGCAGTTCAAAGATGAGCAACGAGTTGCGTTAATAAATTCAATTGCAAACTATTTTGAGGAAAACTATTACCATCTCTCGCTAAGAACATCATACAAACTTAAAAATAATTTTTAGACCGCTTTCCAACCGAAAAACAAGAATTACATAGGACTGGAAAACGTGGAAAAATATATACTCGCTACTGCAAAGCGAAGCGGGTCATTAAAAAGTTAACCCCAATGGATGCTCTTGAAAAAGAGGAAGAGCTACGCAAAAAATGAGCAATCTCTGGAAGTCATTTCAATTGAATTCAAACACTAAATTTTAATTCTAAAAGTTAATTTCAGTTCCAAAGCCAGATGCTGAATGTTGCATCATCTTTACGATACGACAATCTTTCTGTGCAAGAGTTTGTTTCTGTATGGCAATCTATAGTGAAAGTTGAGTGGATTAAAATGTCCGTAAAGGACTGCAGCGATGGGCTGCTGCCTCGGCGAGAAAGGATGGTGGTGTTCGCCGAGATTGGCCTTGTCTGAGGACGCGTGAATGCGCTGGCAGGCTAGCATTGTGGTGTCGTGGGGTGGGTTCTTTTCCCCAGCACAAGGACCCACTACAAAAAAAATTTCGCATTCACGAATTAAGAGATAAAAATACGGGTTGACAGGTGTTGAGGACGAGGTAACCTACTAAGGGTTGAAATTGCTAGAGCAAACAACAAACTAGGCCTGGCTAAAGATCCAACCTTGACATGGCCGTATATTTTCAATTGAAATGAAAAACTCATACAAACATAATTCGTATGAATTTTTCCCTTAAATGAAAAATATGAACGTTTCGAATTTATGTTAAAGTCTTATATGATGGAATCACACAACACTTTTAACATAAATGAGAAATCCAAGCGGAAGGCCACTCTACTCTACGAGAGATCCTGTAACGACATGAAAAGCGGTCAGCTCACCCGATGGCTAGCTCATTATAGTGGAGGGGCCAGCCAACGCGGTGGGTCCCATACCCGGTCAGGTTCACAAAACCAAATGGAAAGACCGAGTTTTAAATTTTAATAGTTCATCTTTTCATTTTTATTTTGATAACATCAAAAAGTGTCATTGTTTGAAAATGAATCTAATTAAAAACTTAATTTTTCTGATATTAATCAACAGATTTTTATGTCCCTACTAATACACAATGCTTTTAATCTGTCTAAATAAACTCCCTTTTTTCCATTTTTACTTCTTACGTTATTTTATTTCTATCGTTTATAGACCAGACAAACTACGAGTATTTCAAATACAAATATTTATGTACTTTCAAATTATTGCAAAGTAAACTATTTATTACTAATGAATCAGAAATTTATTATCATTCATCATTCTGTCTAAGGTACGCCCATAAAAAAAAATTTTAATTTATCAAAAAATTTAATTATCAAAATTAACTATTAACAAGTTGGGTACTCAACCTACAAAATGCAGTAACCAGCAACAAATAAAATCAAGAAACATGTCAAACCCGATTTTATTGAAGAAAATGTGAAATTCGGGGATCATACTATTATTAACAAAGTTGAAAGAATTTTGACTTCTGAGGTATTTGTTATATTTATACCCATAAATATCTCCCTTGATAATTTTTGCAGGTTTTTTAGATCACGGGTGTCCATTCGGGAGTGAGGAAACACATTTTTCATGTAGTACCCCCCCCCCCCCCTTGCCCCCACTGAAGCAAAAACGGTCAGTTTAAGAACTGTTTTGAAAAGCTCTCATAGAGAACTTTCAGTTGATACTCATATTGGCTACCTTTCATGAAATTTTTTTTCAGGGGTCACTCCTATGTACTGTAATCATCGATTCATGGCCTATTTTTTCAAATCCTAGAATGGTTACAAAGCCCTTTTGCTAGGAGCTCTCTCCTGCCTCTTCGACTTGTTTCAATTATATGTATTCATCTTCATGATACATATCATTCCTGCAATTTTCATGCAAATCCTATCAAAGCTGTAGTGTCTAAGTCGGTAAAAAGCGCATATGGTTCCATAGCCATATGCTTCATAGTAATACAGGGCATATTGTTCCATAGTAATACAGGAAAATTCAAATCGCTATAGCTTCGTCAAATACCATTCAATCTTTATGAAACTTTCAGGAAAGATCAATCTTATAAATGGTCATCTGTTCGCTAAATTTTATAGAATTTAAGGGTACCGTTTAGATCTTATTCAAGAAAACATAAAATCGATAAATCATACTATTACTAACAAAGTTGAGTGAATTTCGACTTCTCATGTATTTGTTGTTGTTGTACTCATAAAGGCCTACATTCATGATTTTTTCAGATTGTTCGGATGGAAGGTGTCCAATCGCGAGGGGGGTGTACGCGAAAAGTTCGCACATTTCTCCTTCCCCTGCCCCCCTCGGTACCGATAAGGCAATTTTAAGACTTGTTTTGAAAAGATCTCATTAAGACCTTTCCAATGACACCCTACTCGACTACAAATGGTGAAAATTTTTTTTGGAGGGGTCACCTCCCTATATGGGGAGACCCCCCTTAAACCCCTTTGAAAAATTTTTCCACCCTTGCACTTTCAAGGTCACTACTTCTGACCTTTCCACAAAGTTTCATGGCTGTAGCCTCTATAGTTTCGGAGAAAAAGTGCTGTGACATACAGACGGACGGACAGACGGACACACAGGTCGTGATTGCAATAGGGTTTTGTATTTAGTACAAAACCCTAATAAAAACGGGTACTTGCCCATCATCCTCAAAAACGGTCAGTTTAAGAACTGTTTTGAAAAGCTCTCATAGAGAACTTTCAGTTGATACTCATATCGGCTACCTTTCATGAAATTTTTTTTCAGCGGTCACTCCTACGTACTGTAATCATCGATTCATGGCCTATTTTTTCAAATCCTAGAATGGTTACAAAGCCCTTTTGCTAGGAGCTCTCTCCTGCCTCTTCGACTTGTTTCAATTATATGTATTCATCTTCATGATACATATCATTCCTGCAATTTTCATGCAAATCCTATCAAAGCTGTAGTGTCTAAGTCGGTAAAAAGCGCATATGGTTCCATAGCCATATGCTTCCATAGTAATACAGGGCATATTGTTCCATAGTAATACAGGAAAATTCAAATCGCTATAGCTTCGTCAAATACCATTCAATCTTTATGAAACTTTCAGGAAAGATCAATCTTATAAATGGTCATCTGTTCGCTAAATTTTATAGAATTTAAGGGTACCGTTTAGATCTTATTCAAGAAAACATAAAATCGATAAATCATACTATTACTAACAAAGTTGAGTGAATTTCGACTTCTCATGTATTTGTTGTTGTTTTACTCATAAAGGCCTACATTCATGATTTTTTCAGATTGTTCGGATGGAAGGTGTCCAATCGCGAGGGGGTGTACGCGAAAAGTTCGCACATTTCTCCTTCCCCTGCCCCCCTCGGTACCGATAAGGCAATCTTAAGACTTGTTTTGAAAAGATCTCATTAAGACCTTTCCAATGATATCCTACTCGACTACAAATGGTGAAAATTTTTTTTGGAGGGGTCACCTCCCTATATGGGGAGACCCCCCTTAAACCCCTTTGAAAAATTTTTCCACCCTTGCACTTTCAAGGTCACTACTTCTGACCTTTCCACAAAGTTTCATGGCTGTAGCCTCTATAGTTTCGGAGAAAAAGTGCTGTGACATACAGACGGACGGACAGACGGACACAGGTCGTGATTGCAATAGGGTTTTGTATTTAGTACAAAACCCTAATAAAAACGGGTACTTGCCCATCATCCTCAACGAATTCAACTGACAATACATTACAGGAATATTTACTAACATATATAGCTTCATCAGGGCAACCATTTCTTTACGATCACTTGAATATTTAAATAAAGTTGAGATAGTTCAGTTTTAAGAATTTTCAGCAAATCGCACTGGTAAAAAAACAATGTTTACATTCATTAACAGTTAAAAGCGAAATCGAACATAATGGTGTTAACTTCCGAGCGCATCAACACAAACCGAATCAACCACTTTTACCAATTTCTTCCCTAATGCTAATGAGGCGTAGTCGCGAACTCGACCAACGTAATTTCAGCGAGATTTATGAAAATTTCACTTATCGTAGCAAAAAGCTTAGGCCGTCGTGCCCGAGATCGATTATGTGCGAAAGTTGCAGTTGGGATTCTTGAGTTGTCCGCAAACGCACTGTAATGTGACGCCTACGCCCAGGAATCGAAGTGATTCCGATCCCGAACCCTTGTAACCGGCCAGATGGATATGTCCTCGAAGTGCCAGCGGACTTCATCTGTTGGGCGGATATCGTTGTGCAGAAAATATTTTTTTTTTCTGTCCAAATATTTAGACCCGTGGATATAAATATTCGAAATATAGAATTAATCCAACCCCGGCACATTTCGAGACATAGCCATCTGGAAATGCCCCTCCACCATGGCCATCGAGAAAACTATGCCACTGGCGACATCTGGAGAGGCACATTGCCGCCATATGAAGTGCCATTCCACACACAGATGTTTTGTCCGAGGTGACAACTGAAAATTTTTGACAGCCACATGTCGGCTTGGTTTTTCGTGGCTGTCGTCTTCTATTAGTGTCCATTGTCGCGAAATATCGAAAGCAATCGGGAATAGCAGCTGCTAATTGTGGGGTGCGGCAGATTACGGTATTCGCGCTCGTTTGTGCCGAAAATCTATAGAAAGGTAAGTCTGCTAACGGATATCTCCCGAGTTCCGTCTCTAACCTCATTCTTGATAGAAAATCCCATGAATTGGATTGCGGACACGCAGAAGCATCAGGCATTCAGCTTGTCTGGCGAGAGGGACTTCTTCGCTCCAAGACGGTCGTCGGCTGCCGAACCAAACAGTTCCTGCTGGATCGGCTCACAGCTGATGGTCGAAGCATTCTTGGAAGGAGTGAACCATTTGGGCTGTTCGCATATAGGAAGGATGTGGAGGAAAACTCAAGGAGGCGGTGGAGGCTCATATTTGCCAGCTAAGTATCATTATTAAGTATAAGAAATGACAAGCATGCTCAGAAGGTGGTCGCATCATTCTCTATGGAGCTTATATGAGCATAGTCTCTCCATTTGTTCCGTTCCTCAAAGGCTGAGTCCATCAGAATTTCGTTAAAGGCGTAATTTGTTAATTTATTTTGCGTGCGCGAATTTGATGCAGCCAGTTAGTCCGACATCCAAAGTATAATTTTGATCAACTTTCGTGAGAATTATTCAGACTCGGTAAAGTATTTCTTCGATCAAGTGCCACCCTAGCGGATTGCTGAAAATCAAAAATGGTATTACGAGTATTTGTAGTGGCATGTCCGGAATTAAGGAGGTAGAAAAAAAAACGTCAACAGCGCGTCCTGATGATCCTGGACAGCAAAAATATTAAATATGAAACAATTGATATCACAGAACCTGGCAAAGAAACTGAAAAGGATTTAATGCAGTCAAAATCAACAAGTCATGGTGCCACAGTGAGCGATCCTAATCCTCGTCATCCTCTGCCGCCACAAATTTTCTATGAAGATGAATATTGTGGAGACTACGATGCATTCGATTTGGCAAATGAAATAGACATGCTGGAACAATTTCTGAAACTAGCACCAGTGGACACAACTAATGTATCGACGGCTGGAATTGAACTAAAGCGTAAAGGAAATGCATCATATTGCTAAATCCATAGCACCACGAATTAATGTTACTTGCAGGAGCGTTGTTGAATTATGGAACCTATTTTCAAAGTTGTTAGTCAGCGAGAATAATGATTTACCCGACCAAATATGCATCAGATGCCTTGACGATATCCATCAATCGTACAATTTTCTGGAAAAATGTGAAACATCTCGCCAACACTTAATACAAATCAGAGACGCACAATATATACCTATAGAGGAAGAAATTGTAACACCAAAGGAGGACAATTCAGGTTACAGTTTCTAATATCACTCGTTACCTATTTTTAAACTCTGGATGTCATAACATGAAATCAGGATTTATCTCAGAGTCAGCTGGTTTCCATTTAAGAAAAATAGTTAGATAAAACTGCACGATATTTACATTCGAGATTTAAACGTGATATCAAGGTGATTGGCTTAAAGAAAAGATTTGCTTGTACATTTGAATATTTACAACTTAATGAAATAAGGCTGAGCGAATTTTGTAACTATCAAAGATTAATTAAATTAATTATTTTGTCATAAATATAAGCAAAATTTCATGTTATGGCGCCACAGTTGATATCATTTTGTACATAAACTCAAATTCTGTTAATTATATAGTAAATTTTATGCGAATAAGCATTCCGTTTGCATCGATTCAGAATGCTTAGTAGAAACATTATCATATACCTAAATAGGATGCAGAAATGTTAGCTGTAGAAAAAGATTTTAACAACAAGTTAATATAGTTCTAAATATTTATTGAAAGTTGAGTGTTGTGGGCTGGGGTTTGTTTTTATTGAATCTGAAAAAAAAAGTAAGAATTAAAGAAAATCAGAAGTTCTCCTAGTCATTCGGCCCAAAAATATTAAGAAATATTTTTATGGAATAAGTTCCAAAATTGCCGGACGTAATCGTTAATTACAACAAACATAAACCCATTTAAAATAAACACCTAGAGCAAAACAAACACTTAGTAATAATAATACACAAATAATCTAGAAACCCTACAACTAACCCATTTAAGAAAACACGATAAATAAGAGAACGAAATTTTATCAAACAGAAACGATAAATCTATTTAGCTAATTTAAGTATAACGGATAACGATACAATATATGCAACTTAAATTTAATTACACTAGATAAAAACAAACAAAACGGTAGAATTTCAGACTTAAGTTAATAACATCAATTTAAATGTATTGCAGGATTTAGAAGCATGTAAAGATTTAACTTTAGTTTATGTATCGATTATTCCATTAACACCACAGAATTAACAACCGTAACAACTGTCAAGAGAACGCGTAAACGGCAAGCTGGAACGAAAAGTAGACAGCACACCGACAGAGAAAGCACTTAATTTAAATACACAACAAGGCGGATTTGTTCGAGCAACAAACGACTGAGCCTAATTTTGTATTTAGATGAAGCAAAAATCCTTTACTAATAATATGAACACATGACAACCAACCAACCACAACACGATAATTTGCATTATCTTAGTTTACTTTACTTTAGCTTCGTTATGTTACCTTAGTTCCACACTCTTTTAACCTTTGAATTATTAAGGAGAAAATCAATTTCAACAAATTTGAACAAGGATTAGTAAAATAGCTATTAACCGTATTTTTCAATAATCATTAAACCTAATATTAAACACGAATGATTAATTGTATAAAATTCTCATACCGATTACGACAAAATAGGATATTTAATTAAAGTAGCTTACAGGATAAGGATAGATAAAAATAGAAATATTGATAGAAAAATTATATCGACTTGTAGGACCTAAATAAAAAAAAATAACATGAATTGCTAAGCAACTAACGACTTTCCTTTTCAGTGGCTCGTTTTTTTTTCAGCGTGAAAGGGAAGTGCAGGGTAGGTATGCCGTCGCGAGGTTAGGGTTTCGACAAATCCGCTGAAGTCGGTTTCGCGTCGCGCGCGGTACGCGGTACCTTTGCTTGTTTCGCCATTTCTTTAGAGTAGTTTTCTTCGGTTTAAGTTCGAGTAGTATATTTTTCGGTACCGCGTCGGTGAATCGGTAACGCGCCTGTGGGATTTTGTAGCGTTTTTGATTTGAGATCTGTGGATAGATCACATCCAGAACTAACGTAATGTAGGTTTCTCGTTCTGGATGAGTAATTGTTGACGCGTTTGAAAAACGGGCAAGTTCAGGTGACTGAAATATTGTAATTGAGCGTAATCCATTCGGAGACCCGCGACCGAAATCCTCTCCGAACTAGCTGGCCGACAAGCAGTCACCGCGTGAATGGATTACGGTGCACGGATTGGTTGACCTGTTGGTACCATCCGTTGGCACTACTCAGACTTAACGTCTAGAACCGATGAGAGGTCGGTTCCGCGTTCGAAGCTGAAGGTAGAAAAAACATTACAAATGGCGCCCAACGTGGGGCCAAAAACATCCTAAGGGGGAAAGAACTTCGCGTCTTCTGACGAGTTGGTCCTTTACGGAGGATGTAAGGTACTTTGGTACTCGAGTCCCACTATCAGGAGCAGTGGAATTGTGTGATACACATTAGAGGTCGCTTCACGTGAGTTGTAGCTTCCGCTCTCCTTTGTTTGATTTTGCTTTCGCGACAGAATCCTTCCGATGTGTTGTCCCAGGTTAACCCCTGTAAGGACCTTCTATTTTCTTGATGGATGCCAGTCTGATGGGTTTACCTATCAGCATGGACTCTCAAGAAAATAGAAGGCTACCTTGCCTTTATGTCGCGGAAGGATTCTAACTATTTCTTATGCGTGTTAGACGAGTGGTATCGGTTCAACGTTCGGTGGCGTATGCTGGAGTTGCGAAGCCCGGAATGCTTCCACGCGTCGGGAACTTTGACCGCGTACAAAGTCGTTACGGTAGCTCTACCACTTGTCTCGTCGAGTCACTTTAACGTAGTTTAGAGACGGTTTTTTTGTAATGTATGTGGGTTATGGGGTAATTTTCGTAAATCGACCAAAAGCACCCTTTCTTCGGCAGATTACCACGCACTCTCTTTTCCCGTTGAAGGAGTCGACCACTGAAAAGGAAAGTGTATCAAATAATTTTTTTTTCTCTTCTATCATTAGCTCGCCACTATCGGCCACTAAGTTAGTCTTAAGTTTTTATATTATAGTGTTACATTTCTTCTCTTTCACAGTAAAACGTACAACCACCAAAACCAGTAAAAATGGCAACGAAGCGGACCCCAGAAAAGCGGTGGACCCGGTCAAAAACGGTCCAACCCGCGAACTGTGGAATCTGTTTTGAGGACGTAGTGGAGGGCGTACACAGCGTGCGATTGGATTGTGGACATCTATTCCATCGTGCCTGTGTACAACAGCTCCTCCTCACGTCAGAGAGTTGCCCATTATGTCGGCGACCCATCGAGCGGACCGCCCTAGACGTCCCCATCGGAACGCCCCTACCGACGCGTGGAGCAGTGGCGAAAGGAGCTCCAGAAGCCGAACCGTCACAACCACTCTTAGACCTGCAAGGAGCAGTAGGCGGTGAAGTTCCGGCTGCAAGTGTCGTGTCCGAGGTGACAACCATGCCTTCCGCCCACTCCATTGACACCCTCGTGGCGTTGATGAGGGATATGTCGGAGAGGATTGGCAACCTGGAGGGAAAGATCCAGAATCTCCCGTTGAGCCAACCACCCAGCCGCGTGAGAACTCCGCTGGACTGGGAGCCCAATCCCAGTGTGGCGATGCCCCACTCCCGACCATCCGAGCAATGGGTCCCACCTCCAAGGAACTCGGGAATGGATCCCAGAGCTCCCGAATACAGACCGCGACACAGTACCGGACCTCCGTTGGTACCTCCAGCCCCCGAGGCAGTTCAGTACCACAGGTCAATCGAGGATGTGATTCCCCCCGGGAACGCATTGGCACCTTTTCGAGACCCGACGCCTCGTATCATGGAGAGTTGGCGCCTGAACTTTACAGGGTTCAACGATATGATATCGGCGGACCGGTTCCTTTTCCGGATTCAGGCGTTGGTATCCAGCACCCTGGGAGGTGATTCCTCGGCCTTCCTCCGGCATGCACATCTTTTGTTCAGCGGCGACGCTGCCGACTGGTACTGGAGCTTTAAAGAGTCAACGCCACGTCCCACTTGGCACTCTTTCAGTGCAGCCTTCCGCAATCGATTTGAGGATGGCTTCACTGAGAGAGAGCTAAGAGAGCAAATAAAGAAACGGAAACAAGGCGCTCACGAACCGTTCGACCAGTACTACACCAGTATAGTGAGATTGAGCACTCGCCTGCGAAATACCATGCCCGAGGACGAATTGGTAGAAATTATCAGAGAGAATATGCGCTGGGATCTCCAGAACAGCCTTCTGCATTTTCCCATCAACACCATACAGGGATTGCGCCTCCATGCCCGCAGACAAGAACACTTGGATGAGCGGCGTGGTACCTTCCGTCCACAACCTCGCATAACGGGACCAAATCGCCGAAATCATCACACCGCGGAGTTGATGGCAGCGGACCACCTGCTTGCTGATCCAGTACCAGTACCGAGGAGCGGAGCACCACCGGAGCTTGAGGACCCCGCATTGATTAATCGACCCTCCCTTGAAGCAATTACTAGCCCGACGGTCTGTTGGAACTGCCGACAACCGGGACATCGGTTCTATGCATGTCCAGCGGAGGCAACGCTTTTCTGCTACCGCTGCGGGAAGGCCGACACATACGCACCTGATTGTGCAAATTGCAAAGGGCGAAAAAACTTGCCACCGAGTGCCGCGACCACCCGTCGGCACTCCTAGACCCCGGACGAACCAATCCAGACCCCATCACCAGCTATGACCCAGCTCCCAACATGACTCCAACTCTGCTGACTCGCACCGCTAACCACAGTTCTCCCGAAGTTCCACAACCGACGCCGTCCTTCGCCGAGGCCAACGCGCAGGGAAATGATAGCGAGACGAAAGTTCCTTGGCATGTAAAACCTTTTCATGTCAGGCTGCGAAATTACTTGGCTACTCGACAGCGCATCTTCCATGAGGAATTGGCCACAACTGTCCAACCGCGAAGCAAGCGAGCCACGCGTCGGATGCGGAGCTTCTGGAGAAAAGTCAGGCAGTCGAGAAAAGTGTTGAAGGACATATACTTAGACGAATTATTGAGGGAGGATGTCCGGCCATATGCGTCAGTACACCTCCTGCAAAAACGAGTATCAGGCTTAGTCGATACGGGAGCCAGTGTGAATTGCATCTCTGCCGAGTTTGCAGGGGAGGTACTGGCAAAGCACGCGGACCAAATCCGTCATTTCACCTCCTGGTTAAGCACGGCGGACGGAACTCGTCACTCTGTAGTGGGAAAAATTATGACGGATGTCACCTTTAAAGGGGTAACTAAACCTATGGAATTTTTCATCATACCTCAGTTAACCCAGAATCTTTATTTAGGAGTGGATTTCGTTCGAAAATTTAACTTGGCCCCGGCACTATTTTCCAGTTCGACCCTGGAGTCCGTCACCACCGTTCCTGACCAATCTCAACCCACTAACTTACTACGGCATACACTGGAGGTAACTCAGCAACTGCGTCTCGACTCGGCTATATCGGCTTTTCCCTCGCACGAGAAGGAAGGTCTCGGGCGGACTGCCCTGGTGTTCCACACTATAGATGTGGGGGATGCTAAACCCATAAAACAGAGACATTTCGCCATATCTCCGGCGAAGGAAAAATCGTTATATGCCGAAGTGGATCGAATGCTAGCATTAGGCGTAATCGAAGAATCACAGAGCGCGTGGGCTTCCCCAGTCACCTTAGTGGTCAAGCCGAACAAGGTCCGGTTATGCTTAGATGCCAGGCGCTTGAACGCCGTCACAGTCAAGGACGCATATCCTCTACCGTTGATCGAAGGCATTTTGAGTCGATTGCCTAAGGCCCATTTCATCACGAGCTTAGACCTCAAGGACGCCTTCTGGCAAATTCCTTTAGACCCCGGTTCAAAGGAGAAAACAGCCTTCACAGTCCCAGGCCGGCCCCTATATCAATTCGTGACCATGCCATTCGGATTGTGTAATGCCCCCCAAACAATGACGCGCCTTATGGATAAGGTGATACCACCTCATTTGCGGCACCAAGTTTTCGTTTACTTGGACGATCTGTTGCTTATAACAGAGACCTTTGACGAACACATCGACCTGCTTCAGGAGGTGGCTCTACACATCCGGAGGGCAAGATTAACCATCAACATAAGGAAGAGCCAGTTCGTGATGACGGAGGTGAAGTATTTAGGTCACATCATTGGGCATGGCCATATCAAGACCGATCCGGAAAAGACTCAAGCGATTGACGTTTTCCCACTACCCAAGACCACCAAACAGCTACGCCGATTCCTAGGTTTATGCGGATGGTACCAGCGTTTTGTACGTGACTATGCCACCATTACCACTCCTTTGACCGACATGCTGCGTAAGGGACGTAAATTCGTCTGGGAAGAGCCCAGCTTGCGAGCCTTTGAAGAGCTAAAGAAGAGTCTGACTACAGCCCCCGTACTGCACAGCCCGGACTTTGACAAACCGTTCTCAATCCATTGTGACGCGAGTCAACATGGGGTGGGAGCAGTCTTAGTCCAGGTTGCACAAGACGGCGAGGAGAGACCTATAGCCTTCATGTCTCACAAGCTGAACCCAGCCCAGCGAAATTACACGGTCTCCGAGCAAGAATGTTTAGCCGCGGTGTTGGCAGTGAAACGCTTCCGAGCCTATGTGGAGGGACACACCTTTGAAATCGTTACGGATCACGCTTCTCTGAAATGGCTAATGAGCCAGACTGATCTCAACGGCAGATTGGCCAGGTGGGCACTGAAACTACAGGCATTTGACTTCACAATTCGCCACCGAAAAGGAAGCCAGCATGTAGTCCCCGACACCCTATCCAGAATGTTCGCCCCTGAAGGAGCCGAGTTGGTCCAAGAGGACGACAGCCCCCAATTGATCGATTTGGACCATCCTGCCTTCAAGTCAGCCAGCTACACCCAACTGATTCACACTATCCAGAATCAACAGCCCCAGCTTCCTGAACTGCGGTTGACGGATGGATTTATTTACAAACGGATGGGACACGCATCCGGAGACCCCATACAAGAAGAAGAACAGTGGAAGTTGTGGGTGCCCGAAGAATTAACCACTGATCTTATCAGGCGGGCTCATGACCACCCATCAAGTGCGCACGGCGGATACGGTCGTACACTTAGGCGGTTGAAAACCTGTTTCTTTTGGCCTAAGATGGCACAACAGATAAAAGCGTACGTAGCCTCCTGTGAGCTATGCAAGTGCACTAAAGCGCCCAACACCATTCTTCGGCCACCCATGGGTAAGGTTGAGGTCCCCGAACGCGTGTTCCAGCGCTTGTACATTGATCTTATCGGTCCTTACCCTCGATCTGCTTCTGGTCACACGGGAGCTGTCGTGGTCCTGGACCAGCTCTCTAAATTCCCTATCATAGAACCACTACGTAACATGCACACTGGACCTATAATCAGCTTCTTGGAGAACCGAGTCTTTCACATGTTTGGAGTTCCGGAGAAACTTGTCTCCGACAATGGGGTCCAGTTCACCTCCAGCAAGTTCCGAGACCTAATGTCCAAATACGGCATCATCCACCAACGAACTGCCGTCTATTCACCACAAGCCAACGCATCCGAACGACTGAATCGTACGCTCATAGCGGCCATTCGCGCCTATGTCCACCCGAATCAGAGGGACTGGGATCGCAAATTGTCCGCCATCACTAGTGCGCTGCGCTCGTCGTACCACGCCACTACCGGCATTTCGCCGTATTTCGCAGTGTTCGGCCAGTACATGATCTGTCATGGGAGCGCTTACCGGCTATTGCGGCAACTGAAATCGCTAGAGGACCCAATCGTGGTTCTAGAACCGCACGAAAAGCTCCAACTTCTGCGAGATCAACTGCGGGAGAAGATTGAAGAAAGTAGACGGATGGGAGAGGAGCGGTACAACTTGCGATCTCATCCTTCTGGTTTTAAGGCCGGCGACGAAATATATCGTCGAAACTTCCGACAGAGCGATGCCACCCGACATTACAATGCCATACTAGACAAGAAATTCGTGAAGTGTCGAGTCATACAAGTCATAAGCCCCACCCGATACCTCATCGCGGACATGACTGGTAAAACCCTGGGAATTTACCACGCAAAAGACCTTAGACGATGAAGTGCAACTAATTCCCACGAGAAACCTTGGCTTACCCCAATCTATGCCTAGACGAAGGCCTCCGAATAACACCTGACTTCCTACTATATAGTCACTGTCGAGTCATCACGAACATGGTTGTATCCTATCCTTCGAAACCGACCTTCGACCCGCCACGGCCCTAACCAAGACCTTTTATATAGGAGACGGGATCGTAATTACTTCGATTTTGGGGGGGGGAATGTGTAATGTGACGCCTACGCCCAGGAATCGAAGTGATTCCGATCCCGAACCCTTGTAACCGGCCAGATGGATATGTCCTCGAAGTGCCAGCGGACTTCATCTGTTGTGCGGATATCGTTGTGCAGAAAATATTTTTTTTTTCTGTCCAAATATTTAGACCCGTGGATATAAATATTCGAAATATAGAATTAATCCAACCCCGGCACATTTCGAGACATAGCCATCTGGAAATGCCCCTCCACCATGGCCATCGAGAAAACTATGCCACTGGCGACATCTGGAGAGGCACATTGCCGCCATATGAAGTGCCATTCCACACACAGATGTTTTGTCCGAGGTGACAACTGAAAATTTTTGACAGCCACATGTCGGCTTGGTTTTTCGTGGCTGTCGTCTTCTATTAGTGTCCATTGTCGCGAAATATCGAAAGCAATCGGGAATAGCAGCTGCTAATTGTGGGGTGCGGCAGATTACGGTATTCGCGCTCGTTTGTGCCGAAAATCTATAGAAAGGTAAGTCTGCTAACGGATATCTCCCGAGTTCCGTCTCTAACCTCATTCTTGATAGAAAATCCCATGAATTGGATTGCGGACACGCAGAAGCATCAGGCATTCAGCTTGTCTGGCGAGAGGGACTTCTTCGCTCCAAGACGGTCGTCGGCTGCCGAACCAAACAGTTCCTGCTGGATCGGCTCACAGCTGATGGTCGAAGCATTCTTGGAAGGAGTGAACCATTTGGGCTGTTCGCATATAGGAAGGATGTGGAGGAAAACTCAAGGAGGCGGTGGAGGCTCATATTTGCCAGCTAAGTATCATTATTAAGTATAAGAAATGACAAGCATGCTCAGAAGGTGGTCGCATCATTCTCTATGGAGCTTATATGAGCATAGTCTCTCCATTTGTTCCGTTCCTCAAAGGCTGAGTCCATCAGAATTTCGTTAAAGGCGTAATTTGTTAATTTATTTTGCGTGCGCGAATTTGATGCAGCCAGTTAGTCCGACATCCAAAGTATAATTTTGATCAACTTTCGTGAGAATTATTCAGACTCGGTAAAGTATTTCTTCGATCAAGTGCCACCCTAGCGGATTGCTGAAAATCAAAAATGGTATTACGAGTATTTGTAGTGGCATGTCCGGAATTAAGGAGGTAGAAAAAAAAAACGTCAACAGCGCGTCCTGATGATCCTGGACAGCAAAAATATTAAATATGAAACAATTGATATCACAGAACCTGGCAAAGAAACTGAAAAGGATTTAATGCAGTCAAAATCAACAAGTCATGGTGCCACAGTGAGCGATCCTAATCCTCGTCATCCTCTGCCGCCACAAATTTTCTATGAAGATGAATATTGTGGAGACTACGATGCATTCGATTTGGCAAATGAAATAGACATGCTGGAACAATTTCTGAAACTAGCACCAGTGGACACAACTAATGTATCGACGGCTGGAATTGAACTAAAGCGTAAAGGAAATGCATCATATTGCTAAATCCATAGCACCACGAATTAATGTTACTTGCAGGAGCGTTGTTGAATTATGGAACCTATTTTCAAAGTTGTTAGTCAGCGAGAATAATGATTTACCCGACCAAATATGCATCAGATGCCTTGACGATATCCATCAATCGTACAATTTTCTGGAAAAATGTGAAACATCTCGCCAACACTTAATACAAATCAGAGACGCACAATATATACCTATAGAGGAAGAAATTGTAACACCAAAGGAGGACAATTCAGGTTACAGTTTCTAATATCACTCGTTACCTATTTTTAAACTCTGGATGTCATAACATGAAATCAGGATTTATCTCAGAGTCAGCTGGTTTCCATTTAAGAAAAATAGTTAGATAAAACTGCACGATATTTACATTCGAGATTTAAACGTGATATCAAGGTGATTGGCTTAAAGAAAAGATTTGCTTGTACATTTGAATATTTACAACTTAATGAAATAAGGCTGAGCGAATTTTGTAACTATCAAAGATTAATTAAATTAATTATTTTGTCATAAATATAAGCAAAATTTCATGTTATGGCGCCACAGTTGATATCATTTTGTACATAAACTCAAATTCTGTTAATTATATAGTAAATTTTATGCGAATAAGCATTCCGTTTGCATCGATTCAGAATGCTTAGTAGAAACATTATCATATACCTAAATAGGATGCAGAAATGTTAGCTGTAGAAAAAGATTTTAACAACAAGTTAATATAGTTCTAAATATTTATTGAAAGTTGAGTGTTGTGGGCTGGGGTTTGTTTTTATTGAATCTGAAAAAAAAAGTAAGAATTAAAGAAAATCAGAAGTTCTCCTAGTCATTCGGCCCAAAAATATTAAGAAATATTTTTATGGAATAAGTTCCAAAATTGCCGGACGTAATCGTTAATTACAACAAACATAAACCCATTTAAAATAAACACCTAGAGCAAAACAAACACTTAGTAATAATAATACACAAATAATCTAGAAACCCTACAACTAACCCATTTAAGAAAACACGATAAATAAGAGAACGAAATTTTATCAAACAGAAACGATAAATCTATTTAGCTAATTTAAGTATAACGGATAACGATACAATATATGCAACTTAAATTTAATTACACTAGATAAAAACAAACAAAACGGTAGAATTTCAGACTTAAGTTAATAACATCAATTTGAATGTATTGCAGGATTTAGAAGCATGTAAAGATTTAACTTTAGTTTATGTATCGATTATTCCATTAACACCACAGAATTAACAACCGTAACAACTGTCAAGAGAACGCGTAAACGGCAAGCTGGAACGAAAAGTAGACAGCACACCGACAGAGAAAGCACTTAATTTAAATACACAACAAGGCGGATTTGTTCGAGCAACAAACGACTGAGCCTAATTTTGTATTTAGATGAAGCAAAAATCCTTTACTAATAATATGAACACATGACAACCAACCAACCACAACACGATAATTTGCATTATCTTAGTTTACTTTACTTTAGCTTCGTTATGTTACCTTAGTTCCACACTCTTTAAACCTTTGAATTATTAAGGAGAAAATCAATTTCAACAAATTTGAACAAGGATTAGTAAAATAGCTATTAACCGTATTTTTCAATAATCATTAAACCTAATATTAAACACGAATGATTAATTGTATAAAATTCTCATACCGATTACGACAAAATAGGATATTTAATTAAAGTAGCTTACAGGATAAGGATAGATAAAAATAGAAATATTGATAGAAAAATTATATCGATTTGTAGGACCTAAATAAAAAAAATAACATGAATTGCTAAGCAACTAACGACTTTCCTTTTCAGTGGCTCGTTTTTTTTTCAGCGTGAAAGGGAAGTGCAGGGTAGGTATGCCGTCGCGAGGTTAGGGTTTCGACAAATCCGCTGAAGTCGGTTTCGCGTCGCGCGCGGTACGCGGTACCTTTGCTTGTTTCGCCATTTCTTTAGAGTAGTTTTCTTCGGTTTAAGTTCGAGTAGTATATTTTTCGGTACCGCGTCGGTGAATCGGTAACGCGCCTGTGGGATTTTGTAGCGTTTTTGATTTGAGATCTGTGGATAGATCACATCCAGAACTAACGTAATGTAGGTTTCTCGTTCTGGATGAGTAATTGTTGACGCGTTTGAAAAACGGGCAAGTTCAGGTGACTGAAATATTGTAATTGAGCGTAATCCATTCGGAGACCCGCGACCGAAATCCTCTCCGAACTAGCTGGCCGACAAGCAGTCACCGCGTGAATGGATTACGGTGCACGGATTGGTTGACCTGTTGGTACCATCCGTTGGCACTACTCAGACTTAACGTCTAGAACCGATGAGAGGTCGGTTCCGCGTTCGAAGCTGAAGGTAGAAAAAACATTACAGCACGAAGAAGAAGTTTTAACTCCGGAATTTCACATTCAAACTTATTTCATTCCGTACATCCCGTTCATACCTATGACATGTAAAAACGATGAATGACAATCGGTGACCGCAACAAAGACTGCCGACAACAAAAATTCGCACTACCGTTTCATAACAACTCCCTACGATTGCTATTCCTTTCGTTTTATTGCATTGTTAACTTTCGATCTTTTCACACTCACTATGCCTTTCGTTTTGAACTTGCATCACTTCTCTTTGTTTTATATGAAAATGATAACTTGGAAATGAATTATTTGAAAAACCAACAAGAAACAAAAAATAATTGTATCAGGCTGAGAGAGGTCATCACGCGAATTGACAAACCGAACGGCATAGACAAGGTGAAACGTACGATATGTGATTTTCGCTTCGGTACCGGTAAATATCCGCAATGGTCAATCGCGGAAAATGAAATTCTCTCTCTTCTACTTTTTCCGCACTAATCCCATTGTCAGCTTTTCCGCACTTCCCATTCGATCGCACTCGGAAATTTTCCACGTGAAAATTTTCTTTGCCGTGCAGAAAAATTCACCGTAGCGATCCTTTCATAGTCATCGTTCCTACTCCCTGTTTTCTGACACACTTGTCCGTATGTTCAGCGCTTTTTACATTTCGCCGCCCGAACTTAGGACACTTTTCACTGTTTTTCACTCCTAATTTATCAGTTCTCCGTTCAAATTCACTGCCGTCGCATGGCTTTTTTTCGACATTATGATCCCTCTGCAAATCTACCAAATTTCGTGTTCGCCACACGAAGTAAAGGCTTTGTTCTGTTGGCTTCTTTCAAAACATCCATCAGATTGCAAGAGAACAAATAAAATTTTATTCGCGACGTAAATGAGCGAATAAGCGTTCGATCAAATTGAGATGATCCCGAAATTAGAGTTTTGTTCATTTGCCAGCGCTGTCCTCGCGGCGTGCGCTCTGTCTGATAATTCGTAGCAGACCCCCGGATCCACCCAACTTGTTGCAATTAGCCACCCTACGGTACATGCCGCAACGGCGTTTCACGACGAGCCATCTCATCCATCCAATGGAGATTGCATTGCGGCAATGCAAAGGCAGTCAATGAACGGTTGTGTGCGATCCGTATAAAAGCGAAATTCTTCAAAATCTGGCTGATTAATGTTCACGCCCCGACCGAAGAAAAAGACGAAGAAACGAAGGAATCGTTTTACAATCACCTGGAAAGACTGGTTGACTCATTGCCCACAAACGACACAAAAATTATTCTGGGTGATTTCAACGCGAAGGTTGGCAATGAGCTATCTCACCGGGGAACGACTGGAGGATTTAGCCTCCACGATGAAACAAATGACAACGGCCAGCGCCTGATTGACTTTGTATGTAGCAGAAATCTGGTCATACGTTCGACTTGCTTCCCACATCAACGCATTCATAAAATGACCTGGGTATCACCAGATGGCAACACACAAAACCAGATAGATCATGTTCTGATCCAACAACGTTTGGCCTCGAGCATTCTTGACGTCCGTACATACCGAGGAGCCAATTGCAATTCAGATCATTACTTGATCAAATAAAACTATCGATGTCGTATGTCAAAGGCATATTCAGCGAAGACCAGCCCGTTACAAAAATTTGGCATCGAAAGGCTCCAAGCAGCGTCTGTGGCTCCCATCTTATCAGAAGCATCGTTAAAGACGAGCAACGAGCTCTGGATGGAAGTGAAAGCCGCTATCAGAACCGTGGATGAACAGACGATCGGACATCAAGCCCGGCGCAAGAGGAATGATTGGTTCGATGATGAGTGCCAGAATGCGTTAGATAAAAAGAATCAGGCGTACAAAGAATACGTAGGTAGGAAAACCAGGACGAAGAGAGAACACTATGAAAATCTCAGAAGAGTAGCGAATAAGATAATTAGGATTAAGAAAAGAAAATACTATGATGACCAATTGAGAAGTATAGATGTAAGTTTAGCGAGCAATCACACAAGACAAGCATACAAAGCAGTGAAAAGCCTGAAACGTGGTTACCAGCCCAAAACCACGCTCTGTCGTGATGACACCGGCGATATAATCGCTGAAGAAATCAAGATTAAGGAAAGATGGGCATCATATTTCAAGAACCTCCTTAATCCTCCGCACAGCTCCAGAACATCGGAGCCTATAGATGTCGGCGAAGAGCTTCCATTGGCCCCACCAACTCTGGATGAAGTTTGTTCCATCATCAAAGCCCAAAAGAATAATCAAGCGCCGGGCATTGATGAGATTCCAGTGGAGCTCATCAAATATGGTGGCAGTAGTGTTCACCAAGCTATTCACAAAGTCATCCAGTACATTTGGCAACAAGAACATATGCCGAAAGAGTGGAGCCAATCAATTATATTCCCTATCCACAAAAAAGGTGACAAGCTACAGTGCGAAAATTATAGGGGCATATCACTACTTTGTACGGCATATAAAATATTTTCTAAAATCTTAGAAAATAAAATCGGATCATACGCCAACAGTATTATTGGGGAGTATCAAGGTGGTTTTAGGGCAGGTAGATCAACAACAGACCAACTGTTCACAGTCAAGCAGGTACTTGAAAAATGCTAGGAGTTCAACATAGACGTACACCAAATTTTCGTTGACTTCAAGCAAGCATACGACAGTATTGATCGTAACGTACTGTACCAAATAATGCTTGGTTTTGGCATCCCAGCCAAATTAGTCCGTCTTACCAAAATGACAATGACGTCGACGACCTCCCAAGTCCGCGTCAATAACCAACTCACCGATGCCTTTGACATTAATATCGGACTAAAGCAGGGAGATGGGCTGGCCCCATTGTTATTCAATTTGGCTCTGGAGTACGTCATACGGAAGCTACCTGTCGATACGCGAGGTACATTACTATACAAGTCGAGCCAAGTAGTGGCCTCTGCGGACGACATCAACATTTTGTCACGGTCACTAACAACTGCCAAAGAACTCTTCCTGAAACTCGACAGCGAAGCAAAACTAGTAGGGCTACAAATCAACGAAAATAAAACAAAGCTCATAACGCAGTCGAGGAAAAATACCCTAAATACACAAAATATCACACTGGGCGAATACAGTATCGAGAATGTTAGCGAGTTTGTGTATTTAGGCGCTAAAACAACGAAAACGGGCAATGAAAGAGACGAAATACGCCGAAGAATACAGCTCGCAAATAAAATGTTTTATTCTGTATTGACGATCTTGAAGACCAGCTGCATACACAGGAAAACAAAGCTCCTAGTATACAAATCTGTGATAAGACCTGTGTTATGCTATGGGTGTGAAACATGGACCCTAACCCAAGCATCCGCAAATATATTGAACGCCTTTGAGCGACGGGTCCTGAGGCGAATAATCGGAGCGAAGCTAGACGGGGACCAATGGCGAATTCGATACAACCATGAGCTGTATGAAATTTTTTGACGAACCGGAGGTCTCAAGGATTGTAAGACTGCTGAGGCTGCAATGGGCTGGACACATGAATCGTATGGACGAACAACGGATACCCAAGAAGGTATTCGTTGGGAGAACTGAAGGCCGGCGGCCAGTGGGGAAACCGAGGAAACGCTGGTCTGACTCGGTCGACGAAGACAGTTCATCGCTGCTCGGATTTCGGAATTGGAAGACGCGGTGAACGGACCGAGACAGTTGGAGGCGCTGTTTCCAGGAAGCGAAGGACCAAAAGGGGCTGTAGTGCTAAGAAGAAGAATGCAATGAGTGGAGATGCTGCGCTGTAAAGGGGTTGCCGTGACCAAATTTCAGTTGTAAATTTACAATTAAAATATGATCAGCATTTTGATGGTTTTCGAGCAGTTTGCTTAGAGGACTGCTCGATTGCTACAGGGCAGCTAATTTTCTCGCGATCCCAAGGAGACGAGGGTTGCAAAAAAGGGGCTGAAGGATTGGCAGTTAGGTAATCGACCATGTTCGAGGCAGGAACGCGAAGTGAGGATTAGTTGATGAACAGACTGACGCAAATATTTTCGACTTGCTGTAAATGGGAAACCCATGCGTGTGATTGAAACTAATTACGGACAGACAAAACAGACGTGTATGTTTAAAATATGGATACAGGTCTTTTGCGTGATATACCCTCACTTCCTTCCCCAACAAGTCTGTGAGGAGGTAACGATTGGGTCCTGCAACCTTCTGTACACGGCTTTTCAGAATACGGTGATCTAGCTTGGCATTGTAATGCCCAGCGTCGTCACTTTGGCGGAAGTTTCGAAGAAAGAATTCATCCCCTTCTTTAAAATCGGAAGGCCGGAACCTCAAATTGTAGTGCGTCTAATTTGCATGTCCTGCGGCCTTTACCTTCCGTCTGATTTGTTGGGGGAGGTCACCTAAACGTTCGTTGGGCTCCAGCGCAACGACGGGATCTCCCAAACATTTTAACTGACGCAGTAGCCTGTATGATTTGCCAATGCAAATCATGTGCTGTCGAAAGGCGGCAAAGTAAGGCGAGACACCCGTGACGGAATGGTAAGACGACCGCAGAGCGCAAGTGATGGCGGACAATCTACGGCCCCAATCCTACTGAGTTGTCTGAATTAAAATGCGGGCTGTCTTAGTCTATCTCGATGGGATCATCGTCATTTACTGTCAATTCTGCTCCCTCGGGTGAAAACATTCGCGAGAGAGTATCGGACACGATGTTTTGGGTCCCTCTTCGGTGTTTGATGGAAAACTTAAACCCTTGCAGTTTAAGAGCGCACCGGACCAGACGTCTGTGTAGGTTCGCTTGGTTCATCAGCCAAGACGCGTGGTCTGCGGTGATTTCAAACTGGTGGCGTTCTATGTACACTTGCAATTTCTTGACAGCCATCAACGCTGCCAGACATTCTTGTTCGGATACGGTGTAGTTCCTCTGGGCCGAGTTCAGTTTACTGGACATAAAAGCAATAGGAGCTTCTTCGTTCAATTGCAGTAGCACGGCTCCAACTTGATGTTGACTTGCGTTACAATGAATGGAGCAGATGTCAAGGCTTGTTTGAGCTCTTCGAATGCTTTTCGACTGAGTTCGGACCAAATTAACTTCCCTTTCCGGATCATTTCCGACAGGGGCACTGAAACCGTGGCGTAATGCCGAACAAATCTTCGGTACCAACCACACACTCCTAGGAAACTTCGGAGTTGCTTAACGGTCTTCGGTTAGGGAAACTCAATCGCCCAAGTTTTGCCCGGATCCGTTTTGATGGTAATATGTCCGATGACACGTCCTAGATATCGGGCTTTGGTCAAAACAAACTTGATTTTCTGGACATTGATGTTGAGTCCCGCCTTACTGATATGCAGGGCTACTTCTGGCAGCCGTAGAATATGTTGTTCAAACGTTTCTGTGATGAGTAGAAGGTCATCCAGGTAAACGAACATTTGGTGTTTCAGATGAGGTGAAATGACTTTGTCCATCAGACGGGTCATCGTTTGCGGGGCGTTGCACAGACCAAAAGGCATTGTGACGAACTGGAATAGTGGTCGTCCAGGCACTAGGAAAGCGGTTTTATCCCTCGACCCTTCATCGAGTGGAATTAGCGAGAGAGCATACTTCAGGTCGAGACTTGTAATGTAGTTTGCTTTCGGCAGTCTTCCCAATTTTCAATTGATGAGCGGAAGAGGGTACGTGTCTTTAACAGTCACTGTGTTGACTTTCCGGGCGTCTAGACAAAGATGAACTTTACCTGGTTTCAGCACCAAGGTTACCAGTGAGGACTAAGCACTTTGAGACTCCTCTATAACCCCCAACTCTAGCATCCTGTCCAACTCTGCGTACACTAACTTTTCCATGGGCGGCGAGATGGCGTAGTGTCTCTGCTTCTTTGGTTTGCTATTGCCAACACCAATAACATGTGAGACCAGAGTAGTGCGGCCAAGGCCTTGCGTAGCCTAAGATGGAAAAGCAGCGATGGATGCTTCCAGACATTGTCGTTGGTTAAGTTAATTCGTGTCCGTCGGGTACGGAAGCGAGTGCATGGACGTGTTCAGTATTTAGGTGTGCGTCTACCAATCGTTCTGGGGCCAAACCAAATTGAAGAACGTTCTGAGTCAGTGATGATATGATGAAAAAGATGATATCCTTAGTTTGGTCTCTGAACGTAACGGGTGTTGTCAATCTACCCCGGATAGCATGTTTGGTGCCATTAGCTGTGGTGATTTCAGAGCCCTAGGGTTTTACCACCGCAGGGTGTTGGTAGAGTACCTTTGAACCGAGACTGGAGGCAAGCCAGCTAATACTGGCACCCGTGTCAATCAGTGTGACAGCGACTTCACCCAACACTTTGATTGGTACGTAAGGTCTGGTGTCATTCTCAGAAACCTCCGAGATATTACATACATTCAGGGTTTGCCGACAGGGGTTCACTCTCCTGCGAAAGCTCCTCTACCGACTAGTTGACCACTTAGTCTTGTGCTAGCGTGGGGTGACCTCTTCTGCAGCAAAAATCCTCTCTCATGCAGCAAGATACTCCTGCAGCCTAATATGGTATGGTTTCAATGCACGAGTCCGTGGCTGCCAGGGGTTTTCAGGCAGTATCTGAGGTGGTTGCTTAAAAAATGTCTTTGGAGAGGCCTCCGGAAGAGATATGTCATCTGCAGCATCGTGGACTAGCAAAGGTATTGGGGTGTTCGTATCTAGAGTGTTTTCTGGCAAGGAACTTGTCGTAGTGGAACTGTCTGTAGACGGGACGGAGTATCGTTCCGTTCCTAGGTTTGCTGCGGCGGAGTGCTGCTGGCATTCGTGGGCACTCGCTTGCAAGTTTTTTGGCTTTTTGCAATTGGTACAGTTTAGCGCATACGTATATTCCCACAACGTAAACAAAAGAAGTTAGCCTCTGCCTGGAATGCGGTAAAGCGGTGTCCCGTCTGCCGGCAATTCCAACACGTGGTAGGCCGTGTCCTAGGTTCGTGGACTTCGATTTGGTGCTCTTCGTTTAGCTCTGTGGGTGATGGAGAGATGGTCTCCGACACGCTGTCTATTATGGTAGGTATGAGACAAGGTGGCGCAGGTAGAGCAGACACGTTTTGTCGAGCTCAGCTACTGTGCGTCGTTCCGGTTGCTCCCTTCGGCTAAAGAATTTGCTGTGGGATGTCGATTGCTGGGAGTATTGCACGGCTTCAAGCTACTTTGCTGACGCGTAAAGCGCATGTACATTGTGGCGCCAATCGCTCTCGTAACTCGGGCCTAATTCCTTCCCAAAAGAGACTTAGGAGCTCAAACTCCGGAATGAGGCTCATTAGGCGTTCCAACAGGCAACATAGAGCTTCGTAGTAGTCGTCTACTGTTTCCTGAGCCCGTTGGTGTCTACTTCGTAGTCGTTGTTTTAAAATATCATCAAACTCGACTATCGTGAATTCCCGCGATGTGGCATGGTTCAACGTTTCCCAGTCGAACGTTGGAAATGTGACCACAAAACGCCAAAACTAACGGAGAGCTCTCCCAGTGAACAACATTTGGGCGCAGCATGTGACTGTCTCATGTTCCCTCCCAGACTGCAATGGTCGCAGGGGCATCCTGGCCCGAAAACACCAACTTCCAACTAGCTATGATATGTGCACTTTAGATGGTGGAATAGTGCACGTAAGTTATTAATGTCCCTTAGTAGTTACCTACCCGCCAAAAATTCGGACACCTAGTAGGGTAACCTAGAAACGATGGTCTATCTCGTGCTCTCGACTGTTGATATCGCCGGGCTTTTCAGGCCCCACGTTGGACGCCATTTTGTAGTGAAAATGTAATAGATCAAAATGTCCGTAAAGGCCTGGTCTGCCACCTCGACGAGAAAGGATGGTGGTATTCGCTGACATCGACCTTGTCTGAGGACGCGTGAATGGACTGGCAGGCTAGCATTACGGTGTCGTGGGCCGGGTTCTTTTCCCCAGCACAAGGACCCACTACCGAAAAAATTTCGAATTCACGAATTAAGAGATAAAAATACGGGTAGTTAACCTATTAAGGGTTGAAATTGCTAGAGCAAGCAACAAACTGGGCCTGGCGAAAACTGACGGGACTTGGGCGGACCGACGATACTTATGGCCCCCAAATAAGAGTGGGGGATCCAGGTGGAATGTTCAGCCTCTTCTTTTATGTATTTGCGATGATTCATCAAAAAATGTTGAGAGCATATTGCTTATTGATGGTGTAAAGCCAGTTTTCAGTTCTAAGAGTTTAAGAGCCGTAGACATTCGTTTGGTCTTTTTTTTATTTTTAATGTTAGCTATCCAATAGAATGTGAGCAATTTTGGACTTTTTTAGAAAAAATCTTCTATAAATGAGGTATAAGTGACAATAAAAAATCGTCCAAAGTTGTTCACATGATAGAAGCTCTATTAGGAATAATTTAAACTAGCTTCTTAGTTATACTTAGCATTACTAAAATTTCAGTTTAAAGTTTTTCATGAAAAAGAATTATGTTATGCTAATTAACTAATTAATATGTTATGTTATATCTATCTGAGAGGAAATTTATTTTAAGTAAAGAAAGATCGAATTAAGCTCTCTTCTATCAATTATTTTCTTATTTGGTAGAATCCGGAAATGCCGCATCGGACTAAAGTCAAATCAAGAGTCATAGCGAAAATCTGACAACTAAGCATAGTTTTAAGAACCTTTTTTTGTTTAGTAAAAATTCTACAAATGATCAAGTTTGAGAGGAATTCGCGACCTCATAAGCATTAAAAGCAGCAATGAATGTTAACATATTATAACTGCCAGATCAACTTAAATGTTGTTTTTACTGTAGGAATATAATCTATCAACGGTCGATCACACATCAATCCAATCGAACTTTCTACTAGAATACAATTTACTTAGAAAAACATGTTATACTGTTCTCAAAATGTAAAGGATTAGAGATGATATCCAAGAAATTATGAGTAATTCACCAAAAAAAATGCAAAAAATTCAAAAATAGCTCTTCAATCCGTGAAAAACTACATTAAAATGGTGAATACTTTCTTAATAACAAGCAATACATTCAAATTTAACGAAACTTTTGATGAACATATTCCTTGGATTTAAGAACAAAATTTTCAACTTTTTCAATGTGTGAGTATATCCTCATGTTCATCAAATTGAGGAACGGCTGACCATTATGAAAAGGAACAATGCCATCGGTTAAAAATTAATGAAATATTCTTCATTGTGATGAACGATTTCTTTGATTTTGTGTACTTATTTTCTTCAGTGTACGTTCAGTATTATTTCATTAATTGCATTAAGTTTGTATTTGTAACAGTTATATCGAATCAAAATTTCACTTGTGATTGGGTATCATCGACCGCTTTCTTAGCAAAAGTTATAAGCCACACATATCTTAAGCCATATTTAGTTAATACGCGAATTTCGTCAAAGATTTCTATGTGAAGATGGGAAAAAACTTTTTATTTTATTATCTAAATTTTATAATAACTGGGGAAAACATGAAAGTTTCGCCTAATAAGGGCTGAATGACCGACTCTCAATCACATGTAATTGAAATTTTCATTCTATATAACTGGTAGAAATACAATCTTAATACAATTGATCTAACAAATCATGCCAATCCATCCTGAGGTAGAATTAGTATATGATGAGTGGATCATGGATGATGAAATCCCAAAAAAAATTCATATTTTCTCCAGTTATTGAAAAAAATTAGTAAAAAGTTTTTCACATCTTCATACTTATGTTATGCAATTAATGAACATACTCAAGACAAAACTCCGATGATATGTGCTCGTATGTTAAGTAATAAGTTTAAAGAAAAATCTCTTTTACTTCAATTTATGCGGAAGCCATGGAACAGAGATCAAGGGCTAAAAACATCGAGGGTATTACTGAAGTCGTATAGTGAGAAACGATTTATTAAATCACGCATCAAATTAGGAAGGAATCAACTTAAGATCTTGATAGGTTTTTCGATGGGACATTGTAAACCTTTCAAAGTGTTTTTCACAGCAGAGCTATGAAGACACAATCACTCCCTGTTAACCATTAAGTTTAGTCTTTGTAAGTAAAGGGTTCTCTATTAAGAACATAACAATTTCTTATGTTTATATGAACGCACTCTTAAACTTTTTTAATGAACTGTAAATATCAAAACGTTAGTGAAAGTCAACAATTTCATCATAGTAAAGTTCACGACATGATGTTACTTTTTTTGCTCTTGGCAATTAGAGAACACCATCCGTGAAGTCATGGCTGAAAGTTTTTCTGCTTTCACTTAGAGATACGGTAGATAGAGTACCATATTATCTTGATCTAATATATCGGCACTCAAGAAGGTGATGTGGTCAGTACCACGCTTAGGCCGTATGTCCACCCACCCAACTGCGATACGTTCTGACTTTAAACCAGTATGTTTCATAACTGAATGGGATTATGGTCCGTCTGAAGAATACTCGAAACAAATCTCGTTATCACCAACGAGATTCGAACCAGGGCCTTCGGCTTATGCAGCAAGTACTCTAACCACTACACTACGCTATCAATTTTTTTCGTTTTTATTCATCTATAGATATCAACAAAGTAATAATGTTGAAGTCAATGAAGAGCACACATAATGTAATGGATAATTTTCGGTATAATTGTTGACTTTTCAAATAGGCTTTAACTATAGCTGCTCACAATAACTTCATATTTACTTAGATACGTACTTGAATTCATTTGCATCAATACCTTTCAAACAGTTTTCATCAATACTCTTGATTTCATACTCTACTTACCAGCCTTTACCTTTAATTTTGCAACAGGCACCTCCATGAATGGAGACTGCACAATTTGACTATTTTTTGGACGGATAGATGAGCAGGCAGCTCGTGCTTTTAATCAGGCATTTTATTTCTTTGCAAAACCTTCTGAATATAGCTTGAACAAGTTTTGCTGTTCGCAAGTGGTTGCAGGGACTTTGCAACGAAATTCTTTTCTGGACTGGGATTTCATAGATGGTAAGAAATTAAGTTTCCCTATTTCTGGACTTTCATCAAATCACCTTAACTTATGTGTATTAACATTACTTACATGCAGGCCATTTTGACTTAACGAAAAAACGAGTAGAAACACTAACTTTCCATTGCTACCAAATTCCAATCCGCAAATTATCAATGAACTACGCTTCAATGTTTCGTTGCCAAGTTGCAGCAAACAAAAATTTAAATACTATTACTTTTTTTCTTGGCAAGCCGTCGGGCCTTGTTTCTTTGAGTGAGCTTGTGGAATGATCGCGACATTTCTGTCTGGCTGGCAATGGTGTAGTTAATCATTTTGTTTATTCGATATCAGCAGGTCAATTCTTTTTTCTTGAAAAGCCGTAGGGCTCACTCAAAGAAACCAGGCCCGACGGCTTTTGAAGAAAAAGAGAATTGGCCTGCGGATATCAAATAAACAAAATAATTGACTACTATTACTCTTATTCGAATGAATGCTAAATTTTCGTGTATTCCATTTTGGCAAGTGGAATACTTCCATTCTTAAAGTGATCAAGAAATAAATAAACGAAGTGAATACTTACTTTTTCGACACCACCGCCGAATGACACCTCATTTGATGCAACACACGCGATTGCCGACGATCACTTTCAGAACCAGGATGACAAAACGGAAAAGTAACAATAACTATCAGAAAAATAATACTATACGCGTTATTTAAAATGTAAAAGAAAAACACTAAACAAATTAATGCGCGAGGTGGCCCGAATAGTTTGAAATGTTTGCAATAAAAAACGCACACGCGAAAACGATCGACCGCCGACGACAACAAGCTTTTACAAAATGATGCAAGCAAGACGGCGCGCACAAGACCCCGATCGTAACGTCACTGAAACTGAAGTACTAGTATGTAATCTACCCAGGGTGGCGTAGGGCCATGGCAAAAGTACTATTAGAATAAAAGGTACCAAAGCTTTTGAGGTATTTATTAGGAATGCAGGATTTGTGTGTGAAATGACTTTTTGCATTGCAGAAGGAAACTTTGGTGAAGAGCCTGCGTTTAAAGTGTATCCCACTGTTGAGAACGCTAGCAGGGAGCTCTATATAGAAATACTCGTACAATGCAAGGAGCTTATTGTAGGATCAACTGCTGCTTCCAGACACCTGCAATTTGATGAAAGCAATGTGCAGAAATTTAAAATCTGCAAATAAGCATTAGGAAATGAACGAAGTACTCGGGTAAATTTCAAAGCTTTCCCAGCTGATGCAATCATCTATTTTAAAGGTTATTAAACCAATTGAGGAACTTCTGAACCTTTCTGGCCGGTATATCAGATGACAAGCGCACAATTTTCGTGTTCATTCCTAAATCTTCGCGCGAGAAATATTTATGTTACATTGTAGGTAACATTGACTTGTGCATACATGCATATGTACTCGTATGTACATACATAGGTCATAAAGAAACCATTGTCAAAAGAAATTCCTGTGTATGGATTGCACTGGAAGACGCATTCAGTAGTTTGGACAACGTTGGAAAATTCTACGTCAAGCATTCATTGCGTACGTGCTCATATATATTTTTAAAAGCTCATGACACTAGTTTTTAAAAATAAAATAATTTTTTAAAACGCCAGTTGGAAACAGATTTTTTAAATTGGGAAAACTTATCATATTGTCTAATCATTCGAACTATTTATCGAATACCTGAATTTTACTTTTGAAGAAATCTCGAAAAGCAAAATTTGTTTTTTACCGGTTGCATAGAAGAGCCCGACTGCTTCCCATTGCTGGGGACCTGCGATCAGGTACATGAAATGCTATTAACGACAAGTTAATGAAAAGAAAAGTTGAACACGGTGGAAACATATGCTATCAAGCGACGAAATAGAAAAAATCAAGAAAGAAAACGAGGAATTGAAACTTCGAATACAATCTTTGAAAATATGGTTCGAAAATCATTATACGTTAATAAAACCAAAACAATCAAGCAACATAACGAGCGAAAGAAAAGAAGCCATGCAAGATAACACGAGGGAAATACAGAAGTCACACGAAAAGCTCAAGAAGGAAGGAAACCAGCAATACAAAATGTGAGGAAAACTGCAATATAAAATGCCAACTACCTACGAAGCGCAGGAGGCGATGACGATAGCGCAAATCAGTTTGCGGTACTTGCTGCAATACAGGTAATAAAAATTGCAATTCTATGATGATTTCACTAAATATTTAATGTTTAAAATAAGGAGAAGGAATAAATCGGTGTGTTTATTGATTCTCCTGTAAAAAATAATAAAAACACTGAAAAAGTTTCACCGATTAATGTCATCGGGCAGCGCGGGGAGATCTGTTTCGGATATTGGCATTTGCAACAAAGAGATTAACTATTGAGGGCAAAACGTTAACATTTTACTTAATACAAATTTCAAACGAAAGCAGTCCAAGTACCGTCCAACAGATAAGGTATTTGAACTTTAGAGTTGTCAGGTGAAAGCGTCTACAAAAAAAGGCCAACCAGTGTTATCGGTGCCGAAGATTTGATCATTCGCCTGCCAATTGTGCCATTACTATCGCTGCGTTGAATGTAAAGATGTTCATGCCCCCGGTGAGTGCGAACTAGCTCAGATGGAGACAAAAGAAATGTTATAAATTAAATTCTCCTCAAAATAAACACAAGTACACCGCAGTGTACAATAATATCTTCCGGCTCCGTCATTCCGGGGTATAATTTGCACTTTCCGCTAGAGGACCAGCAGACAATCATGTAAAAAGAAAATAATGTCAGTAATATAATCGGCAATAATGAGCTGCTTCTCAAAATTTGTCAACAGGTTGTAATTCAGTCACATTCCCATCGATATGTTTCATTTCATCTCGATCAACGTCAACTCTATTGATACTCTACGTCGACGTGACTATCTCATGGAATTCATCGTCAAAAAACTCTGGCAGTCCATGACATTCAAGGATTTTGAATTCCTCCTCGAATCGGAGAATGAATTTAACAGTCAGATGAAAGGATGTTTGGCAAAGATTATGTGTTTAAGAGCAAAAATCCTGATAAGACACTACAATTTACCGACTGATCAATAGGTCGAGCCATGATGCTGAAATTAAATTACTAACAAAACCTGAAAGCAACAAAGCGATAAAATGAATGTAGCAAAAGTTGAATGCATAACAGACATTTTTGTGCACTCCCAATGCGGTGCAACAATTACCCTTAGCGACAATACCAGCTATTCTACGCCTAAGCCCATTACAATTCCACGCTATCCATGCCCTCTATGCAGTCGGAAATTCGATCATCCTTCAAATCGAAACAATCATCTTCAAACGCATAACGATAAGAAAAGTTTCAGCTGTTATATATATGGGCATCACTTCAAAAGTAAACTTTATGTTTCGAGGCATAAGCGCTCAGTTCGCAAAGTAACAGAATATGAATGTTCAATTTGTCACCAAACTATATGAAATTTAAAACGCTATAATTATCACATGCTATCACATAATCTCGTTAAGAAGTACAAATGCTCATACAGTGATCGGTCGTTCATGCAACTTGCCCAAGATGGAACTGTGGCTGGTATTGCTGCTGTGAATGGGCAGGGACGTTTACAGGTGGTGAATAAACCACCACGCACTTGACCCTCCTAAACCATCATAAACCTATCCACAATCACGATGGTGCGGACAGCAATGACCAAGATCAAGCCATCACAGTTGTAACCCAATCGCAAAACAAACATTGTTGAAGCACAAAATCTTGTTGCAGAAAACGGTCAAACCCTCGGACAAATACAAATCGTTGCCACGGAATCTCTAGAACCTGCACATCAAATCCAACAGGTGACTGTGTCTGCAGCTAAAACAATCACAATAGAAAAACTGAAATGTATAACATGCTTTATTCCGAATGCCTCGTAATTACGGAGGATTTTCATTGTTGGTATTTTGTTAGTTGACGGAAAGATGAAATGTTTGATAGCGTTCTTTGTTCTGTGCTGATGAAATGGATCTACTAGTATTCACACGAAGCGCAACAATATAATCCGACGTGATCAATACACAAAAACGAGTAGTGAGATTCAAATACCGTAAACTCCTCATATTACGGTATTCCGACTTTCGATTATATTGGTTGTGTGTTGAATAACACAATTGTGCGGAAGAAGAAAGAGAAATGAAATACTTTTTGAAGGAAAAATGAGGAGTTTAGGGGATTCGGCTTCTGATCGCGAGCAGGATCACGTCGGAGGGGTTGAAGAAAATGAGAACCGCGACGACGTGCACCAAGATAATTTCGCGGTATGATTTTTGGGAGAGTTTTTCGTCGAGTGTTTCATCTACGTGGACGAGTTGCCTGGCTTTGCCATTATCTTTCATTTTCTTCTTCGTTCCATATATGTTATATGTGATGTGTTTTGCAATGATAAAGAAACCGAAATTGTTCTTGTTGTTGTTGCCGCTATTGCTAATACCATTCTAGTGCAGTGTAATACAAATTGTTTCAAATTATTGTGGATCAAAATATGTGAATAAAAAATTATCCAGGTTGATATCTGGTGAATTATCGTAATTAATTGAGGAAATTGATTGTTTTCAAGTGCGTGATTTCGTCAAGAGATCTGAAAAAATTTTACTTTGTGATCTAAAACTGTTCTAAAACTGCATTTGACATCATTTTGTGCTTTTCATACCGTTATGACAATTTTTGATTGATAATCGAGAACCAAAATTGGTTGTCTGATCATTTTAAACCCAAGTGTACCCAATAAATTTTAAATCGACGCAAAATACGATGAGGAAGTGCTCCAAGTTTCCATCAATGTTTAAAACAATCCTAATAATTTCTTCTAATAAAATCGGGAAAGTTCTAGTGAATAAATGGTGATTGTATACATTGTCTTATTTTTTTAAAAATACAATAATAACATATTTCAAAGCGCAGTTAAAATTCACTACCCCCACCACTCTGAATCAAACGTAACGTTCTGGACCTGAAATGTATTGTGGAGCTTTGAGTCAGTTTTCGTTTTGCAAAATAACGAATGAATATTAGAAACAGATGAATAGCTAATCGAATCAAATTAAAGTTGGTGACCTTAATTTTAAATGACAAAAGGTCCCCTAAATTTAGTTATGGTGCACCAGAGGACCAATAGAGTCATCATACCACCGGTGATTTCGTGATCAACAAAATATTCCGTTTTTAAGGAAACAAACTTTATAAAAAGAGAGATACAAAAATCAAGCCTTGTGTCCCCATTTTAAATTCTGCTCGGATATCGAAAAATTGTTTCTTCTTAGCGTTTCTTCAAATCATAAAAAATGTGATTGCTATTTGTCGGTTTTTATTAAATTTCATACTTGTGAATTTCAATTTACTGAAAAAGTTGCAGATGTACCCACCCCATCTACGAGCACTCGTCAAGGAGGATGGGTAAGTACCCTTTTAGTTTTTCATTTTTTTCGTTAAACATTTATATTGAAATGTAAATAACAAAAATAAAAAAAAAAACGTAGTGTAACTTCTGAGACAAAAGTGAGGTACATTGTTGTGGTCTCTTTCTAGAGGAAGTTTATAAACACAGAACGAAACTAAGAGCAACATTGTTTGATTAATTTCTTGCATTTTCTAGAGAAGCTAGTTGGATTAGCATTTTCGTAATGAGAGTAATATTGTACCATTTTAATTAGTGTATTCATGCATAAACTCAATACGAAATGAATTGTTAAAAATATACCCTTCGGTCTTTCCATTTTGTCCCCTCTGACCGGGTATAGCACCCACTACGATGGTAGGCGGGCTAGCCATCGGGCGCGCTCCACCTATTTTGTTGTTTTCAGGGGCTCTTGCCGGGTTGAGTGGTCTTCCGCTCGCGTGCCCTTTTATGGCATAGGGTTATGTGATCCAATCACATAATTCTATTACATAAATCGGTCACATCTATATTTCCCGTTTGATGCGAAGGCTCATGCAAAGTATGTTTGTATGAGTTTTCCACTCAAAAGGGAAATATATGGCCACGTCAACGTTTGGATCTTGATCCGGTTGGGCGGGTAAGAGGGGGCACCACATCCATCCGGTTGCCCCACTCTTATTTGTGGGCCATAAGAATCGTCGGGTAACGACGAAGTCTCCACAAGTCCGTCTGTTTTTATCCGTTTCAAGTTGTTCTATGAACAAGCAATTTCCACCCTCAGGTAGTTACCTCCATTTTTCGACTTCGGTCGACCTTTTTCTGAGACCCAAGAATTCGTGAATACGAAATTCTTTTGTAGTGGGTCCTTGTGCTGGGGAAATGAATCCACCCCACGACACCGCAACGCTAGCCTGCCAGCGCATTCACGCGTCCCCAGGCAAGGCCATTCTCGGCGAATCTTAACTTCTTCTTCCACCGTGGCAGCAAACCATCGCTGCAGTCCTGGACGGACACTTGTATACCTACTTTCACTACATGTTGCTTCTGCATTATCGTAATGATTTAGGGCAACAACAAAAAACAGCTGCCGCTAAAGAGACACCGAAGTCACTTACGACTCAGTCAAATGAAATAGCTAATAATGCCATGGATATTTCTCCAAATTTACAAAGCCACCAAAAACAAAATAGTGAAAACATAAATTATTCATCGACCCAATTAAATACAAATTCAGCTGCACCGCAAACGATTTCAGATATACCCAAAATTAAATTAGAGATACTTGATGAACTGGTGTACGTTTTAATAAAGGTTTTAATGTTCTTTTCATTCTCTGAGAAAACTGTAAACATAATACTCAGAGGGAAACTCACATATAAATCCACACAACTTTCTTGAGCATTGTGTTTGCAAGAACCAAGTAAAAAATAGCTATAATTTACTAGGCAAAATTAATCGTAAATAATAAAATTTAAAAGAAAAAATAATTGCAATAAGCAACTAAATGAAGAAAATCTGATTCAATGATTGCTTTTTGATCTTTAAACTATGGACATGCAACAAGAAATAAATTATGATAAAAAACAGTAAATAAATTATTCAAAACAATCAATGGTTTCGGGCCCTACCTGAGCAATGGTTTGTTGAATATTCAATTTCAGTACTTAAATCGTTTGTAAATTTTTCGCATAACATCGATCTTTCACAGCACCCCATAAAAAGAAGTCCAACGGTGTCAAATCGCAGCTTCGATTCGATTCCCGAATTTTATGCGCAAAAGGTCGATTGTTTGATAAGCTGTACGGCATGGTGCGCCATCTTGTTGAAACCAAAGGTCAGTCAAGTCAAAACATTTGATCTCTAGCCACAAAAACCCGGTTATCATGCATCTTTAGCGCTCCCCATTGACCGAAACATGATTTTTCAGCCTCATTCTCAAAGAAAAACCATCCAATGCTGCCACCACTCCAGAATCCACACCACACTGTCACTCGCTGGGAATGCATTGGCTTCTCGACAATCACGTGTGGGTTTTCCGAGCCCCAGATGTGGCAGTTTTGTTATATACAAAATTATAAAAAAATTCGCGAAGTTATAGTCACATTTATGCATGTCCTCAAACTATAACTTCGCGAATTTTTTTTTTAATTTTTTTTCAGATATGAAATGGCGGACTACAACATCACTCAAGAAATTAAATGACATGCTGTCATCGTCGCTATATGTGCGAACCATACAGATTTAGAGATCTCTAGTTTTCTTAATTGCGCCCGTTCATTCGTGCATAAGGTTCGCCGTGGATTGGAAGCATCAGGAAGCAATACAGAAACGATTGCAAAACGCAAAAAGCACGAACAACGTTCTGACACTGTCCAATCTGCCGAATTTTTAGAGCAAGTGCAAGCGATCATATTTGAGAACCCTTCAAAATCAATGAGGGTCCTTGCGAGGGAGCTTCATGTTTCTGAGTGCCTTATTCGTAGAGTTATCCACGAAGACCTTCGGTATAAGTCTTACGTGATACGCAAAGAACAGTTCATGTCAGAACGAATACGGGAACAGAGAGTTCTCCGATCAAAACGTCTTTTAAACAAAATCACACACCCTGGGCCACCCAAAATGTTATGGTTTTTTTCCGACGAAAAAAATTTTGACCAAGATCAAAAGACCAATCGCAGAAATGACAGATGGCTATGTTCAAATCTTACGGAGGTTCCTGTTGCTATGCACACAAAATTCCCAGCCACTGTTATGGTTTTAGGTATTGTCAGCAACCAAGGACATGTTATGCCACCACACCTTTTTACTCAAGGACTTCGAGTGAACTCTGCTGCATACACCGAGGTTTTGGAGACGGTAGTGAGACCCTGGATAGACACTGTAAGCGGAGGCAGACCATTCATTTTTCAACAAGACTCTGCTCCTTCACATAAAGCGATGGTGACACAAGATTGGATGGCCGAAAATGTTCATGACCACATAACACCGAACCTATGGACACCTAGCTACCCAGACCTTAATCCTTTGGATTATTACGTATGGGGCGTAGTTGAGCGTGAAACCAATTAGCGTCTTCATAATACCACTTCTTCGCTGAAAATTGCTATTAATGCCGTTATGGTCAATATGAACAAGAAGCATTTGATTCGGGCGTGTAATCGTTTCCGGACCCAGATCAAAGAGGTTATTGCTGCTAATGGCAATTTAATTGAATAACTTTATAGCTATATATTAATTTAACGTTGCATAAAAAATTTCTGAAATTTAATTAAATTTTGTTAAAAATACAAGCTAATTAATTTTACTATCAAGTTGTCCTCAAATATACCGTACGCACCTACGCACCCTATATATATATATATATATATATATATATATATATATATATATATATATATATATATATATATATATATATATAGGGTGAGCCATATAGCAGTTTCTTTTTAAATCACATGTTATTTTGATACTAACAGCTGTTATGTTGAAATGAATTATGAATTGAAGACAAATGACCATTCGCTTCGCAGTTTGGTCATTAGAGCAACTCGAATTGGATGCCGATTTTTCTCAAAAAATTATCTTTTCTTTTCTCCATTTGAAGGCATCTAAGCCCATATCATTACCCCTCCCCCCATACGTCACAGTATTTTGCAATTTTTTCGGGAACCACTCCATTGTTTTTTTCCATACCCCTGATTCGACCACTTGATAATTTTTTCTCATATGAGAAAACTACATGTTCCCGTAAATCATTTACTTTAAGTGAAAACAGGTTAGCAAACTCCAATCTATTAGTTTTGCTCATATATGGTTTCCTACGCGTTACTCGGGAATTTTACGTATGACAATGCTTTATTCATTTGAAATTTAACAGTGTTGCCATTGCTGTTGAAGTAATCTTGGGATCGTTTTTAATCATGAACATAATTTTTCCCATCCATGAATTTCAAAAGAGGGTTAAATATGTATCAACCGGAGTCGAGAAGGAGATAACCTACTAAGGGTCATTAAACTACTGACTCGGAGGACAATCCGGGCCTGGAGAAAATAGACGGACGGAGGACTTCATCGTTACAGACAATACTTATGGCCCACAAATAAAAGTGGGGCATCCAGGTGGAAGCGGTGCCCCCTCGCACGCTCCTAACCGGATCAAGATCCAAAAGTAGACGTGGCCATATATTTCCAATTTAAGTGATAACTCATACAAACGTAATTTGTATGAATTTTTCCCTTAAATGAGAAACATAAACGTGGCCAATTCATGTTATAGTATTATGCGATGGAATCACATAACACTATACCATAAAAGGGCACGCGAGCGTAAGGCCACTCTACCCGGGCATGAGCTCCTGTAACGAATAAAAGGGGAGAGCTCGCCCGATGGCTAGCTCATTATAGTGGAGGGGCGGCCAACATGGCGGGTTCCATACCTAATCAGGTTCGAATTCTGAATGGAAAGACCGAAATTTTTGTTTAATAATTCATTGTAACTTTGTTTTTACTATCGTCTACGGAAAGTCGCAAATACAATTTTTTCTTTTATTATATTTCTAAAATATTTATTTATACTATAGAGAAAAAGGAATCGAACAAATTTTAGGCGCATATCAATCATTGATATCCATAATATTCTTGAAATGATCAATCATTAGAATAAAGATATTCAAGTTAGATATACATATATGAATGTATCTGCTCAAAACAAAGTATTTGTCGTATAATCTAAATTTATACACAAAGTCTTGTTATAATAGGATGTGTAGGATGATACGTTAAATTGAAAGATATGTTGGAAAGGTTCAATTCAACAGCTAAGGATTAAGTGCATATGCTCATCACATTATTGTCTCACAATAGTAACTGCAAAACGATACCAAATCAATTGAAAATAGGGTACATTTGAAGCATTCAAACAAAAACGAATCGAAAGAATTAAAAAATTCAATTTGATTTATCAAAGCTGAATGATTCAATCCCCGTTCAATCGCATTATTCACAAACATCCATTTAATATTCTTAAAATATCTCAAGACATCAATAATTTATTTACTTTTACTACTTTTTTTTATGTGGTAGGGATGTGAATGCCTATTTATGCACAGAGTGTGGGCTCTCATGTGCGCAAGAAGGCGATTGGACTACCCACTAAACACCTCCCCTGTCAACCTGGAACCGTTTGACACATTACTTCGGGCCAGATCCTTTTTTGTTACACCGTGAGGTGCCTTCAAGCTGGGGAATCCCTCTTCTAACGGGAGGGGACAGGGGAAGAGGAAGTGCCAGAAAAGCGATCCCCCAGCCCCAACACCCCCAGCTGCTGTGAGTCCCTTTTATCTTTTAGAACTACCCGGAGATAATGTGCCACCTGGTTCGATTGGTCACCCGATTCGAGCATCACCGCGACACTATTACTTTTTATTAATAACGAAAAGGGTACTTACCCAACATACCCTCGCCGGGCGCCCGATGGTGATGTGGGTGTATTCCAATATCGCTGTAATTGTTAAAAATAGTTTAACTGGGATTGGTATCTTCTTCGCCGAGGGAAAGTAAATTAATGATCAATCATAACACTTTTTTCATTCAGGTGCTTTGCAATCCTGCAGAAAAAATATAATTATGTATTTAAACTATCTTTTTATTCTTATTATTTTCACTCGTTAAAAGCGATTAAACCGCATAGGAACTAAAATGTTGCATCTTTAACAAGTTTTAGCCCGAGATGTAGCAATTTACTGTTCATCTCTGTTGAAGTTGATGAATTTTGATACATTTGTAAATGCGGAGATAACTTACATTGCTTTTGATATATTTGCATAGATGAGCATTCATATTCTAAAGCATTAACAATTCTTCGAAAACCATCCGATTATAGCCCTCAAACATCCTAATAGCATACGTGTGATCCCTCCTCTGGATGCCACCACGCAATTCTTCTTTATGATCTGATACTCGCCAGATTCGCCTACCACTAAACGACGATCATCGGAACCGATCAACCCGTTATTCGAACGTTTCATGAGCATTTAACGAGCTAACCGACCGAAACCGATTCCCGCATGATTGATATTATTTACCCTGTATCATATTCGCAGCTATAGAAGCCTGAATTCCATCATATATTTTTAAGCTTATACACTTCACGTCGTAACGGTTTATTTTTCAATTCAATTACAATCAAATGCCGCGATCGATGAATACACTCGCACACAAGTCCACAAATATAAAAAAATTTTTTATAAGAAACCCTAACTTTTATCTTAAGAAATTCTCTGCATCATTCACATTGATCGCATGGTTAGCACTCCTTAATACTCTGGGCATTCTTGAACCGTTATGTTTGGTTGGACTGCGTATTGGTAATTCGTGGCAAAAGATGTCATCCGTGCTCCATGCATTAAACACAAGAAATTATATCATGGGGTCACTTGTGCACAAGAAAATATTTTATAGGGCAAATTATTTGTGTAAATTACACTACACTTTACAAACACTAAATCCAGCTCATTCCCATAAATTCTTTCTTCTCTACTCTAGGATCAATGATTATGGGTACGCAGAATGGACTCGGATAGTGTCACGTCATGCGCACAAAAACCGGAGGCAGGACTTTTCAGACGATTTTCGGGGTCGTAAAACATGCAGCGTGACAAGACCTGGATGTGAACATTATTCGCGAAACACTCCCGTGTACGAAAATTGAATCCCAAACTGCTTCAAACTCTATGTTGCGATACACGCAACCAAGAGAGAACCTCGGTTACTATCCCACCTCGTTCCAATGTCAGACACTGAGTTCCGTTCGCGATCAAGAACCGAATCCGCTTTAAGTTGTCCATCGTCCACTCGCTAGTTGTCCAATGGCACTCGACGAGCCTCTCATTCATTCCCAATTGCATTGCAAAAGTGCAATTCGTGAATAAGCTCCGTTGTAAAGGGGCTGCCATGTCCGCATTTTAATTACAGAATGAAAATGAAATGAATGAAAATTTTTTAAATAATAATAAAACGATAAATATCATATCAAGAAAGGTTTAAATTTAATAAAGAAAAAAAATTATATAAAATTTGCATTTAAATAAAATATATTTTATGATTTATAACTATAAATTGAAATAATTAAATTTTTTTTTCAAATCTGCAATTAAAATTTCGGATAGGTGTTATGAAGGTTTTCGACCAGTTTGCTTAGGCGACTGCTCGATTACTTCTCATTATAAATCTGCTTTGCCCAACTGTTTATTTATATTTAATAATAAGAATATCTTTATTGTTGCTTAAACATACAGTCTTCCACAAAAGTCAAGGTACAGTGATAAATATCATGAAAATTGTTTGATATTTTTATTTAAAAAACCTATAGTGATAAAATTTTTTTGGTATTACTTCAACTATAATCATTACACTTTAAATTCATGTAAAACAAACCGAAAATTCTGTCGTATTAATATATTATTACATATGATGTGTTGGAAAATCAATGAATGAAGTCCACAAAAGTCATGGTACACCTAAAGAAAAATGATACAAATTGTAATTATAGTCTGGCATAGTTATTTGAATTATACTTTTCTTAATATTTTGTCAGATATCCTTTCATCTTAATTACTGGATTCAGTCTTTTAGGCATAGAATATACCAATTTATTAGTAAATTCGCTGCTGATTCTGGCCCACTCCTCCAATATAGCATCCTTAAGCTGCGCTTTGGTTGATATCACTCTTTTTCGGATTTTTGTCTCAAGCTCATTCCAAAGATGCTCTATAGGGTTCAAATCGGGGCTTTGAGGCGGTGTAGCAAGCATGCGAGTATTGTACAATAGCCACATTCGAACTTTATGCGCAGTGTGCTTAGGGTCATTGTCCTGTTGAAACAAGAAATCTTCTCGCATACCTAATTTGGCTGCACTTTGTTTCATGTTGTTTCGTAGAATCTCTAAATAAGAGTTCTGATCCATAGTATTTTCGATGAATGTCAGATTTCCAACTCCAGCAGCAGCCATGCAACCCCAAACCATAACACCACCGCCTCCATGTTTTACTGTTTTAATAGTGTTCTTGGGATTAAATGCTTCTCCTACTTTTCGCCAGACCCTCTTATGCCCATTTACACCAAATATACAAAATTTAGACTCATCCGAAAATAAAACATTATCCCAAAACATTATTGGTTATGCTTTTGCAAATGTTATTCTTTTTTGTTGGTTTATGGAACTTACAAGAGGTTTTCTTCTAGGCGTACGAGATGAAAATCCAGCTTCTACGACAGCTCTATGCACAGTTTCTGCGCTAACCTCCTTCTTATCATTAATTCCAAGAACATTGCAGATTTTTCTACAGCTTAGAAATGGATCTTGTTTTACCATTCGCGAAATTTTTCTCTTGTCCTTTGCACTTAATTTAGATGGACGACCTGTTCGGAGCACATTTTCCACTCTATTTTCCTTCTTAAATCGATTTATCACTTTTTGAATGGTTGACCGACTTCGCAACACTAGTTCAGCTATTTCAGAATATGATTTGCTCTGATTTGAATGCAGATTAATAATTATTTCACGCTTCTTAATACTCAACTCCTTTCGACTCATTTTTTAAAAATTTTATTAAATAAAAGATACACCACGAATACGGACGCGATATTAAAGACAGCGGCCTACGGTTGTTAACTCACTCTGATAATATGAACTTGGGGGATTCCCCTTTTTACAAATAACAGGGCATTTTCTGCAACTGTACCAAGACTTCTGTGGAGTAGAAAAGAGACATTGCCAACAAAAAATTATTGTCTTCAATGATCATTATTGCCGAATCCCTTTAAATTTATGAAAACTTAAATTCAACAGAACTCGTATTATTACCATTCCATAACTTTTGGTTTTCAAATAAAAATATTGATTCAGTAATACAATTTTCAGTTACCGATTCTCTGTACCTTGACTTTTGTGGAAGACTGTACATTTTTTATTTTATTAACAAAAAAATTAATTCATATTCTTTTCCCCTCCAAAATAAAAGTGTTGATTAAAGATTCATATGAGAACATTCCTCATTGAGCAGTGCTCGTGTCGAGAAATGGTTAGCAGCACTATATCATTGTGCTATTTTATATAATTGTAATTTCCAAACCAAAGTTACTTTGCAATTACAAATTAAATATAATGTTTTATAAGATACTTTATAAATATATACATATAGATATGATATGATTTATTTTCTTTATGCAATCTTAGAATTACTCCCTCTCGGTCATATTAGTTTCCTTTCTTTTATTTTCCATTTCCACTATTTTACTCGCTTTTTAATAGTATTTATGCAAACAAATGCACAATTCATTTGAAAACTCACAAGTAAAGCGGGACTTCCCCGAATCTGCTGTTTCTATATATCATATCCCCAATGGGGAGGCCAGCTACCAATTTTAGAGACATTTTGAAGCATGCCCACATCCTTGTCCCATGGAATTCAATTACTTTTAAATTGGTTTTGAAAAATTTTCTTTCTTTCGAATACGATGTAAATTAATTTCCACCATTAAATCGTATAAGCAATTATGAAATATTGCCTATCGGTGAAAGATTATCCATATCTTTAAACTTTCTTATCAAACAATAAAATATTCTCAGCACAATTACAAAAACACAAGAGCCCGTTCACTATTTTTTTTCAACAATGATTGATTCTCATTCTCATAGTAGTTCACTCGTCTGAAACTGTTACGAGAGTAGCCAGTAACGATTGCCAACTAGTTTCACATAAATAAAACAACTTTCCAGCTGTTGCACAGCTGGTTCACGCCTTTGGTAACTAACAAAACATCTGTTCCCAAAACCAGAAAAACATCTGACAACAACAGCATCCAATGTAATGTCAGCTGATTGCTGACATTACAGCTGAGCGCTGAATTACTCCTTCACTTCACCCATATCAAGCCGATTTCGCCCTTTATTCAGCCGTATTATTTCTCTTCATTAGTTATTTCCTTTTCGAAATTTTCCACCAAGTACTCTTCGTTTCAATTTATTGTTTGCATGAGAGCAATTTTAACTTGCTTTCTTTTTTGTTGGTCCTTCATTGAACATGATTTTTCATGTAAGTTCACGAATTGGGATATGTTTTTATGTAAGAAAGAGTGTTGAATAAGGTTCGTTGAAGATTAAGATGGTAGTCTTGAATGACGAGAATGGAAAAACCAGCTTTTATTCTATTTATGCCTAAAAAATTTTAATATCATCGAACAATGGAGGAATACGAAACCAGTTTAGGGTTAAAGGTTTTTGTTTAGCAAATAATAAAAATTCTGTAGCGCTCATATATCTCCGCTATCACTTCTGTCCTCTTCCAAAAGCTGCGGGCAAAAGAGAATACAAATCAGCTGATGATCTTAGGAAGGAGTTTTATTATTTTCATTTAGCAAGAGCTTGGGCGGATTTAGTGGTACCAAGTGAAATTTTTTGGGATATTTGCATAAGTAAGTTCCTTGGAAATGTTCAATCTTTCGAAGAAGATTTGTCGTTTGTATTATTTTGGGCAAGTAGAGATATTGAAAGTTGTGATTCCTTTCAATTTTCCATTCGGATGTTTACATCAGTGTCTTATTTGATTCCTTTATATCTTGAAATAGATTAACCCAAGAAAATTTTTACCGCAGGGTTATTTTAGGGTTTTCTTGAATTTTCGTTTAAATTCATGAACTTATCAGCAAGAAAATCTTAAAAACTAAGGACTCCCACCGAAAAATTAAAGAAATAACCCAGTTTTATTTCATATTTCTATAGTTTCATTAGTATCTTTGGTCAGTTTAGGTCCTAAGTATACAAATGCACCTACATTCAAGCATTAAATTTTGTGAATTGTTAGAATTTACGTTCAACAGCACCATGCTTTTTGTTTTCGTTTCGTTGATTTGCAGCTCCACTTGTATCACTTCCTCGTCCAGTAGGAATAGAACGTCTTCACATTCGTGAATAATATTGACAGGATGCTAATGTCGTCCACATAGGCTATAATTTGGCTTTATCTATACTGTAATGTACCCCTTGCAGCAATGTTGTAATAAATGGATGACTTTAAACAATATTTAATATTTAAAAGTGAGCGTAGCTGATATGTCTACCTTTAGCGTACAACAGTATTGATCGTACCATACTGTTTTAAATAATGCTTTGCTTTAGTATCCTAGCCAAATAGTTCCATCTTACCAAAGTGACAATGATCTCGACAACCTCTCAAGTTTGCATCAATAGCCAACTCACCAAGTTCCTTAGCGTAGCTATTGGACTAAAGCAGGAAGATGAGCTGGCCCCATTCCTATTGAATTTCACTCTAGAATATGTCATAAGAAATCCACCTGTCGATACAAGAGGTACGTTGCTATATAAGTCGACCAAGTGTTAGCCTATGTGGATGACATCAACATTTTTTCACTGTCACTAACAACCACCAAAGAACTTTTCCTGAAACGACAGCGAAGCAAAACTAGTATAATAAAATAAAGCTTATGACGTCATCAAAAAAAATATCTTAAATACACAAAATATCACACTTGGCGGATGAATTTGTGTATTTAGGTGCCAAAGTGATGAGAACCGGCAATGAAGGAGGTGAAATACGCCGACAAATACAGCATACAAATAAAATATTTTATTCAGTTTGGATAATCTCAAACACCAGGAAAACAAGTCTCCAAAAATACAAATCTATGGTAAGACCTATGCTATGCTATGGATGTGATACATGGACCTTAACTTAAGCATCCGTACACATATTAAACGTCTTCGAAAGAAGGGTCCTGATGATAATAATTGGAGCGAAGCTTAACGGGGACTAATGACAACTCAATACACCCATGAGCTGCATGAAATTTTTACGAGCCATTTTGTATATATTCTGGCACCAACTTAACGAGAATCGCATGGAATGTCCAATCTCGAAGGCCGAGAAAAAGACAAGATCTTCTGCATCAACTGCAATGCTAAGGGGCACCCTGCGAGTCTCAGAGGTTGTCCTAGGGCAAAAGAAGTTGAAGAGAGGAGGAAAAACCTCCAAAAGAAGAAAGAGGAAGGAGGGATTTCATCACCGCCTCTGTAAAAAACACTGTACGTGAAGGGGTCTCGTACTCTAGCCTTTTGCAAGGTGCAAAGAAACGGCCTGCACCGCAGCCTATACGGCAGCAAAAAGACCAACCCCAGCAGTCACAGAATGACCGAAATATGGTTTTGAGCACTGATTGCCAACAATTTTTCGGGTGCGACTTGTTCAGACTCATTCGTAAAGTGGACTCTTTTATCCCCCACAATAAAAAACTCACTAACCCTAGTGAGAAAGAAGTTGTGTACTAAGAATTTGCCTTCAAAGTATGTTGTCGTGATGAGTTCCATTAAACTCCCCATCCTCAACATATGTTCACTAGCTCCACGCTATAAAAGGAATTTCGTTCTAGAATACTTGAATGCCCATAGACCAGGTTCTTGTTTATATCGGAAACAAGACTCAAAGAAAGACACAGGGTGCATCTGGGGAAATACTAGATCATCAGGCGTGATGATCCAGAGGGAAGCCTTGGAGTTACTGGCTCATAAAGATAACCTGAAAGTCCAAAGGCACTGCCTTCCAAGTCTAAAATGTATTGAAGCAGAAATAATAAGCTTGATGCTGGGAGTATGCACCTTTGCGTTCGTGGAAATCTATGTTCGACATGGATACTCGGTGAGGGAGCTAATTGACGACTTGGAAATAGTGCTTACTCTCTGCAAAAAATTTGATTTCTATGTCATAGGAGGTGATTTTAACGTGAAGCATCCATTGTGGGGAAATTTCGCATCTACTGGCTATGGAACAGCTATCTCTAACTGGGTTCAATCAAATATGGATCTCATACTGATTGCCCCGAAAGAGCCTATCTTCGTCTATTATTGACTTCTTCATTGTGTCTGCCAATTTGGTAAATCTCTCCCACAGTTGGAGGAATTTCGAGTGTGGAGTTCTTGTCGTCGAGCCTGACCATCTTTTGGTTGAGCTGACCTTAAGAGTGAAGAAGGGTGTGAAACGTGAGGATGCAGATCCTCAACTTTTCCTTCCATACAAGCGAATCGATTGGGCAGCAGTAAGTGCTGACCTTGACGGAATGTTGAAGGGGATTTCGATCAATAGATCGAAAAATCTTTCTATTCCTGAAATCGATGAGGGAGTTGCTTGTACAAATTCAACCCTGGATATGGTCATCTCAAAGGTTTCCACTAAGAAATCCTCGACAAATTACTTTTATCGAGATTTACAAGAAGACATCTTGGAGCTTCATTGTAGACGTAGTTTGCTTAGAAAGCTACTCGCAAGAATTTACCACCACAATTTAAATATGGTCAACTGGGAGTATGAACGTATTCACCTAGTGATTACCTCTCTACACCGAATGATCTCGAGGAGCAGTCCCTAGAAAGTATCAAATCAGGTCTCTGTATGTTTCCTCAAATCAATGGGATAACGGGTAGAAAAAGGCTGCCCGGGGCCCTCACTTATGATGGATCCATGCTCATGGATGACAAAGCCATCACTGACTCTATCGCAAAACATTTTGCGAAAGTTCTTCAATGAGAGAAAGCAAATGAGGACTCTTCCATTACTTCGTTAGTGAGCAGCACCACAACGAATTTCGACAGGGACAATGACCAATTGTGCTTGACTCGGGTCTATATTCATATCCCTCTGACGCACCTACTGGCCAGGGTCTGTTTGTCAGCCCTGAGAGGCTCACTTTGTTGGCACTGGAGCAAAATTCCAAAAAAAATCAGCACGAGCTGATGGAATCTCCAATCATATGGTTAAAAGGCTTCCCCATGTTTTCTTTGTTCTCCTCACAATCATTGTTAATAACTGCATTAACATTTGCTACTTCCCTCAGCAATGGAAATCTGCAAAAATATTCGCAACACCCAAGAATTCGGGCAGTACTGACGTAGTCCATATTCAACCGATTTCGTTGCTTTCAAACATTGGTAAGCTTCTTGAAAGGGTAATACTTGATGGCATTTAGTATTGACTCGGGAGCCCCACAGAGGTCAATATTAGGCCCATTTGTTTTCAACATATTCACCTCTGGCATCCCGGGTGTAAGAGATGAATATAAGCCCGGAATCCAAGTGAATCTCTTCGCTGACGACTTGTTAGTGTGGTCATCTGAGCACAATTTGCGCTTTTCTAGGATGCGGCTCCAAAGATATTTGGAATCTCTTACTGCATATTACCGGAAATGCGGAATCAAGGTAAATGCAAAGAAAAGTAAATTAATTGTGTTCAAGGACCCCCACAAAAACTTCGGTCGTCATGCAAGTGGCATGTGTGACTCCAGGGTTAAGTTGAACGGGCAGATGGTACACTGCTCTAAGCAAACGAAGTACTTGGGGGTAGTTTTCGACAGGAAAGCTACCTTTAGTGCTCACGTTGATAATATTTTGAAAAAAGTGACTTATTCGTACCATCTTCTTTTACCTCTTTTCAGGAACATTCGACAGCAAGCCAGTGAGTCAAGGTTTTGGCCTATAAAACCTTGACTCGTACGATCATCACATATGCTGTGATGATATGGATTAGAACTCCGAAAACAAAATAGGGCAAGATAGTGCACAGGACTATACAAACGGGAGGGTGCACGGTCTTACCCCAACGAGGTGCTGTACCAAGAGACAGGAATGGAGCCGATAAAATCGTATGCAGAAAAGCTTGTGAAAGCGGGAATTAGGAGAGCCAAGGAGCACAAGGCGGGAGTTGTCAGGAGAGTGACGGGCAACCGCTCTAGAGATGCAGCGAATAAGTAGTTTTTAATATAGTCTTAAGGAAATAATGTACGTAATTTTAAGGATATCAATTTTAAAATTTTAAAATTAGTTGTGAGAGCAGATGATATTTACAAGTTTCTTTTACAATCTATTAATGTATGATAATGTTGTGGGTTTACGAAAAAATTAATATTATATTTTAATTAAAGTAAATTATTATTGAACTCTGGAAAAGCCCTAAGGCACGACCCGCATGTATATTGTTAGGTTAAGCTATTAATGAAAAATCACCAAATAAAGATTTTGAATCTTGACGAGAACCGCTAATGAAACAGACGGAATACGCCGAAGAATACAGCTCCCAAATAAACTTTTTATTCAGTTTTGATGATCTTGAAGACCAGCTGTTTGCACAGGAAAATAAAGCTCCAAGGATACAAATCTGTGATAAGATCTGTGCTATGCTATGGGTGTAAAACATGGACCCTAACCCAAGCATCCGTAAATATATTGAACGCCATCCAAAGATGGGTCCTGAAGTGAATAATCAGAGTGAAGCTCGACGGGAACCAATAGCAAATTCGATATAGCTATGAGCTGTGTGAAATTTTTGACAAGCCAGGGGTCTCAACGATTCTAAGATTGCGGTAGCTGGAATGGGCTGGCCACATGAATCGTATGGATGAAGAACGACTACACAAAACGATATTTGATGGGAGAAGTGAAGGGTGGAGACGAGTGAGGAAACCAAGGAAACACTAATCTAATCTATTCGGCGAAGTCAGTTCCTCGTTGTTCAGATTTCGAAATTGCAGGACGCGGTCAATGGACCGAGACAGTTTGAGGCACTATTTACAGGAAGCGAAGGCCTGGGAGGGGCTGTAGCACTACGGAAATGAAGAGGTTGCGAAGGGGTTTGTTTGTTGGTAATTGATCCGTACTTGCGCTGTGATCAACATCATTATCATTCTTGTCAGACGCACTAGCTTGGCTTGGATACGAAAACTGAGCATTATTTGATGCAACGCATTATGATCTATACTATTGTATGTTTCGTAGTATGATATGTATATATATATATATATATATATATATATATATATATATATATATATATATTTATATATATATATATATATCTATATATATATATATATATATATATATATATATATCTATATATATATATATATATATATATATATATATATATATATATATATATGTAATGATGAAATAATAATTTTTTAAATTGAAACACGAATGTTCTTAGGAAAACTCTTTTAATTTTGATCTTTCTTTAGCTCGTCTGTACACGGCACGTCTTACACCTTTTAATATTGGAAATCAACTGCTTTACGTTGCATTCTACTATCAACAGCTCTGACTCTGTCTGTCTCTTTCCCTCGTATCCTACACTCGGCTATCTTGACAGTCATCAGCCTCTGATGACTCTAAGGGATTCCATCGCTTCATTTTGTCACAGCTCGTGGTACTTTTCACAGGGCCTTCATGAACACCCTCTTTCTCGACCTCATATCGATCACGATCTTTGATTGCTGTAATACGATATGGTCCAAAAAATTTACAACGTGTTTTAAGTTTGTCTCCAAACTGCGTCCTCTCAATTGCAACTAAATCGTCGACATGATAATTAGTTCCTTTGGTCCTTGGCTTGTTGTAGGACCACCTATTTTCGTTCTGAATTCGCAAAATGGCATCTTTAGCTCGGTCCCGTAATTCATCTCGAGAATTCACGAAGTATTCAATGTACTCTTCTTCAATAAGCCGCTTCAGATCGACGTCTTCCCCAGTCTTCATCTTGATTCCTAACAGTAATTCACATGGTGTCATTTATATCGCTCTTTGGTATGTGCTGTTAAGACTTATTTGCACCCTGTTGGTGTGTTGATACCAAGTTTCAGGCTTGTCAATGCTCAGCTTTGTCAATAGACTGATGATCACCTGGTGAATTCGTTCGACCTGTCCATTGCCTCTTGGGGTGCCAGTCGTTACGTGATGCAAAACAATGTCATTAGTCCCGCAGTAGTCCCTAAATTTTTCTGATACAAAGGCACCAGCTTTGTCAGCAATAATTCTTGACGGATGTCCAAATATATTTGCGGTGATATCCAGCTTTTGCAGAGCTTCCTCCGAATTCGACGTTTTCGTAGGGAATATCCAAACGAACTTTGTAAATCCGTCGATGATGGTAAAGATGTACTTATAATTCTTTCTGGTTGATGTAAGAGGTCCCAAATGGTCGATATGAAACGTTTCCAATGGCAAATATCCTTTAGGTATAGGATTCAGTAATCCTTCACGTTTACCCCGCTTTTTATCTGCTAGTATGCATTCGATGCAGCTATCAACACATTTTTCAATTCGTTTTCTCAGGTTGGGAATAAAAAACTGATTCATTATAAGCTCCTTCATTTTAGTGAATCGAAAACGCCCTCGGTTGTGTATTTCTCTTAAAATTGTGTCTTTCATAAATTCAGGAATCAAAATTAATGTATCTCCATTCACCTGTTTGCAGATAAGATTATTCTCAAGTACATAATCTTTATACGATGTAGATTTCAGTATTTCAAATATAGCGCTAATCTGATCATCTTCTTGTTGAGCCTTACGTATTTTATTAATCACTGTAGAATCCACACCAACACGACCTACTATCGGATACCGACTAAGTGCATCAACATGACGCATCTTATTTCCTGCTCTATGTTGTACCTTATAGTCAAATTCTTCCATGAACATAGCCCACCTTGCTATTTTCGTCACTAAATCTCGTTTCACCATTGTCGTCGTATACGCCTTGCAATCTGTGATGATCGAAATTGGTGGGCCAAGTAAATATACTCTGAACTTCTTCATTGCTTCGTAGACGGCTAAGACTTCTAGTTCGTAGCTTGAATATTTTTCTTCAATGGAAGATGTCTTTCGACTCCAGAAATAGACAGGATGCAATTGTTGATCGTCGTCACTTTCTTGAAACAAAATCCCAGCAAGTCCATCTTTACTTGCGTCAGTATGTAACTTAGTTTTTGCACCATATCGGAAAATTTGTAGCACAGGCTTTGCTACTAGCAAAGACTTTATGTTCTTGAATGACTGCCTTTCACACTCTTCGAAGACGAATGGAATCTCATTTCTTAGGAGATCTGACATTGGTTTTGCTATAGCAGCAAAATTTTCAATGTACTTCCGAACATATCCAGCAAGTCCAAAAAATGATTGAACTGCTTTCGTATTGTTAAGTTCAGGATAATTCTGCACCGCTTTCAGTTTGGCGTCAGATGGTGTAACTTTGCCTTTTTCGATAATATGACCAAGATATTCTATACGTGTCTGCAGGAAGTCACATTTTTTCCATTTGATGTTTAGACCATTAGTACTTGCAACTTTCAATACCTCTTCTAGTCGTGTCAATCCTTCAGCTAGTGTCGTAGAAGGTATAATGATGTCGTCTATATAAATGATTACAATCCCTCTGTTCACTTGGTCTCTGAAAATATGGTTTATCAATCGTTGAAAAACACTCGGTGAATTGCAGAGCCCAAATGGCACTTTACGAAATTCAAATTGCCCCGCTGGTGTAACAAACGACGTGTACTTGCGACTATTTTCTTTGACAGATACGTGAAAAAATCCATTAGAAAGATCGAGTGTCATGAAGAATATCGCAGATTGCAATTTATCTATTTGGTCGTCAATTTTTGGTAATGGATATCGGTCTTTATAGATCTTCCTATTTATCTTCCGATAGTCAATACATAATCTTTTTGTACCATATTTTTTGTTTACCAAAACAATCGGACTTGCGTATTCGGATGCTGATGGTTGGACTACTTTATCTTCCAGCCACTGTTCGATTTGCTCTTCCACTAACTTTTGCTCAGGTAATGGTAGCCGCCGTGGAATCTGGTAAATTGGAACATCGTCGATTGTCGTCGTTCTCATCACTATCACCATAGTCGGCATCATCACGCAAATCATATTGATCGTCGTGACTCTCTTTATGACTGCTCTTTTCATTGACTTTGTAGTTGATGGCCTCGTTTGAGTTATCTTTGTCGTCTTTCTCCGATTCGTCATCGTCGTCACCATTATTCTGTTGCCCATCGTCATCATTTGGTTCTTCACTAATGGTGCCTTCGTCTTTGCAGTGTGAAATATTATCATCGTCGTCTTCATGTCCGCCATGTTTTGCCATATCTTTTGCTTTTGAAAATAGAAGCGAATCAAGCAAGCGTGCTTGAAGTGCTGCTTTGTTTCCCGTCGTTTGCAGATAAGATTATTCTCAAGTACATAATCTTTATACGATGTAGATTTCAGTATTTCAAATATAGCGCTAATCTGATCATCTTCTTGTTGAGCCTTACGTATTTTATTAATCACTGTAGAATCCACACCAACACGACCTACTATCGGATACCGACTAAGTGCATCAACATGACGCATCTTATTTCCTGCTCTATGTTGTACCTTATAGTCAAATTCTTCCATGAACATAGCCCACCTTGCTATTTTCGTCACTAAATCTCGTTTCACCATTGTCGTCGTATACGCCTTGCAATCTGTGATGATCGAAATTGGTGGGCCAAGTAAATATACTCTGAACTTCTTCATTGCTTCGTAGACGGCTAAGACTTCTAGTTCGTAGCTTGAATATTTTTCTTCAATGGAAGATGTCTTTCGACTCCAGAAATAGACAGGATGCAATTGTTGATCGTCGTCACTTTCTTGAAACAAAATCCCAGCAAGTCCATCTTTACTTGCGTCAGTATGTAACTTAGTTTTTGCACCATATCGGAAAATTTGTAGCACAGGCTTTGCTACTAGCAAAGACTTTATGTTCTTGAATGACTGCCTTTCACACTCTTCGAAGACGAATGGAATCTCATTTCTTAGGAGATCTGACATTGGTTTTGCTATAGCAGCAAAATTTTCAATGTACTTCCGAACATATCCAGCAAGTCCAAAAAATGATTGAACTGCTTTCGTATTGTTAAGTTCAGGATAATTCTGCACCGCTTTCAGTTTGGCGTCAGATGGTGTAACTTTGCCTTTTTCGATAATATGACCAAGATATTCTATACGTGTCTGCAGGAAGTCACATTTTTTCCATTTGATGTTTAGACCATTAGTACTTGCAACTTTCAATACCTCTTCTAGTCGTGTCAATCCTTCAGCTAGTGTCGTAGAAGGTATAATGATGTCGTCTATATAAATGATTACAATCCCTCTGTTCACTTGGTCTCTGAAAATATGGTTTATCCATCGTTGAAAAACACTCGGTGAATTGCAGAGCCCAAATGGCACTTTACGAAATTCAAATTGCCCCGCTGGTGTAACAAACGACGTGTACTTGCGACTATTTTCTTTGACAGATACGTGAAAAAATCCATTAGAAAGATCGAGTGTCATGAAGAATATCGCAGATTGCAATTTATCTATTTGGTCGTCAATTTTTGGTAATGGATATCGGTCTTTATAGATCTTCCTATTTATCTTCCGATAGTCAATACATAATCTTTTTGTACCATATTTTTTGTTTACCAAAACAATCGGACTTGCGTATTCGGATGCTGATGGTTGGACTACTTTATCTTCCAGCCACTGTTCGATTTGCTCTTCCACTAACTTTTGCTCAGGTAATGGTAGCCGCCGTGGAATCTGGTAAATTGGAACATCGTCGATTGTCGTCGTTCTCATCACTATCACCATAGTCGGCATCATCACGCAAATCATATTGATCGTCGTGACTCTCTTTATGACTGCTCTTTTCATTGACTTTGTAGTTGATGGCCTCGTTTGAGTTATCTTTGTCGTCTTTCTCCGATTCGTCATCGTCGTCACCATTATTCTGTTGCCCATCGTCATCATTTGGTTCTTCACTAATGGTGCCTTCGTCTTTGCAGTGTGAAATATTATCATCGTCGTCTTCATGTCCGCCATGTTTTGCCATATCTTTTGCTTTTGAAAATAGAAGCGAATCAAGCAAGCGTGCTTGAAGTGCTGCTTTGTTTCCCGTCGTTTTGCAGCCACGCACACTTAACTCGTTTTTCAACTGCACAACCGAAAAATTTATTATTTTGCGATAGGAAGGCATTGTCTATTTTACGGCACTACACTCAATGTTTCAATCGTGGTTGAGCCCCCATGTAATAATGAAATAATAAATTTTGAAATTGAAACACGAATGTTCTTAGGAAAACTCTTTTAATTTTGATCTTTCTTTAGCTCGTCTGTACACGGCACGTCTTACACCTTTTAATATTGGAAATCAACTGCTTTACGTTGCATTCTACTATCAACATCTCTTTCCCTCGTATCCTACATATATATACATATATATATATATATATATATATATATATATATATATATATATATATATATATATATATATATATATATATATATAGATATATATATATATATATATATATATATATATATATATATATATATATATATATATATATATATATATATATATATATATATATGATATATATATATATATATATATATATATATATATATATATATATATATATATATATATATATATATAGTATTCTGGTGGTATCACATCAAAGTTACAGCATACGGTCAAATTTTCTTGAGAAAACTCCGACGCAGTTTTTTTAGTACTAGGCTACACCCTCCAACAAAAATGGGTCTGAGACATACCAGAATAAAACATCCAGCAACCCAAAAAAACAAAAACCGAGCATCCCTCTAACTGGTCTAACGTAAGGCTTGCCTGGTTAACCCATCCTACAACTACATGAAGTAATTACCTTCCATCCAACCTTTAAAGGAATCGAAACGTATCTCAGTCATAAAAGCAGGGTCCGATGGCTTGAATTATTGTAATTGATTTGAAAATATGTTTTATTGAAACCATCCTAAAAATTCAACGAACATTTAGAGAACTTAAACTTAAATTATTATAAAACATAATGGCTGCAACGGTGCTCTAGATTTATATATGTCTATTCGAAAATTTAAATTTTATATTGTTAGTGCAAATTACATAAAATGTCAATTTTTATTAAATTATTCGGAAAAAGGATTGATATGTAATAATCTTATGAAATTTAAACATGCCATGCCTTTGTATTTTTGATTGATTTTTATTGTAATATACGTAAGATTTATTATGACAAGGGAGTCATGAAGTCTTTGATTGCTTAAACGCTGTGAAACGTGCTTTATGTTTAATTTATAACAATGAATTTAATAACGTACATTTGATTTTAATTTGAAGTCTTTGCTGCGCAAACTGAAGACTATAGTGAATGTGATTTTGTAACTTCTACAATGACATATTTCTTCAATATTATCTAATATGAAATACTATATGTCACCTTTGATTATGAAACAAAAATCGATAGGCCCTTCGACCCTTTTACATTTATTTATTAATATAGTATGATTGCAAACATTAATCTAAGTTCAATTAAAGTAGTTTCTTCAACAGTTAGAGAAATGCTGGCACAAATGCGTCAAGACTACATATTTTAAAATATTTTGCTTGGGCCATATCACATAACATGAAATGATCCTGAAATCATTTTGAATAGAATATATTAAATGTCACCATTCATTACTTTCCTTCTGAATACCTCTGCTCAGCGAAATTACTCAGTTTTAACAATCTACGCAAATTTTCGCTAGCCAGTTTCGCTTGCTGAGATTCTATGAACATTCTTTACTATTTGGCAACACTCCACATTTCATCACATTCGGCTCTCTTCAATCGGCAATCATATGATGCACCTCTCTTCACTTGACAACCAATTCGGCTTTGTTCTTTGTCTCTTGTCAGCGAGCTTCTTCATCGGTAGGTTGCCAGCATTCGATGCAGGGAAGAAGTGACGTTTTGCGTGGAGATTTTTATTCGGGCTCCATTTTCGTTGTTGGCTTCAGAATTGTGAAACTTAGTGCGATCGATTCGATCCCGGCAGCTTCCCATTGGTTTCCATCGTTTTGAAGGAATCTCCCGTTGCGGAAAAGGACTCGAATCAAATTCCCTGGGTAAGTATGGGAGCCCTTGCGCAGCAGAGGGACGTAGGCACGTAGCAAAGTGTAGAAAAGCGCAGATACGCTGTCGCTGCGAGCCCCCTAGAAATTTTGACAGACAGTGGAAATTTTGCGTTCTGTTTTTTCACGGGTGCAAAGAACAATGGACAATGGTCTGTGTTGAATGGTGTCGGCGCGAAATAGACATTTGAGTTTTGCAAGCCAATGCAGTTTATACGAGTGTACATGAATTACATTTCATGATCAATTTAAATTGGAATCATCGTTCGCTAGTACGTGCTGTCGAAGTATTGATGATGATGATTTAATGCTGTTGGTTCTTTGTTGCTGTGCAAGGGGTGCCCGAGCTCCAGAATGGCAAAACAACCTTCGAGCCTGTGATCCATCAAATCTGAGTCAACGTTTTATTGTTTGTACATTTGCAGGCGGCTTACAGTAGTCGACCCAGTAGAACTGGTGACGGCATTTGAGAAGCCGCAAAAATGTTTCCCGGTGACAAGAATTAGTCATTCGTGGTCGACGACGATAAGAAGTTTACCAACACCATTACCGCCCGCTTTCTACGACGCGCTCCCTGAGCCGTGTATATGGTCGTTGGCGGTGTCCGGAATGATATGATTTGTTTGATTTTGTTGTACTAAAAAACCACAGAAATGCTAAAAGTAGTCTTGATACGATACATTTCTTGTTAGCTGATGATGACAGCGATAGGGCATTGCTACGGAAGCGCTAATCAACATATAAATTATCACTTGTACATTCTACCTGTTAACTCGTAAGAGACAGTCAAAAATTTAAAGAAGTCTACGGTTGTAGATGACTCAATCGGTTATCAATTAAAACCATCCTGAAAACTGGAAGCATCTTCATCAACGTAAACAGAACTGACCTCAAATCCAGATTCACGATAACCCTGCATTGGAAGTTGAGTCTGCAGTGTCAGTTGTTAATCTTTTCTATGATATGGGGTTTAAATTTCTTTCAACTTGTGTCAGTTTTCATCAATGGAACAATTTATTGCGTGGTGACTTCTTTTGATAAGGCTTGGTTGTAGGTTCTTATGTGCTACTACTTCCTCATCTATCACTGACTGAAGAGAGATAATTTCGTTAAAAAGATCTGTTTTCCTACGAATTTACCCTTCCAGGATATGTGGAAATTATAATTGATAGGCTTAAATCTTCCGGCGCTACCATTTCAAACAAACACAGGATTCCATTCTATTTTTTGACCTCTTTTGATAAAGAGTTGTCCTTCTGATGTCTGTAGTTTTAATGAATAAAGTAGCAAAATTTGCTTTCATCAGTATTGTTAAAGTCGGGCGCAATTTAATAGCCGTTAACTCCCAGTAAAATACATAACATTCCTCATTACTTTATATGATTTTATTTACACAGAATTATATCGTTACCTATAAATTTTAACAAGTGGGTCTCCTACGTTTAAGCAAATCATGCTCATATGGACGAAGTTCTCACAATAATCGTGTGAAATGTGGAATCTCCAGGCATAAAAATCACTTCATTAAGTTTCCGATATGTTAGCATATGTTCTAGCGGTTTACATGTAAATTTCGCTAGGAAATCCCAAATAATGCAATCATGGCTCTCTTTAAAAATCTTTTTCACAAGTTGCTTAATTCGAAGCATGATATAAATTATCACAATTTCCTCCAGTATTGCGAACAAAATGCATCTTGGCCGGCTTTAAAAGACCGGGCTCCCGAACATTTTCGTTGCATTTTTAACCGACTTCCAAAAGAAATAAGGTTATCAATTCATTGCGTATATTTTTTTTTTTTTGCTTTTTTTTTTTGTATGTTCACGCATAACTTTTAAACGGAGATAGATAGAAGAGTCCTGTTTTTGGCAAATGATGCGCCTTTCTTCCAGTTAGGTCCCGTTTAAAGGATAAGAAATTCAAGAAACGGTAAAGGAGTTTTACTGTTAAAACTAAAAAAGTTCCGACTTTCAACCCGATTTTTCAGCATAACCGATCGACGCGTGTAAGAATTTTGTTTGTAGAGGTTTCAAATGAAAGACAACATATTGATCTAAAACGAATCGGAACAGAATTAAAATCCCTTCAAGGACTCTGTAGATATTAACAGTTAAATATGATACATTGATGTCAAGAAATTAAATTGAAATGATATTTCGTACGAAAAGTGCCAATTAGCAAGGATTTGTTGGAGATACCGAGTCCTTTGGTGACGGATGATAAAAATTTCCAGTATCTTTAATTTTTAGCATAAACGGTACATTTTAGTCCATCATTTCTACCGGAAATAACCAATAAATTAATTCTAAATGTGGCAGAAATACAATTCAACAATAGTAAAAGGGAACATTTCAGGATGCTTTTCTCTTCCGTATTCATTCTTTGCTTACCAATGAGCTTGGTATAGGATCCTTCTTACATCCTTAGACGTAAACGTTACATATAGGATGACAAATTTCCCCGAAGAAATAATAAGGATTGAGTGATTGCAAATTATAGAGTTGTATTGTTACTTTCCAGTTAATATTATATCTACATTACAACATATGCCCAGAGATCTAAAATTAGTGATTTCCATACTAAAAACCGGCGCTAATCGCAACCTAAAAAGGGATACATTTCCTGCTATAATTGATCATAACTGTACAGATGAAGATGAAAATGCATAGCCGAGTTTTCATTGAGCTATATGGTATGATTTTCTTGAAACTTTCATGAAAATTAGGTGCCATAGTTAACTGAAAACGAAAGAAATGAGTATCGAATAAACGTGAACGAATGATGCGGTCAAAAAGGATATTTTTAAGTAAATTTCATGAGATTGATTGCGGAGTAAACTTTATGTTTATATATATAAAAACATATGTCTACACACACTCACACACACACACACACATATATATATATATATATATATATATATAGATATATATATATATATATATATATATATATATATATAGATATATACACATATATATATATATATATATATATATATATATATATATATATATATATATATATATATATATATGTATTATATCTATATATATGGTTATGTGTGTGCTTTTGCTTCGATTTTCTCCAAATTTTCAGCAATATTTCTGTTCTGGAAAAGTATAGCTCCAGTTTGTACCAAAACTAGTACAAAAATTTATTCAATTGTGTGATAAAGCTCACAATAAAAAATCCAAACTTGAACAATTTGAAACGAAATGGCAGTCGCTCAAAGGTCGAGAAAAGTTGAACGATAAAAAAGCACTTCAGGGTCAGGTCAGAATATAAAAATGGCGGGCTATGCAAAGTTCAAAATTCGAAAATTTCTCAAAGCTTCAATTCATATTGGATTATTATGAAATCCAAATTCAAGGTAGACTTGGATGAGATCATGGATTAAATCTACCAGAGTTAAATTCGATTCCTATGAACGCTGCAGATTTTAGCCGTAGTGGTTTTTGCATTGCAGTAAAATTTATATTTTAATATACGCGAACATGATACAGTGTATTCAAGGAACAGAGTTTTGAATGGTTTGAAATGAAAAAAAAAATGCCACTAAAAATGGTGAAATAAAAAACTTTTAGAAAAAAAAGAAAACCGACTTCGGAATGCCCTAAAAAGGATGAAATAATTTTTTTGAAAGCGGTGCCAAATCAATTTCCCCATTTCAACATAGAAACTTCCAACATCTGCACCATCACAAAAAAATGGGGGAAAATATGATGTGGCACCGCTTTCAAAAAAATTATTTCATCCTTTTTAGGGCATTCCGAAGTCGGTTTTCTTTTTTTTCTAAAAGTTTTTTTCTGGCTAACCAATCTGCAAAAGTTAATATTATTGGTACCAGTTTCATAAAAATGCATAGTGCTCACTACACAATACCACATGTCATTTCGTCGTATCTTTCTCTGAGTGGTACGGCGATATCATCGGCATAGACGTAAGTCCCCGATAATTTTATATTAGCGCCTCTCCCATAAGCGTCCATAATATCAATGAACCCGTCAGTAGGGTGAACACAGTTACAGATTTCGCAAGTTAGTTTCGCACCAAGTTTGAGCCGAAAACATCGATTCCCGGTACCTTTGCGGCTTGGCAAACTCTTCGATTAGATATATAGTGTTTCCAATATGGTTTAGACTTTCTACATTTCCTTGTGAAAACCCTTAACACTTCCGTCATACTGGCCTGCAATTAAACCATATCTGTCACCCATGTGTCACGCTTGCTCTAATGGCAACAGATAACTTTGAAGTGAAGCTGGCCCCATTGCTATTCAATTTGGCTCTGGAGTACGTCATAAGGAAGCTACCTGTCGATACGCGAGGTACATTATTATTCAAGTCGAGCCTATGCGGACGACATAACATTTTGTCACGGTCATTAACAACTGCCAAAGAACTCTTCCTGAAACTCACCAGCGAAGCAAAACTAGTAGGGCTACAAATCAATAAAAGTAAAACAAAGCTCATGACAGAGTCGAGGAAAAATACCTCAGGTACACAAAATATTACACTTAGCGAATACAGTATCGAAAATGTTAGCGAATTTGTGTATTTAGGCGCCAAAATAACAAGAACGGGGAATGAAAGGGACGAAATACGCCGAAGAATACAGCTCGCAAATAAAATATTTTATTCAGTGTTGACGATCTTGAAGACCAGCTGCATATACAGGAAAACAAAGCTCCAAGTATACCAATCTGTGATAAGGCCTGTGTTATGCTATGGGTGTGAAACGTGGACCCTCACCCAAGCATCCGCAAATATATTGAACGTCTTTGAGCGACAGGTCCTGAGGCGAATAATCGGAGCGAGGCTAGACGGGGACCGATGGCGAGTTCGATACAACCATGAGCTGTATGAAATTTTTGACGAGTTGGAGGCCTCAACGATTGTAAGATTGCGGAAGCTGCAATGGGCTGGCCACATGAACCGTATGGACGAACAACGGATATCCAAAAAGTTAGTTGTTGGGAGAACTGAAGGCCGGAGACCGAGGAAACGCTGGTCTGACTCGGTCGACGAAGACAGTTCATCGCTGCTCGGATTTCGAAATTGGAGGACGCGGTCAATAGACCGAGACAGTTTAAGGCGCTATCTGCAGGAAGCGAAGGCCCGAAAGGGGCTGTAGTGCTAAGAAAAAGAAGAAGTTTGAAGTATTACGTCAATGTATTTGGAATGAAAGAGTCTTCGAAGGGATATGAACACTTACTTTTTTATTATTATATTATTCATGAATCTTCCTGTATGCATGTTGACTGAGTACTCGAAGTCTGGTTGGTCCCAATACAATTTAATGCTATTTTGTTTTGGGTGGGTGATGTCAGTTCTACCCTCGTTACGTATGCAGCTCACCTCAATCTCTTTCTTTCATGCTTTGTTATTCTTCCCGAAGTTAAAGTGCTTCTAAAAATTGAAATTTTTTATCTTACTGCATACTGGCTGCTTATTCCCATGTTCTGTTAGTGATTAAAATGTCTTGAAGAATGTGCATTGTATACATTTTGGTGCAGATACTCTCCGCTGCTTTCCATTCCCATCCTTTTTAAATCATAAGTAAGTTCACCTCAACGCTTCTCTCAATAATGTCAACTCCTCGATAATGGGTTTTAATTTGCATAAGAAATCGTTTTATTTTTAATGAGATAGTCTTCGTCGTCTAAATCTTCTATCAGGAAATCAAGATGCCTTTGCATCGATTGTATAACGTGTACTCACGAGGCGCGGGAACAGACTGTACTAGCATGTCCAACGGTTCGCCTACTCGAAAGTCTAATCACGTTGGTGGTTGCTTGCAGGCTGCAGCGAGATCAGTGGACGTGGATCCGACCAGGAGTAGACCATCGCTCGGCAATCATTACAGGAACTAATCTGCCCAAACTTCTAAATGCTCTTTTTAGGGCTTTGTAAAAAGATTTTTACAAAGACCTACTAGTTTCGCGTCCAGACTGTCCGTGCGTCACAGTAAGTTTCCTCAGAACTATAGAAGGTAGAAAGCTCAAACTTGGTGAAGAGGTCAGAAATGGTAGTCTCTCAAAAGTTTTAGTCATCAAAATTTTTAAGGGGGTCCCGTCGAATAACGAAGTAGCCCTTAAACTTTTTTTTATCAAAGAAAGTCCTGTAGGGTGGCAAATGAAAGTCTTGATTATAACTTTTAGAATCTGAAATAAAAAAGTCATTTTACGCATCAGGGGGAGGCAAAATGTACGAAAATTTTGTGTTTCATGAAACTTATAGTCCGTCCGTAGAATCACTCGAAACAAATTTCGTTGCCATCATCGGGGTTCGACCCAGGGACCTTCGGCCTACGCAGCGAGGGCTCTAACTATTACACTCTAAATGCTCTTCTAGGGGCGAAATAAATTTCACGGAAGCGGTGCCAAATATTTTTCTCAGTGGAGGAAATGTTTTCACAAGCGAAACAGCTCCTTTGCTCTATACAACCTAACTTTTTTGAGTATCCCTGAGATATGAACCTTTTTGGTATTTGTACTATTTGGCTTCTACAAACAAGAATCATAAAAAACATATGACAAAGTTGGTACCATCTAGATCTAGTTAACAGCTCGAACCAGTAACAGTCTTACTTTAATCCCATAATTACTCAGAAAACCCTTAATCTAAATTTGTCTAGTACATGTATTAATGTTAAATAAAAATGTTGTAGAGCAGGGGTGGCCAACAGGCCGAATGCGGCCCGCCACCACCGTGAAGTTAGGTCAAATAAACATAAATGTTAACTTCATTGCACAGATCAACAAAAGATTATTACACCATAAGCATGGCAGTATATATCAGCCTGCAAAAGAGATTATGTCATGAAAGTGGTCGTTAAAATATTGATCTTCATTAAGTCGAACAGGTTGTCAGTTCAAAGAATTTCCAGCGACTTTGAACTCAGATTATAATAAAGTCGCATTTTATGCAGAACTAAAAGGGCCTTCCCGTGCCAAAATGTTTAAACGAGTATTTGAATTGCGACAAAAAATACAATCATCTTTTTCATGTAAGTCAAAATGTATCCCAGAGTTTAAAAGCAAAAAATCGAAGTAGCAGAACGATGTTCCTGCCAGAAGCGTTTTGTAAATCAATTAGTATCTCATACAACATCTTCTAAATATCAAAACTTGACTCATAAACAGGTTCCATAAATTGAGTTGTTTGTATTTAAATTAGACGCCATTTTTTCGGTGCGTTAACATCATTGTATGCGAAATCATGACACCATATCAATGTTACAAAGCATTTCTAAAATATTCTATATTTTCTATACAGTGTAGTGTCCAGGTCCTTTGCAAACGTGTACCTCCCAAGGACGTATTGTTGTTGTTTTAATTGTTAAATATTCAATGATGACTGGATTGTTGTGAAATTTTGAAGACACGTACACCTACTACTAAGAAATCTAGATACGACTTTGGTAATTTTAAGAGTCCAATTGTTTATTGGCAAATACGTAAAATTCGTAAAATGTACTATTACTTCTGAGATATTTGTTGACCTTGTACTCATAAAGGCCTACTTTCGATTTTTCGTACATTTGCCCTCCCCTGCACCCCTCGAAGCAAAAAGTGCCAGTGTAAGACCTGTTTTGAAAAGTTCTCATCAGAACTTTTCATTTGATCCCCATATTGGCTACTTTTAGTGATTTTTTTTTTTAAGGGTCACCCATCTTAAACTCCTTGTAAAAATTTTTTCTAGTGATACTTTGTCAACCAGGCGTTACACAAAAGGTGCCGGGTTTATACACTTTTTATTACATATATAGTTTGAAAATTGAATTTGAAACCCGATTTCAGGACCTTGGCCTTTTTGAGCTTTTGCAACGCCATTCGTAGTAAACATTAATTTATTGCTAGCAAAATTAAAAACGAAATCTTGTGAAAGTTGATTCGGAAGAGTGTAATATTTAGCAATTGGACCAGAATAAATATCCTGCATTTTAAAAACATACCTTGACAATGGTTTCACTATTTGAAAACACTTTGTATTATGCACGTATGCAAATTCCATATAAGAACACGTAATACTAATATTCCTCTGGAAAACTGCATGTAGCGAAAACACCACTCCAAATCAATTTGATGCACATTTTTAGCCTTAAGCCAGCCAAGCTATTAACCGCGGAAAGGGACCATGTGGTCAAAATTCTAGCACGCTTGCTTGTTTAAAAATCGGTCGGAATATTATTTCTAAAATTTTACACGGCCGGTATAATTTTGGACATCCCTGTTGTACAGCGCAACTGGTCCTTAAACTCCAAAACTGCTTCTCTTTTCACGTCTTTTTGAAGAAGTCTGGCTTTTTTGTGCTTTATAAAACATTATCTTTCTTTTATCATCAATCCTACCCTTGTGTGTTGATTATTTTACGCGTTTGAGCAGTCGATTCGCGTGAGAACTGTAATTCGCAACAGGCTGATCTTTATGTATATCAGTTTTTTTCAGATAAGTTCATGTGCATCCATTGCTTCTCTTCTCAAAAATTTGTTAAGTTATACTTTCAAACTCAAAATTTGTAATTTGATTACAAAGGTCTAGCTATCGGATTTGACTCCAAGCTCGTATTTGCTTTCCACAATCCTAAAATAGCCAAAGCGTCACAAATTTATAATTTTAATTTCCATTGTTTCTTCATATTTGCTGGCGCTTGGTGTCTGATTTATGAGTTAAACTCGCTCTATTTTTCAAGAATGCCTGTTCAGTTGGATCCCCTCAATAGTGTTTCCTTATTCACCATTATTTGTTTGGTTTTTATACAGGGGAATGCTATTCAGTATTAGTCTCGTGTACAGTCCAGCAAAGCTTCTATCAGAATTTCGTATAGTCTATTGTAGCATAAGCCAACGACAAAAAATCATCGCTCAAAAACCTTAATCGGGTTTTGTTAAATCAGTACTTTTATCCTTTGTTTTATATTCAAATCGAACCGCCCTTTTGTAATTCCCTTTTAATCGCTTGTGGAGCCACCTATATTTTTGTTCTTAATCTAACACAACGATAGTTGTCAAGTTCAGTTCTTTGTATTCTGTCGAGACAAGTTGTACTTTTGTGTTCTAATAAATCTTTATTACTGGACATAAACCTGAACAGTTTTCTTGCACGACCTCCTGGTTTTCCTGACAGGTTATGGGCCCAGGTCACGCGACGCGAAATAAAAGAAACTGTAATAAGTTAGATTGATCGGAAATCGGTACGCGAGAGTGAGGTTGTGTTTGGTTCTCGAACGTTAAACGAAGCAACCAAAATTCAAGATGGCTACCATCGCCATGACGCGCATCGAACTTCTAACAAAGGACAACTTTGACACGTGGAAGATCCACATGAGGGCCCTACTCATAAAAAATGACGCGTGGGGCTACGTGAATGGCTCAAAGGTAAAGCCTGAGCCAGGCGAAGAGAACAACGCCGAAATAGAAGGATGGGAAACGGGCGATAGCAAGGCTATGTCGGACATTTTCCTGGGGATTTCATCCTCGGAACTGAAACAGGTCAAAGATTGTGCGACGTCGAGAGAACTTTGGCTAAAGTTGGAGACTGTTTACCAGTCTAAGGGCCCCGCGAGGAAAGCGAACCTGCTGAAACAAATCGTCTTACAGAGGACGAGCGAGGGCGACGACGTTCGCGACCATCTGCGAAAATTCTTTGACGCTGTTGACCGACTGAGCGACATGGAAGTGCCGATAAACGATGACCTACTGTCGATACTGTTGCTTTACAGTATACCGGCCAACTTCGACAGTTTCCGCATTGCTATCAAGTCACGTGACGAGCTCCCCTCAAGTCACGTGACGAGCTCCCCTCAAGTCACGTGACGAGCTCCCCACTGCGAATCAAAATCGTGGAAGAAAGTGACGCGCGAAAGAACAATGGACCAGTGCAGAACGCGATGGTAGCGGACAGGTCGAATCAACAGAAAACGGGTAAATCGGAGAAACGCGACGGAAGGAAATTCCCGTTCAAGTGCTACAAGTGCAACAAGCCGGGTCACAAAGCAGCATGTTGTCGATCCAAGAAGAAGAGCGATCAGGACAAGACGAAGACTGGTAGCTTTACCCTGTACGCTGCTGTGGAATCGAGTGCGCCTGGTGACGAGAGTTCCATGCTGGTTTATTCGACGCAAAAACGGTGGTGTCTAGATAGTGGTTGTACCGCGCACATGGCCAGTGACATTGACAGTTTCGAGAGTTTAGATGAGAACTTTTCAGACTCATTGAACCTGGCCAATTCTAGCTCCACGAAAATCAGTGCTAAAGGTGTCGCGCGATTGGTTACCCGAGTGAACGAAGACGATGAGACAGTTAACTTGAGTGACGTGCTGTACGTGCCGGACTTATGCATGAACTTGTTATCGGTCGCGAAGATCGTAGACAAAGGCTACCGAGTGACCTTTTGCAAACGTTCGGCGGAAGTCGTCAGCGAGAATGACGATCGCGTGGTGATGTGCGCGGTGCGAGTCAACGGACTCTATTTTGTGAACGACTCGCGCGCTGCCGAGCAGCCGAGCGCCGCGCTTGCCTGCCGGGATCACGAGAAGTCCCTGATGGATTGGCACAAGGCTTTGGGTCACTTAAACGTGAAGGACATTCGCGAGGCATCCAAAAACAACGTACTCCGAGGACTTGATTTGAGCGACTACGATACAACGGTGGACTGTGAGGTGTACATCAAGGCAAAGATGACACGCCAGCCCTTCCCCAAGGTCTCCGAGAGGAAGTCAGCCCCAGGCGAGCTGATACACTCGGATGTGTGCGGACCGATGCGCATGCAATCCAACGGTCACGCCAGGTATTTCGTCACCTTTATAGATGACGCTACTCGATGGGGCGAGGTGCGATTCTTGCGACGGAAAAACGAGGTGTTCTCCGAGTTCCAGGCGTTCAAGAAGATGGTCGAGACGCAGCACCACTGGAAGATTAAGTGCCCGCAATCCGATAATGGCACCGAATATTCAAACAAGCAGTTCGATGACTTCCTGAAGCGCTCTGGGATCAAACGTCGGCTAACCGTTCCCAACAATCGTTGGCTCGTTGTTTGTTGATCCAGTCCGGTCTTCCTCCTACCTTCTAGGCAGAAGCAGTGTGTACCGCGAACTTCACCAGAAACCGCTGTCCAACTTCAGCATTGGACGGCCGAACTCCGTTCGAGTTGTGGATGGGAGAGGTCCCGGATGTGAGCAGTTTTCAGGAGTTTGGAGCACCGGTTTACTGCCTGAACCGGACCAAGGATACCGGAAAGTTTGGACCTCGTGCCCGGAAAGGCGTTTATCTCGGCCCCGCTGCAGATTCGAAGGCACTCAGGGTCTGGATACCTGAGGAGCGACGTGTCGAGATCTCACGAGATGTCCAGTTCCTGAAAACAACAGCAGAAAACAAGGTCGACCAGTACGAGGAGTTCTTCCCAGAACAGGCGGATGTTCAACCAAACACCGAGCAGGATGTAGAGGGTCCTGCCACATCGTCGGACGAGTACATCGACGTTGTACTAGGAGAGAATCGCTCAACGAGAAGAACAGTCCAGCAACCAGATCAGCAACAGCAGCAACCGGCCATGTTTGGCGAAAACGACGAACCTCTCCGAGTTTTTGAGCCAGTTGAAGTTCCAGCCCCAGGTCCAGTCGGACAAACTCCAACGACGAAGCGCGGACCAGGCAGACCGAGGAAGATTTACACGGGTCGTCCTGGTAGACCAAGGGAACATCCTGTCGCGGAGAGAAATGAGGTCGCGGGGAGGAACGACGTTGCAGAAAGTGTCGACGTGGCAGAGGCAAACGACGCTGTACAGAACGATGCTGTACAGGACGACGCGAGCGGAGATGAGGACTATGCAACCGGAGAAGAAGATACCGCCCTCATCGCGGAAGTTCCACTGAAGTCAGCAGTCTCCGGGCCAGAGGAATACGAGTGGATGCTGGCGATGGCAGACGAATTTTCATCGATTTTGAAAAACAACACTTAGACCTTGGAGGATCGCCCGAAAAATCGCACAACTGTCGGCAGCCGCATCGTATTAGAAACAAGTACGGAGCTGATGGAGCAGTCACCAAACGGAAGGCTAGGGTCGTGGCCAGGGGATTCACCCAATGCTCCGGGATGGACTACGGCGAGACCTACGCTCCTGTGGCCCGATTCAGCTCAATTCGCCTCGCCATGGCATTTGCGGCACAGCACGGCATGCATGTACGACAGTTTTACGTCTCTACCGCTTTCCTGAACGGTGTCATCGACGAGGAGATCTGGATGGAGTTGCCACATTACGCAAGTAATGTCCTGAAGTTCATCGTCGAGAACAACTACGGCTCCCGTGAAGTGGTCAACAAGGCTGCAAAGATGCTGTCCCAACTATCGTCCGGGAACAAGGTGTGCAAAATGCACAAGGCTCTATACGGCCTGAAACAGGCGGGACGATGCTGGTATCAGTGTCTGGACTCGGAGCTGGTGAAGTTTGGGGCGAGAACGACGTCAAGAGACGCGAGCGTCTACGTAAAGGACGCAGACAACGATCCTCTGCTGATCGTTGTGTACGTCGACGACATTCTTGTCCTGTCACGTGATACCAAGGGGATCGACGAAGTCTACAAGTTTCTGAGCAGGTCCTTCCAGATCAACGATTTGGGCGACGTGTCATACTGCTTGGGAATTGAGTTTGCTCGGGACGAATCGAGGATCACCATGAGTCAACGCGGGTATGTGCTGAACATACTCGATCGCTTCGGGATGTCGGACTGTCGGCCAGTTGCAACGCCACTTGTTTCTGGAGTTAAGCTGTCAAAGGGTGACATCTGGAGTGAGGAAGACGGGGAGAAACCACCGTATCGAGAACTCATCGGCGCCCTTCTCTACCTGTCCGTGTGCACACGCCCGGACATTGCACATGCTACGAGTGCTCTGAGCCAGTTCAACGATTCCTTCGGAACCAGCCACTGGCAAGCTGCATAGCGAGTTTTGCGATACCTCAAAGGTACGCTCGACGTGGGCCTAAGCTACAGTGCGAAGGGAGGATGCCTGACCGGCTACGTGGACGCCGACTGGGCTGCTTGCATTGATGACCGGAGGTCATACACCGGCTACGCGTTCACGATGAGCGGCGGTCCTGTTTCCTGGGAGTCGAGGAAGCAGCGCACAGTTGCGCTGTCCTCGACGGAATCCGAGTACATGGCACTCACCGAGGCTTCCAAGGAGGCGATGCACCTGAAGGGACTGAGCGAAGAGATTGGCGCTCGTCCACCGAAGAAAATCGATATTCACATCGATAACCAGGGTGCGAAGAAGTTGGCAGAGAATCCTGTGCACCACACGAGAACCAAACACATAGATACACGACATCATTTTGTGAGAGAGGCTATTTCCGCAGGCGAGATCAATCTGGAGTACCTACCTACTGAGAAGATGCCAGCAGACGTGCTCACCAAAGGGCTAACCAGTCCCAAACATTGGAACTGTCTAAATTACATGGGCATCGAAAAACAGATTGTTTAGACGATTATCGCTTTGAGGGGGAGTGTTAAATCAGTACTTTTATCCTTTGTTTTATATTCAAATCGAACCGCCCTTTTGTAATTCCCTTTAAATCGCTTGTGGAGCCACCTATATTTTTGTTCTTAATCTAATACAACGATAGTTGTCAAGTTCAGTTCTTCTTTGTATTCTGTCGAGACAAGCTGTACTTTTGTGTTCTAATAAATCTTTATTACTGGACAATAAACCTGAACAGTTTTCTTGCACGACCTCCTGGTTTTCCTGACAGGTTTAAAATCACTAAACTTTAAACGCAATTTAATTTCCCGAAATAAGTAAAATAAGCTAGTCGTGATGAAAAAAAAATCAAACCTTGCCAAAAATAAATCTTATTTCCCTTCACTTCCTAAGCTCAGTGTCTGAAATTCCCATAGTAAACTCGTCCAAAGTCACTTATTTCAACTCGGATACTTTATGAATATGTAACCAAAACAATAAGCAGTTCCGAAAAAACTACATAACGTAGAATGCAAAGTACTTCGGAGAACATGAGGCCTCTTTGAAATGTAATATATAGCAGATATTTCTTTTAAGCTTAGAAAAAACGTAAAAAATGTGTATCTACATTAACAAGGAGATGCTTATGTAAAAATACGACAACATAATTTAACAACAATACAAGTTGGATAGACAGATCTACGCTCATGTCCGAAAGGGTTTCTACTCAACGTACAATATGTAGACACCAATAATGAATAAACTCAATAGCAATTTAACGACATCTACTACAAATACATACTCGCTTTAAAAGAAAAACCATGTTTACTGCATTTGAACCTGCCGCCATTTTATTGCAATATTACAGACAACCATTGACTGAATGGTATCTTAAAGACATTTTTGATATACATTTTATCTGAAAATTTGGAGAAGATTCAAACAAAGTGTAGTGTCTGATTCGAAGGAAAGCCCAAATGGTAGAAAATTCGAAAATTGTTTTTGCTGTAATCGGCGAAAATTCAAATGGCTACAACTTTCGTAAATACAATTCGATTTTATTGAACATAATTTGTTCGTTGTCTTTCGTTTCCCCTGCCTACATCATTGCAATTTATTGAAACATCTCATCAAGACTTTTGATTTGATATTCGACTATCTTGGGTGAAAAAATGTTATGGGGTCACATCCTTACATGGGGAGACCCCCCTTAAAATCTTTAGAAATTTTTTCGGCCATCAAACTTTCTTTAACCAGAAACATCAGGTCTGATGACACTAGCTTCTCTAGTTCCTGAGAAAATTTGCTGTGACGCATTGGCGAACAGACGGACGGACAAGCAGGTATCGATTTTAATAGGGTATTGTATGCAATTTTTTACAAAAACAGTTCACATAACATTAAAGAAGATTTGGTTCATTAAAATTTAATCTGAGAGATTAGTAAATTTTAGCAATCAATTAGGAGGTATTAAATTTTGCATGGCAGATATTCATCAAGGGAAAGTGCTTTTTAAGAGAAAATGAGTAGATAACCTAGACGGTCTTCTTGAGGTATATGAAAGTTTGTATGGGTAGAGAGCAGTTTGGATGGTTGAATTTGTAGAAAGATGGCGCAAGACGCGCTTTTCTTGCCAAGGTTCGAACTAAGAATAAAAACAAGGTGAAAAAGCAGGAGAGTGCTCCTACTTTGTAAATATCCTAGGGTTAGAAACAAGTTTTCTAATAGCGTGAATCGATAACATGAATTATTCATCCAATACTTGGATATGAAATCGTTCAAATTTATGCAAAAAATGCACAATTTCTTTCATAAGCACAATGCAGCCGCCATTTTGATCTAGCTTTAATGATTTTTCTGAATGCTCGGCCGATTGAACATATTCAAGTTAAACACTATTCCTTAAACTTTCATGAAAATTTAAAGAAAATAAAAGTCCCTAGGACTATTTCAAATATGTATCAACCATAAGCAAGTATTATTGTTGTTGTAATTCCATACAATTGAAATTACTATAACTCACTTGATTATGATTCGATCTCGATTAAGTTTTGTGATCGTAAATATCTAAAAATCTTGCAAAATTTCAAGAAGTTTAAAGGTACCGAAAATGTAAAATCTACAAATCATACTATTATTAAAAAAGTTGAGTGAATTTCGATTTCTGAGGTATTTGTTGCCCTTGTACTCACAAAGGCGCACATTCGTGATAATTTTTAGATTTTTCGGCTCAAGGGTGTCCAATCGCGAGGGGGGAGGACACCAATTTTTGGGACATTTTGCCTTCCCCTGGACCCCTAATTCATAAAATGATATTTTTATTTCAGATTCTAAAAGTTCTAATCAAGACCCTTCATTTGATACCCCACTCGACTACCTTTGATTAAAAAAATGTTTAAGGGCTAATTCGTTATCTTAAAAATTTTAAATTTTTTTTGGTAAGATCTTAACTTTTTTTACCTTTTCACAAAGTTTGAGCATTCTAGCTTCTATAGTTTCTGAGGAAACTAGCTGTGACGCACGGATAGACGGACAGACAGACGGACGGACAGACAGGTCGCGAAACTAGTAGGTCTTTGTAAAAAAATTTTTACAAAGACCTAAAAAAGGCACTCAAGTCTCTAATCATAGCTAATAGAGTTTTCCACATGTTTTCAGTAAACAAAATATAGAAAAAATGCTATGAATATTATACCGATGCATACCATTTTTTTGTGGATTTTCTAAGAATCTTATTTCCGGAATTAGGAATCTCCCAAATTGGTCCGTCTGATAAAGAAACAATGGGTAACACCGAGTACCCAGTTAAAATTCAAAATGAACTCACCTCAGAGAAATGGTGAAAGCAGGGAGACGATTTGGTGCATAGCCTCTTCAATCTGACAGTTGGTATTGAGGAAAACTTCGTGCAACAAATTAAACAGTACTTTAGTCACGAAATCTTCGCAACTGATGGCATATACAGACAACCGTCGATATAATGGCCCGCTCTCTTCGCTATCTGTAGGAGATATTCCAGGACTTAGCTCAATCAAGCAAACGAAATCGAAACCAAACTAATAACCCCCACAAGCAAAAAGAAAACAGGATCCAACATATTAAGCTTGGTGATTTCGGCTTTGAGAAAATGGAAAATTTTATCTACTTAGGACGACAGCGAGAAAGACAAGATTAAGCGGCTCATATCCTTAGCAAATAAAATTTATTTTGCATTCGTCTCTGATGCAATCCGAAAATTGTAGGTTGTAAATCATTATAAATGGGTGTAATGCACTTCAACTTTTTTGATTCATTATCCCCCGTTCCAATAGTGTAGAGTAGCTCTGACAACTCAGTTTTCCTTAGAAAATTGAGAGTTTGCTTAGTCTCCACGCGCCCCAGCCCTTTCTCGAAGTTGCACTGAAGGGTACGTACAGGAATAATAAATGCCGTCGATGCTAATGCGTTAGCCTACTTCTTAGCCTTGATTTCTGCATGCTTCAGCAACCAGTACAGGGCAATCCTATTGGCCTCATATGATACAGTTTCTTAAGTTTAGCGCAGCAAGTTATGATGGGTTTCACCTCTATTTTCGCCAGTGCTCTCTTCATGCTCCTTCAATATCAAGAAATGCACCTAGCGCTATTTCTTTATATTCCAAAGATGATTGGACCTTCTTGATCAGTTCATTCATGGCGGTTTCGATTGAATTTCTCATTCCATATGTTATATGTTATGTTTTAAGTAATGGAGTTTTTATTCATTTTTTTATTCTAATGTTATTGTCCGTGAAATTCCCCATCGTTTTAAAAATAAACGATTTCTTACTTATTGCTTTGCAAGCCTTCACGTTAGTGTGTCCTTCCGGTCGTTTCTACCCTCCTTCGGTATGAAGATCGCCTATGTCTGTATTCAAGGTTTTGTTATAGTTTCCAATAGTAAACTGCATTTAAATAGGCGTATCAGATACGTCACGAGCAGATTCTGTCCTTTCTGAACAAGGACTGGATAAACCCTATCTCAATGATTTGAAAGACTGGAAAGAGTTTAATGCCCATCGTATCCGTTTCCCAGTACATATGGTCGCAGATTCCATCGATTCCGAGTGATTTTGTCTTCTTTGAGAAGCTACCTACAATATTGCTTCCTAAGAAATGGATTGCTGAAAAAAAAATTTCAATTTCCGTAAAGCTACCGTCATACGGCTCTCTTTAATGCAGTATTGAAATTGTTGCCTTGCTTTGCTAGGGTTTTTTGAAGTCTCGCTTGAAGAGATGTCCTTCACGCTGTCACAAAAGGACATGAAGCTTTTAAATTTTGCCCTACGATTACCTTTCCCATACTGTACGCTTCTTATGGTATTCTTCTCAGTTGGTGGTGCGCTTTATACTGATACAGAGTTTTCTTACCTCTAGTTTTCCCTAGTTGTCCATTCACCATGTAGAGCAACTGCCCAGTTTCTACTATTGTGATTACCGACCAAATGCGAGTCCTTAGTTTGTGAGAAATTTCCCCAGAGGGGATTATTGGGTTGTTAGATAATTAATGCTTTTTTTCATGCTTTTGGTTACGATTCAGCAAGAGTCACATATGTTAATGCGTTTGGTGAGGTGGATTTCCTTGAATTCGTGAGAAACCCAAACATCCAGTTTGCTTACGAAACCAAGCTGTTTTAAGTGGTTGAATTCGTTTCTATTGATACCTTTATTCTGTCGTCATCAATAGTGGTTGGACGACCAGCATGTGGTGAATCTTGCACATTAAAATTTCTAGAACGAAAGCCAGCAAACCAACGGTGACACTGGCGTTCAGTAAGGCAGTCCTCACCATAAACTTCACACAATTTCTTTTGAGCTTGCATCGTATTATTGCCCTTTCGAAAGTAAAACAATAAAATATGTCAATGATGCCCTCTTTGATTGTCCATTTTCATGTTTATTTTCAACCAACTTGTTGTTTACTAATGACGCTCAGTTTTTGACTGAAGATAAGGCTAATTTTTAAAATAGTATATATAATAATATAAGCCACGCAATCACTACTACATGAAATATGCAGTTCACGACATGAATTATCAAACAACCCAATGGTGAAGTCTCATACCCTTCCATATGTTCCTAAACTTAGTGATGCATTAGCTGAAGAAGTCTAAAGCAGCCTGGCCTAAACGTTTAAGGACCTAGAAGCTCTGACGATTTTACTGGAGGCACAGTGCAATAGTGGGCCCTCTGGGTTATTCAGTACGCGCTCCGTCACCATCTCCAGTATACCAGTAAAAGCAATACTAGTCCACTATCAAAATGAAACGAAAAATGTAATGAAGGTTTGAATATGGATGCTTTGCCTTAAATACTCGTACAATATCTACCGCCCATAGTATTAAAGAGTCAGAAACAGTGTTGATTGCAGTGGGGAAAATAGTGTGCATAGTAAATGTAATGGTTAGTTAATCTCTGCCCGATTACCCAGTTTTAAAATTATTGTCTGGGGCCAAATTTTGCTGAGACATAAGTGTCTTCAGTTGGTATGTAACATAACATTTAACTGTATTTACATTTAAATTAGTTTGACATCAGCTAATAAGCTTAAAATTTCAGCATACTAAATCACCATGTCTCGTGGCGGTCTGAACAATCCCTCCACTCACCGGGACTATGGGGCAACTTCATCCTCCAGTACAAATGCTATCCATTCTATACCGGATGTCAATTTCTCAGGATTTAGTCCGACAGAATTCATGTCGCTCAGTGAGAACATCGCTCATAATATAAACACAGTGAAAAATAGTTGGCAGCAACTTGAGCGAGCTCTTAAAGTGATTGGAACAAATCGCGATACGCAATCGACACGTGACAAAGTTCATCATATCCAAGCACAAACCAATATTAAAATACAAGCGACAAGCAAGGATTTGCAACGGCTAGCAACGGTTGTTCGTCGTGGTGATAAGCAGCAAAAGCTGCAAGTGGAAAAACTAACGTCCGATTTTCGCACGGTGGTGGAGAAATATTCGACGAGTCAACAGCAAATCGCGACGAAAATGAAGAAGATATTCTTACAGTCCGTACATGCACAACAGCAGGACGACGAAGCGTCGGCAATCAATGCGACAATGAGTGCGGCCGATCGCGAGCAATTGATACAGAGACAAAAACAATTTCAAGCTGGTCTACAATTTGAAATGGACATGGCTTCGGATCGGGAGTCACGAATAAGAGAAATCGAGGCCGACGTTCTCGATGTGAATGAAATTATGCGTGAACTTAGCAGTTTAGTTAATCAGCAAGGTCAAAATATTGGTAAGCAGTATTACTGACAAACTTATTTTAATTCATAACTTCTGAACAAAATACAAAATGTCTCTTTTTGTTCTCTCAGATACTATCGAAAGCAGTATCGATCACACCTGTGCGGATGTGGAGGCGGGAACTTCAGAGCTGATGAAAGCGGCGCAATATCGTCAGCGATATCGTCGTAAGGTTCTCATATTGTTGGTAATTGCTGTGATAGTAGGCTTAATAGTAACGGGACTAGTAGTTTCCCAGATAAAAAGTTAAACGGTAACAAATATTTAATTATTTTATTATATTAAAGATAAAGATACAAACAAATACAAAATACTATACACTAATGATCTTTCATCTTATAAACAATACAAGGTATTGAAAACAAAACAACAAATAAGTATTTATAATAATTCAATAAAGTAAACAAAAATCATAAAAATGATAGCGGAAAAACAAATATTACTATGTACGAGTATTTGCATGTAAACACAAGACAGAAAACAAATTTACATAAAATTTGGAAATACAATAAAACACAATTATACCAAGGTTCAAATGATAAAACAGAAAAAACGGATGATTATTATTATCAAATAAAAAGAGGAATCCTGAAAAGTCTTTAAAAACAAACCAGTAGAAACGATCTGCTCTCAACTCAGATTCTCTTCGCAAAGGTAAAATAATAATAAAAGAAAAACCTTTAGAAATACAATAGAGTTCCATTTTCTTTGTCAAATTCGAATGTTTTTTTTTTATAAATTGATTTTAATTTCTATGTTGTGCGCTTTTAAATACAAATTGAGAATAAAACATGTGTCCTTAATTTCCATTGAAAATGTGTAGAGATTGTAAACGTAAATTGTATTCGTGAAAATAATTAGATTAACATTTTGGCCTCAGGAAATAATAAAAAATTTTGTAATTGATAAAACAAAAATTAAACATGAAAAGGAGGAAGAAATTTTGAAGTTAGCTTTATATTTAATTGTCGAAAAAATTGCTTTTAAATAGGTTTCTTCTAAATTTTATAATTGAATGTAATATTTTTTGAAAAGAAAGATTTGATTCGATATTATATTATCGTTGGAGCATACAATTTGTTACACGAAGTTAATAATTAAAGAGGAGATGGTGGTTAAAAGAAAAAAAAATGGATTCTTGTTTTTTGTATTTAGCTACTGGACTATTTACTTCGTCGTCTTTTGGTAATCTTAACTCTTTTTTTAAACGTTTAAATGTTGTGGTTAAAAACGCAGACTCCATCCAATCCTGTAATACGCCTGAAGTCGAATAAATTTTATCTTGCGGGAATGATTTTCAGCTATAAGCAAATAGGTGAACTCCATAATTAAGGCCGCAGAGACATACATTTGATACAATTTTCGCAAAAAGGAAATCATTTAGCATCCTATTGCGTATTTCAAATACTTGTATTTGAAAAAATAAAATAAGCGCTCATGTAAAGATCGGAACGAGAAATATACTTCCCGACGAACACGCTCAAACAACTCTACGAAAATTTTAAAATAATCAAAAAGCCTCCCGAATAATTAAAGGCCGCTGTGGTAGAAAGCCCAAAAAATAATATATTACTCATATGTGAATGAAGCAGATTGAGAGAAAACATAGAAAGCCAGACACCATTCAACTGAACGCCTGTAGAAGAAAATTAATTTGAAACTTTTGGTCAAATACCATTGTAACATGTCCATTTTTAAGGATTTCACACTCAAGTGTTTTCTATATGGCGCCAGAAATTAAAAAATGTTCTCCATGATTTCAAAGCTCCGCTTACAAAAATATAAACAAGTGGACTAATCGATTGGGACATTCGATTTTGATTTATACATATTTTAAATAACTCTTGAAGAGCTATATCAAGTATTAAACAGTACATTTGATTTTCCTTCGGGACTATTTGACTGCCAAGGAATAATAGTTCTCAAAATAAATGGTAATGAATTATTGTTGATACTAATTGCAAAAGGATCATCGACTCAATTGAAAATGCTTGATTTAAGGCGAAATGCGATAACCTTTCCCATAAATAGGTCCAAACAACCGGATGCAATTACTATTCTTGAGCTCTTACGAAATAAACCATATTTATAATTCCTATCCTTTAAGTTTAATCTTTACATGAGAATTTTAGAGATGCTCGAATAATCTTATGAAACCAAGTACCACCATTTTTAATTCCCTGATTACATAACCTATTCGTTTTAGGCGAAAAGAACTAGTGATGGATCCTCTTGAGCGAATACACGGGCGAAATGGTAAGCTTGTTACTTGAAATTTGTTATCAGTAGTATCAGAAATTACTCTTTATAGCCTAGTAAATTAAGGCATTTGACGCCGCAACAAATACAAAAGAAAAGAAAATTTAAAGAAAGGGTTAGCTTTAAGATAAATGGTATGGTATAAAATTTTCCGGAAAATCGCAAACCATACCAATTCATGCGAAATTTTTTATTTTTTTGCTATGATTCAATAATGAAAATACGAAAATATGTTCAAATTAATATTTGTAGCTGATGAATTTATTTTAAAAAAATTTGTCTGAAATGTTTTTCTGTAAATAAATCATTTCATAACATACGCGCACGTCCAGTAAATCAAATTTTTTATCGCTCGATTAAGGAGTCAATTATTTGGGGGTTTTTCTACTCGGAAAGAATAAAGTGATATAAAATGTAGAGAATGAACTCAACTTACAAATGAATATATTTTCAAGTTTGAACAAATAAAGTATGTAACTGTAAAATCTATTTATATAAAGATAAGTCCTAAAAAGACATTATTTCGATGAATATTTAATAATTATTACAGCCAAATTTCCTTTTGGAGTTATTATTTTTGATGTTTAGGTTACATTCTCTACTTCCTCGTAGCACTAAAGCCCTTCTCGGGCCTTCGCTTCCTGTAAATAGCGCCTCCAACTGTCTTGGTCCATTGATTGCGTCCTCCAATTTCAAAATCCATGATGCTATGAACTGTCTTCGTAGAACGACTCAGACCAGCGTTTGCTCGGTTTCCCCACTGATCTCCGGCCTTCAGTTTTCCCAACGAATACCTTTTTAGGTATCCGTTGTTCGTCCATACGATTCATGTGTCCGCGCCCATTGCAGCTTCCGCAGTCTTACAATCGTTGAGACCTCCGGGTCGTCAAAAATTTCATACAGCTCATGGTTGTATCGAATTCGCCATTGGTCCCCGTCTAGCTTCACTCCGATTATTCGCCTCAGGACCCGTCGCTCAAAGTTGTTCAATATATTTGCGGATGCTTGGGTTAGGATCCATGTTTCACACCCATAGCATAACACAGATCTTATCACAGATCTTCGGCGTATTTTGTCTCTTTCATTACTGGTTCTCGATATTTTGGCACCCAAATACACAAATTCGCTCACATTTTCGATACTGTATTCGCCAACTGTTATATTTTGTGTACTTAAGGTATTTTTCCTCGACTGCGTCATGAGCTTTGTTTTATTTTTATTGATTTGTAGCCCTACTAGTTTTGCTTCTCTGTCGAGTTTCAGGAAGAGTTCTTTGGCAGTTGTTAATGAGCGTGACAAAATGTTGATGTCGTCCGCATAGGCTACTACTTGGCTCTATAGTAATGTACCTCGTGTATCGACGGGTAGCATCCTTGTGACGTACTCCAGAGCCAAATTGAATAGCAATGGGGCCAGCTCATCTTCCTGCTTTAGTCCGATATTTGTGTCAAAGGCATCGGTAAGTTGGTTATTGATGCGGACTTGGAAGGTCGTCGATGTTATTGTCATTTTGGTAAGACAGACTAATTTGGCTGGGATGCCAAAGTAAAGTATTGTCTGGTACAGTACGTTACAATCAATACTGTCGTATGCTTGCTTAAAATCAACGAACATTTGGTGTACATCTATATTGAACTCCTAGCATCTTTCAAGTACCTGCTTGACTGTGAACAATTGGTCGTCGATCTACCTGCTCTAAAACCACCTTGATACTCCCCAATAATGCTGTTAGCGTATGACCCAACTTAATTTTCAAAAATTTTTGTAAACATTTTGTACGCCGTACAAAGTAGGCATATGCCTCTATAATTTTCGCACTGTAACTTGTCACCTTTTTTGTGAATAGGGAATATAATTGATTGGCTCCACTCGTTCAGGATACGTTCTTCTTGCCAAATGTGCTGGATGACTTTATGAATATCTTTATGAACACTGCTGCCACCATATTTGATGAGCTCCACTGAAATCTCATCGATCCCCGGCGCTTTATTACTCTTTTGGGCTTTGATGATGGAACACACTTCATCCAGAGTTAGTCGGGCCAAGGGAAGCTCTCCGCAGACGTCTATAAGCTCTGATGTTCTGAAGCGGTGCGGAGGATTAAGGAGGTTCTTAAAATATGATGCCCATCTTTCCTTAATCTTGGTTTCATCAGCGATGACGTTGCCGATGTCATCACGACAGAGCGTGGTTTTGGGCTGATAACCTCGTTTCAGGCTTTTCACTACTTTGTATGCTTGTCTTGTGTTGTTGCTCGCTAAACTTACATTTATACTTCTCAATTGGTCGTCATAGTTTTTTCTTTTCTTGATTCTAATTATCTCATTCGATACTCTTCTTAGATTTTCATAGTGTTCTCTCTTCGTCCTGGTTTTTCTACCTATGTAATCTTTGTACGCCTGATTCTTTTTGTCGAACGCATTCTGGCACCCATCATCGAACCAATTATTTTTCGTGCTCCGGGCTTGATGTCCGATCGTCTGTTCTGCCACGGTTCTGATAGCGGCTTTCACTTCCATCCAGAGCTCGTTGTTCGTCTTTTTCTGATAAGATGGGAGCCAGCTGGTTGTCAAGGGTCTCCGTGAAATTTTTGGCCACAGACGCCGTTTAGAGCCTTTCGATGTCAAATTGTTGTAGCGGGCTGGTCTTCGCTGAATATGCCTTTGACATACGACGTCGGTAGGTCAGTTTGATCAAGTAATGATCTGAGTTACAATTGGCTCCTCGGTATGTACGGACGTCATGTATGCTCGAGGTCCAACGTTGTTGGATCAGAACACGGTCGATCTGGTTTTGTGTGTTGCCATCCGGTGATACCCAGGTCATTTTATGAATGCGTCAATGTGGGAAGCAATCGTACGCATGACTAGATTTCTGCTACATGCCAAGTCAATCAGGCGCTGGCCTTCGTTATTTGTTTCATCGCGGAGGCTATATCCTCCAATCGTTCCCCGATGAGATAGCTCATTGCCAACCTTACGTTGAAATCACCCAGAAGTATTTTTTTGGTGTCGTTTGTAGGCAATGAGTCGACTAGTCTTTCCAGGTGATTGTAGAAAGTTTCCTTCGTTTCTTCATCCTTTTCTTTGGTCGGGTCTGAACATTTATCAGCCAAACTTTGAAGAACTTATCTTTTATACGGATCGCACACAGCCATTCTTTGACTGCCTTAAAATCAATAACGTGCGATTTAAACTCCGTATCCACAATCAAGGCCGCTCCGAATTCTCGTTTTGCGGTAGGCTTCCCACTTTTGAATATTGTGTGCGATCTCATTTCTTGAATGTCATTTCCAGTCCAGTTCGTTTCCTGAGGATTGCCAGTATTTTTAATTGATATTCACTGACCTGTTGTAAAAGGTCTTTAACAGCGCCAGGGTAATTGAGTGATCTGCCATTCCAGGATCCAATGCCACATGCCTTTTTACGTTTGCGATGTCGTTGCCGTGAGTCCAATCCACTCCGAGGCCCTTCTGCAGGTTTCAAAACACTTTAAGATTTTTGAGGGACGGGGAGTTAGCCCGTCGCCCAACCTCCATTCCGGCGGCATGGTTATTACGTTGATTCCGTTATCAGATGCGGAAGACTCGCCCTCACCCTCTTACGTACTCACATAGGAGGTGTAAGTCGGATTCACTAGCAGAGCTGTAGATGTATTTACAGTTATTAGCATTTCTTGTCCCATTATTGGGGAACCAGTAAACCCAGTGTACGACCCCTAGAGCATTTACTACCATATTTAATTGGGGGGTTTAGGTGAGGCATCATGGAAGCTGTAGATTGGGGAAACAAGGGGTTCCCTCCTGCTTTCTCAAACGGACTTGGGACCGCCTACGGCGGAGTTTTTTATCTTACATTATTGTTACAAAAAATGGGGTGAACACTATAGGAGAAAAACAGTAGCTTGTTGAAATTCTAGTTTTTTTACATGCTTAATTTTACTTGTATTTCATAGAATTCATTTGATTACATCATTTTTATAAATTAATATATTTTGATGAAAATTTATTCATAAATACTTCAAAGCATATACTTTCGAAACTTTTATGCAGTTTAAAAGAAATGTGAAATTTTTTGAAGAATTTATAATTATCTTTCATTCATACAAACATTTGTCTACTTTTAGAAAATATAATATAACTTCTTTCAATATGAATAGTCCTATCTACCTTACCTTTATAAGCTCTGAAATGAATAGAAGCGTTAGTGCTACAAATTCTTACACCTAGTGTTCAAGTAGTAGTAGTCCGCGTGGCTTAGTGGTTAGAGCACTAAGCCCGTAAGCCGAAGGTATCTGGTTCAAGTCTCGTTTGCATCAACGAGATTTAGTTCGAGTGGTTCTTCGGACGGACTTATAAGCCTGTTCAGGTACGATACGTGCTGGTTTAATGTCAGAACATATCGCAGCTGGGTGGACGGACACACGGCCAAAAGCGTGATAATGATCATATCACCTTGTGGAGTGCCGATACATTCGATCATGACAATGAGATACTCTAATTATCCCTAAGCGAAGGCCCGAAAGGGGCTGTAGGGCTACAAAGAAAGAGAAGACGTGTTCAGGTAGAAAAGAGAGGAGATCGTTTTATTACAAACAATTGTAAAAAATAAATTTTTGTTGGAGGTTTATGTGGAAAATCTGTAATATTCCTACGAAAAATTAGGTATTGATAAAAATTTAAAACAACATTCTAGGTACATCAATTAACTACAATATTCATAAAAAAATTTTCGCAAGTTTATAGGACACAATCTAAAGAATGGGGCTCTAAAAATATAGTGATTTCGTCGCGAGCGTTTAGAAAACTGTGTGTACCTCTGATGAAAATACAGATACAAGAAAAATTTAAAATCAACATCTTAGATTAAACCACAACCTTTGAAATTTAATGAAACTTAATTGATTCTTTTTTTGACTGTTTTATAGCAAACGATTGTAAAAAACAAACTTTTTCTGGAGGTTTACGTGGAAAATAGCTTAATATTTTGTAGAAAAATTAAGGGGTTGTAAAAAAAACAAAACATTGTAGACAGATAGTTGTACTGCAACTTTTATATGAAACACAGTTTTCTAAATGTGATCGTTTAAAACTACAACAAAAATAAAAGGATGTTCAAAAATGATACTTGGAAAATTGCATCTATCTCAAAAGCAAATACAGATAATCGAAAAATACTAATTTTAATTTGAACATATTTTTGTATTTTCCTTATTTAAACAGTTATTGTAAAATAACGAAAAAAAATTCACTTAATCGTTTTCTGAGAAATTACATACCTAGCTTTTAAAATTTTTTTATCTCGAGATTTTAAGTAAATTCTGTATACTTTTACTACACTTCTTCTTCGTAGCACTACAGCCCCTCCCGGACCTTCGCTAACTGCAAAACCGCTTCAACGGTCTAACGAAGGCACTCAATATGTTTGTGGATGCTTGGGTTAGGGTCCATGTTTCACACCCATAGCATAGCGCAGGTCTTATCACAGATTTGGATATTTGGAGCTTTGTTTTTCTGTGTATGCAGCTGGTCTTCAAGATCGTGCAATGATTTTCGAAATGCCCGTGTAGGATACGGGTGCCGATGGTCTGGCACAAGTGTCAGCGAGCTATAAACCACACCGAGCTCAGCTAACTAGCTTCGCTTAACGACCGCGTACGCGTGCTTGACGATTAGCATTTGCGGGGTCATATGAGGCGGGTTCTTGTCGAGCCACGAAGCTACACTAAAAAATACTTATCACGTGTACTGTTATATTATAAATCTACTACCTCACAGGATCCTCCTAGCCTTTTCCGGGATGTCCTGCTCTGGTACTTTGGGCACTACTCAGCCTCGCCACCTGCAGCTTACCTTATCCGCCTCAAACTCTATGGACTTGCCAAAAGAAAACACCCAGTTTTAAGTTATTTAATATTTATTTGTGTTTTATTTCTACAACTACTCGGTCGCGTTTAGTAGCGCGTAGACGATCCTTCACCTCCTTCTTAATCTTGCGCCGCAGCTCCGTCACCTTCTGCTGCCACTGGGACCGCTCCGCTATCGTGGTCGAGATGCGTGCGAGCCGCCTGTATTCGTGGAGCTGCTGCCGTAACTGCTCCCGTCGACCGCCGCGCCTCCGCTAGTAGTTGGCTTCTCGGACGGAGGTGTCCAGCGGCGCCTTCAATCTGGCCAAGTACTCCTCGCGGGTGATCGGCCGTGGGCCTGCCCTGGCGTTATCCCGGAGTGCCTCCTCCAGACTCTTCTTGGGTGAACGATGGCGTGCACCTGGGCTGCTTGCTGCGGTTACTCCGGCTGCCACCCGATAGGTCGGGATACACACGCTGGCGAGCGCTGGTCTTGCTGGGGTGCTCCTGTCCTCCTGGACACGGCTCCTGTCTATACGCCTTGCTCGGCATGCTTCACCCGTGCGTTCGGCGGTGTCTTCACGGACGGAGGATGCTTAGAAGAAAGTAAAATTAGTTGATGGTGGCTACACAGCGTAAAACGCCCCCAAGCCGAATGAGGTTCGCGGCTCAAGCCTACACCTCACCATCTAACCGATGTGAAGATATTCTGCAATCGCACCGGAACTATATGGACGAATTGCACTGACTGACTCGAACACTGGCTACGCTGTTGACTTTGCGGCGAATACACTACTCGTACAATTCCCTAACCGCTGTTATCACTACTTGCCGTTTCTCGCTCGATCAATTGCTTTTAAACGATTCATGCGGCCTCAATTCGCCCTAAATTCGCTGAGTAGTTGAAACGTGCGTTCTCGTTCCACGAAAGCTTCTTCCTCCGCGCTCCGTCTCACTTGCTCGCATGGTAAAACTTTGCGGCGAATTGGAGAAATGGTTTGAAGGCAGGGAGAAATCAGGCGAGGAAAAGCTTTTGTTTAGCTTTTCTGTTCTCTACACAGTGTCACTCCGCTGGAAGCACACCCCGAAGCTTCTCATGTACATGGTCGTTGTCGTCGCTAATGTTATGGCTTATGTAGAGCGAATTATGAAGTCTTTTCGCTTGCCGTTGGTCGACAAGTACATGCTTTGATGACAATGGGCGTATGTGCTTGACCGTATAACACATAGAGGTATACACTGGAGACGGCGAGCTTTCATTTCCCATATAAAATATTGAAGTCTCTTAATACATGCTCAATACGAACAAACATTTCATGTCCGTATACTCCAATTTTCGAAAGCTTTTAGACTTTCACGAATGAGCTTACGTATGATTGTCCAAACTCTATCATTGTTCGAAATTAATTTCGAAATAGCTAAAAAAGTTCATTATTTTTAGTTTTCTCTTTAATGATCATACAGCGTTTACAATTGTAAACAATGCCTCCAGATATTGTTCAACAAACTTCTTTCCTTTCCATAAAATATACTAACAAACTACGAAGTGCGCCACATTCAAATCGTTTTCGATCGAAATCAATAATTGTGACACCCCTGATTTCGGAAATGATGTTTCAGCTGATAGAAAACCGGAAGTTGACAATTCCTGCGAAAATTCCATCAAATATCGTAATTTTTAAAAATTTTCAATGAAAACGCTTGTTTCGGTCGGATTCTATAAGTGATTTCGAAAATAAAGTGTTCAATGTGTAAACGTGAGCAAAAATGTGAACGCGTCATAGAGTATTTTTCATTATTTAGGTAAGTAAAGTGCAGTCAAGGAAACAATTATGTGTCCGGGTATAATTTACGTGATGTTTTCTGTGTCCGTCCAGGTTTTCGGTGTGATTCGTGAATTAAAACATAATTTCGAATGTTGTGTGAATCGTGCCTGCTAGAAACGGTATATGGGAGACGCGAGTTTAAAGATTTTCTCGGTTGAAACAGATTTGACGCCAGTCATAGAATTCTGATAACATGCAACTGAAACTCGCTTGCATTTCAAGTATTTACGCGCTTTTTTTTCTGATTTTTATTCCTACGGATTTAAATGGGCTTAAGTTATCTTTAAAGCTTCGTGTTGAAGTAATTAATTGTGTTTTTAAGTCAAAGTTCGTAATTATCAAAGAGCAAATTGCAAGTGAAATAGATGTTGCGCGCAAATGTTGAAGTTTTGTTGGCTGCGTCCATAATGGTGTTAAGGTTAAATTGTTGAAAATAATTCGTTTTGTTATTGCGAAGATGCTTGTAAAAGTTTCATGTATCGGAGTAAACATTTTAATTGAAAAACTTTGAAGGTTTTCTAAAATACGTGATCTCGTACCAGTGCAGTGCACCTACAATATGGGAGCTGTTTTATGAATTTCGAAAACTGGTCGGTTGAATTTAAAAATGTTTTTCTAGGTTTCTGGAGTTGTGGTGATGGGACTGAAATTGTTGTTGAAAATAGAACCAATTAATGTCGAAATGCATGCATGGTGGTTTAATTTGAAAATATTTGTTTCTTTACCGGAAAACGAAGAAAACCGACTTCAAAGTGCCCTACAAAGGATGAAGGTGATATTAAAGCACCATGCAATATAGCACCGCTTTTAAAAAATTTTATTCATCTTTTTTTTTACTTTGGAGTCGGTTTTTAGGTAAATTTCTCGAGAGAAATTTACCTATTGCGGAGGGCATCATATATATATATATATATATATATATATACATATATATATATATATATATATATATATATATATATATATATATATATATATATATATATATATATATATGGGATATAACGAAATTTGTGACCACGCTAGAGGTTGCAATTTTGCTTCAATTTTCACCAAATTTTCAGGAAAGGTGTATTGGGTAATTATCTCGGTTAAGTTCGTGAACCAGCTATATCGATCGGGAAATAACAAAATGGCGGCCATTTTAGACGAAAAATCGTGATTTCTGTTCTGACCAAAGTATAGCTCCGATTTGGATGAAATTTGGCACAAAGGTTTATTGATGTATGTGATGAATCTCACAATAAAAAATCCAAAGTCGGTAGGGCAGAAACAAAATGGCGGCCACTCAAAGGTCTAAAAACGTGCAAAATTTTGTTGTTGTAATAGTGGTCAAAACTTTCAACTGATTTTCACGAAATTCGGTGGTTTGATAGAAACTATAAATATCTAAAGAATTGCTTAAAAAATTTGGAAGTCAGGTTGCAAAAAACAAAATGGCGGCCAGTTGAATGTCGAAATTTCAAAGGCTTCTAAAAGTCGCAATTTTGATCCGACATATATGAAACTTGGTTCCTAGATAGAGATTACTTAGTCCTACAGCCTCTGCTATTTTGGTGATCAGGCATGAGCAAATTTCAAAATGGCGGCCATTTAAATATACGTTTTTTTCATGTTTTTGTGGCCCTCTAGCGGTCACATTTTTCAACGGATTTTGATGAAACTTGAGATTATGGATCTCTGTACTATGTTCTTGTATTTTGCTGGAAATTATTAAAATTGAATGAAAAATAAAAAAGTCGAAAATTTAAAGCCTAATATTTTTAGCTGCCAGTTTCTATAAAAATTGAATTATTTTGCCCTGTCTAGAGTGAAACTCCTATTTGAACGAGATAGTACATTGGTTGATGAGGTCCTGGCATACAAAGATTTCAAATAATCCAAAATAAAATGCATGCATTCAAAATGGCGGCCCCAAAGGTCTGAAGGCAAGCGCAATCCGCTATTTTAGTGCTAACTGAATTAATGAATATTTTTCATGGAAACATTTTAAATGACTTTACTTGATAGAATTTATAAACCAGATCATTTTTAAGATATTGTAAAATATTTTTAACAATACCCGAGAAAATTATAAAATCGCGACTTGTCTGTCTGTCCTGTTTTCTCGCAAACCACATGAGCTAGAATGAGGAAATTTTCTACGTAGGTCAAAATTGGTGCCTCTTGAAATTTGCAGTGCAAGAAAATATTTTAAGGTATTTAAGGGGGGTCTCCCCGTACAAGCGGGTCTCCCCATACAGGGGGTGGCATACAGTTTTTTTTATTTCTGTTGCCCTCTAGCAGCCAAGATTCTCAACAGATTCCGTTGAAACTTGAAATTATAAGTTATTAAGGCAAGTTAATTTAATTTAATTATGCAAATCGAATGACAAATTAAAAAGTCGAAAATTTACAGCTTAATATTTTTAGCAGCCGATTTCAATAAAAATCAAAATGACGGCCCTGATAGTTCAGAAAAAAATTGAAAATGTATATATTAATGGCAACGCAAGTGCTGATTAAACTTTTATGGAAATCTTTGAAATTAACCATTCGAGCTATTTAAGCCTTTGTGTGGTTACCACTGTGAACTGTGTAAACAGCAAATGCGAGAAGGGCAAAACCGGTATTTGTATGTTTACAACAATTTATTATCCGCCTATTTTCAATATGTAATCCATACGTGTGCAACTCAATTTAATTAGCAAAACATTTGCGCCCCGATAAGAGGTCTCTATGAACGAACGTGGCCAGATTTTTTTTATGTTAATAAATACCCATATGGTACTACGAAAATTGCAGAAAGAAGTTTAGTAGTAGACAAGCCAAATTCTTTTTCGAAACTTTATGCTACATACGAGAAATTTACCTTTCCGGCTGGTGCTGCCAACGGGGATTTGTTTTTTTTTTTGTGAATTTCTCAAGAGATATTTACCTATTGCGTATATATATATATATATATATATATATATATATATATATATATATATATATATATATATATATATGATTTATATATGATATAACGAAAATCGTGACTATGCTAAAGGTCAAAATTTCGCTCCAATTTTCACAATATTTTTAGGAAAGGCGTATTGCGTGAATATCTCAGTTAAGTTGTTTAACCAGCAAAATCGATCGAGGGAAAATAAAATGGCGGCCATTTTAGACAAACATTCGTGATTTCATTTCTGACCAAACCGTGGCTCCTATTTGGATGAAATTTGGTACAGAGGTTTATTGAGGTATGCGATGAATTTCACAATAAAAAATCCAAAGTCGAACCGTTTGAAACAAAATGGTGGCCGCTCAGACGTTGAAAAGCGTGTAAGCATTGGATGTTGTAGTTGTGACCAAACTTTTCAACCGATGTTAATGAAATTCGGTTTTTCGGTAATTACTGTAAATGCCTAAAGAATCATGTTAAAGTACTAGAGATCAGGTCTCCAAAAACAAAATGGCGGCTAGTCGAAGCTAGAAATTTCAAAGGCTTCTGAAAGACCCAATTTTGATTTGATGTGAATGAAATTTATTTCCAAGATAGAAAACAATTAGATCTAAACATTTTGCTATTTTGGTGCACAGACATGCTCAAGTTCCAAAATGGCGGCGATTCAAATATGCGATTTTTTTCAGATTTTTGTGGCCCTCTAGTGGCCAAATTTTCCAATGGATTTTGATAAAACTTGAGATTATGGATAATTGTACAAAGTCCTTGTACTATACAAAAAATTATCAAAATCGGATGAAAAATAAAGAAGTCGAAAATTTAAAACCTAATATTTTTCGCTGCCATTTTCATTAAAAATTTAATACTTTTGCCCTGTCTAGAGGAAACTGATTGGACTGAGATTGGACAAATTGACTGATGAGACTCTAAGATTGAAATATTTTTAAAAATCCAAAATCAAATGCATGCATTCAAAATGGCGGCCCACAAAGGTCAGAAGGTAAGCGCAATTCGCTATTTTAGTAGCAACTGAAGTAATGAATGTTTATCATGGAAACATTTTTAATGGCGTAACTTGCAAGTATTTATACAACAGACCACTTTAGGGGATTGTAAAATATTTTTACAATCCCCTATTAAAATCGCGGTCTGTCTTTTCGTCCACCTGTCCATCCGTCCGTGCGTCACAGCAAGTTTTCTCGCAAACCACATACTTGAATGATGAAATTTTCTACGTAGGTCAAAAGTGGTACCCTCTCAAGCGTTTGCAAGAAAATTCCACCAGAATAATAATATCAGCACATATGATAATTTTTTGGCTTTCTTTTTGTAGTAAACAATTAATTTTCAACCGCTGCATTCTCATAAAGTTTATCGTCAAGAGTATGATACACCTTATCATATGATGAACAAAATTTCGACCCCAATTTCGAAATTAGCTTCGAGCCTATGCGAGTTATCACAATAGCAAAGGCAAAAGCTCGTGGCTTCATGAATTTGATCTTTCGCCGTCTCCTGTATATACCTCTATGGTATAACACTTGGCGTAGTGCGAATGCTTGTCGATATTTCCATAAGCACACCCCGAAGCTTCTCATGTACATAGTCGTCGTCGCTAATGTTATGAATTATGAAGACTTTTCGCTTGCCGTTGGTCGACAATTACATGTTTTAGTGACAATGGGCGTATGCGCTTGACCGTATACACTTGGCGGAGTGTGAATGCTTAGACGATTGACGACGTTTCTATATAGCATAAAGGTACTCTACTCTACAAGACGTACCGATCAATTTTTATTATCTTTAGAAATATTCTATTAGGTGTCAATTAAGCTACTCTACAATAATTCAATAGTTTTTTGCCTTGTTAAAGTTAGCGGACACGGAGGCTTGAGGCAAACGCAAACATTACACCAAAAGCAACCGTTACTTTTTCCGAAGAAAGTCGTTGCATTACAAGGGGAATGTCGAACCTAAAGATGTAAAAGTGGCTGGAGTGAACCACTCATCTCTGCCTAAAGGATGGAAACTTGACGGATGTAGTTTACTTTACACTAGTAAAACAACAAACTAAGTAGTTTCGACGGGGTGACCACCTTATCTTTTCAGGAGCAGCCACTCCTGACCACGGGACTGCTCGACTGCTTATGCTTATTACAATCGTCAAAACTGAATCAAATATTTTATTTATGAGCCGTATTCTTCCGTGTATTTCGTCTCTTTCACTGCCGGTTTTCATTATTTTGGCGCCTAAATCCACAAATTCACCCACATTTTTGATACTGTATTCATCCAAGTGTGATATTTTGGGTATCTGAGGTATTTTTCCTCGACTGCTCATGAATTTTGTTTTATTCCGATTGATTTGTAGTCCTACTATTGCTTCGCTGTCGAATTTCAGGAAAAGTTCTTTGGCAGTTGTTAACGACCGTCATAAAATGCTTTTATTGTCCGCACCACTTGGCTCGACTTGTATAATACCGTACCTTTTGTATCGACGGGTAGCTTTCTGATGACGTATTCTAGAGTCAATAACTATTCAAATGCGGCCGATATTTTTTTCAAAGGCATCGATGAGTTGGTTATTGATGCGCACTTGGGAGGTTGTCGACGTCATTGTCATTTTGATAAGACGGACTAATTTGGATGGAATACCAAAGCAAAGTATTATTTGGTACAGTCAAAACTGTTGTATGCATGCTTAAAGTCAACGAAAATTTGGCGTACGTCTATCTTGAACTTCCAGTATTTCTCAAGTGCTCGCTTGACTGTGAACAATTGGTCGTCGATCTACCTGCTCAAAAGCCACCTTGATACTCCCCAATAATACTGTTGGTCTACGATCTGATTGCCGCCCCTCGAGTACATCTTGTAGTAAAATGCAATGAATTTAGCTTACCGATGATGATTTTGATTCCAAAACTTAGTGAAAGGAGAAGATCGTTGTTCCATCTGACTGTCATAAAAAGGAGAGAGGAAGACTGTTAATTTTTGATTGTTAATTACATCTCATCCGGAGTGCGTACATGGCTCTAAAAGAGGGTATCTGATTGAATTACCCCTCTTGCTACCAAACAGCAGTTGAAAATAATCAATCTAGCAGTCCTATGAGCAGAGGAAAGAATGAAAGTGGCATCCATCGGTCCTAACCCCGTAAGTGCGGTCAAAATGCACTTTGTTCAGAGGCACCGGAAGGAGATAGAAACGAAAGACCGCAACATGCTCTGGAGGAAATATCCAGGACTAAAAAAATCGAAAACAAAAGCTTTTTTTTTGTAGTAAGAAGGTGAAGGCTATTTACTAAGAATGGAGCAAACCGAGTTGGTTCAATCAAAAACCGGAATTTTTGATAAAACGGGTTTTCCTGGATTTTTTTTTTGTCCCGTAAACCATTTTTTCTTTCAAATTCAAGAAGCAGACAAAACCCCGGACCCAAAGAAAGAAAAATGTCTAAACGAAAATGCCACACTAAACAGATCGAATCTTTTTCGCTATTTTCAGTCAGATTTCAGAATCTGGCCTTTGTAGATATGGATTAGTTAGAATAACAATGTTTCCATGATTAGTGCGCAGCACTGAAAATAAAATTAAATGCAACCTTTGCAAATCGAAAAAATCGCACCTTCTTCCGATATGTTGTCTTATTCCCGGAAAATCGATCTCTGAGGTGAGCACACTAGCGTGTACGTACTAAAGGAGCTTTTAACTGCAAGTCGTAGCCAAGTATGCATAAACGCGAAAATATAAGCTATTTCGAGTTGAATTGACTGAAAATTTCACGATCGACCTCAAAGTTATAAGATAGCCATCTAATAATTCAACAAATAAATGTAAACGCAATTATTGGACATAATAAATTTATATTTTATTCTGATTAACATTTGTAAAATTGACTGATTTTCGAGGAAAAACCGGTAAATCGAGTTTTCCTACAACCGGTTATTTTGGTTGGTTAAAATCGCCCACCATCATATGCCATCATCAGATATCATTAGGCATCAACCGTCATCATTCGTGATCATACGCAATCATCAGCCATCATCTGTCTTCATAAGGCATTATCCGTTCTTATCCACCATCTTGTCACCAATCATCAACCATTATCTGTTATATCCCGCCATCATCCGGCATTATATGCCATCATCCATCATCCCCGGCCATCATCAATCATCATACACCAATATCCATCATCATCCGCATCATCCACTATCCATTATCTACCAAACACTATCCGCCATCCTTCATCCTCGCTTCCTAAACCATTCTGCTTCCTCCTTATAATCATAATAAAGATTAAAAGCCAGGAAGGCACTACACGGGAGTGTAACTAATCCGCGAAAACCCGACGCATATGAATCTCTATTCATACATATGACAGACAATTTAGTAAATATCGACAATAGTCCTATAAATTTAAATTTATTTAATTTGGCTTTATAATATATATTAACGGTTAACTTTGTTAGCTTTTGCATCAATTATCAAAACTCATAATATGTTGAAATAACATAACAGAACTTTTATGCAATATTGACAACAGTCCGGCAATTTATATTTCATTTAATTCGACTGAACCATATATGTTAAAATTAACTGTTATTCGCTCTATCACTATTCATACATATGACGGACACTTTAGTAAATATCGACAATAGTCCAATAAATTTAAATTTATTTAATTTGCCTAGATAATATACATTAACGGTTAACTTTATTAGCTTTTGCATCAATTATCAAAACTCATATGTTGACATAACATAACAGAACTTTTATTTAATATTGACAACAGTCCGGCAATTTATATTTCATTTAATTCGACTGAACCATATATGTTAAAATTAACTGTTATTCGCTAATGCCTTTACCCCGACTGCTGTGAGTCCATTTTATCTGTTAGGACTGCCCGAACATAATGTGCTACCTGGTTCCATTTGTCAACTGATTCAAGCATCACAGTGGCTATACTATCCGGGGTGAGCTCTCCCGTCTCCCTGTAGAGGTCCCGTTGCAGCCTGTACCATTTTTTGCACACAAAAAATATGTGGCAGGCATCGTCTTCCTGTCTTGTGCAAAACCGACAATCGGGGGACCGCGACTTACCAGTCTTGAGCAGGTAAGACTGAAAGCGAGCCTTGAAAGCTAAAGATCGAGCTTGTCAACGTTTTTCGCGTGACAGATCCCCTGAGTCACATACAGCTTTTTGTCATCTGACGTCAGTAGCTAAGAAAAAGATGCAGATTGCTAAAACATCTTATTTTCATAGTATTGAAGGCTCTTTAAACTCAAACCATTCAATTTTGGAAATATATACGCTCTCTTCCAGTTTCCCATCCTCGCTTCATTTGAATGATTGCTTAGCAACTTCTCCTCTCGAGGTTTGTGAACTTTTAGAACTCAGTTTTCTTCTACTTTTAATGCAACTCCCAGCAATAGCCTCTCGTTCCCAACCGTACACACGCCACCTTCATTCTCTTTTACTTGCTATCCAGAAGACGTTATGAAGCTTATTTTAGAACTTAATGAATCTGTTAGTTCAGGTTCCGATGGTATTCCTAATCATGTTGTGAAATCATTAGCTACCTCTATTCGTATCCCCCTTTCCTTTCTCTTGAATTCTAGCTTATCTTCAGGCTCCTTTCCTTCATGTTGGAAAAGATCCTATGTTACTCCTATTTTTAAAAAAGGTAGTGCGTCAGACGTTGCCAATTATCGGCCTATCTCCTTATTACCCTGTTTCTCCAAACTACTGGAGAAAATCGTGTACTTGCACCTTTCTTCAGTTACTCATGAGTTGTTCGTCCCTGAACAACATGGTTTTATTAAAGGGCGATCGACCTTAACGAATTTGCTAAAATTCATGACCGTTACTTCAAAAGCCATGGAGGACCGTTTACAATTCGAAACCTTGTATTTGGATTTCTCTAAAGCCTTCGACTCAGTAAATCACAATATTTTGTTTAGCAAACTTAAATTTCTTAACGTTCCTGATTATTTGCTCCACTGGTTATCCTCTTACTTATCCAACCATGTCAGTCAGACATCTTTTCAAGGCTGTCTTTCTACTCCCTTCCATCCGTCTTCTGGTATTCCTCAAGGATCCATTCAGAGCCCACTATTGTTCACTCTGTTTATAAATGACTTACCATCCGTTGTCATTAACTCCTCCTGCCTTTTTTATGCAGATGACGTCAAATTTTTCAAAGTAGTGTCGTCAATCGATAACTGTGCTTTGCTTCAAGAAGATTTGAATGCCATTTTATCTTGGAGTTCTTATAACCCTTGCCCTATTAGCTTTCAATTTACGTTAAATAATTCGTACCTTTGTTCGGTGACACACTTCAAGGACTTGGGTGTCACTTTTGACTCTAAATTAAAGTTCGATATTCATATTTCTGAAATTACTTCTAAAGCCTCTCGCATTTCTGGCTTGATCTTTAGAAATTCCTATATTTTTTCCGATCCTTTGTCGTATGTTAAATTATATTCTAGTTTGGTTCGCCCCGTTCTTGAGTACTGTTCGCCAGTTTGGTCACCTCATTTGAAGTGTTTGAAGTTCACGCTAGAAGCTGTGCAAAAAAGATTTACCAGGATCGTCTTCTTGAAATTCCAGATTCCCTACATTTTTTATGAATCACGCTTAGCTATCCTCAATATTCCTTCGCTGGAAATGCGTCGACTCTACCTTGATGAATGTTTCCTTTACAGGCTTTGTCGTGGCTTGCTCGATACTCACCTTGTCAACCAGGTTCCTGTGAGGCGTGTTATGCGCTCTACAAGTTCGTCGAATATCTTTGATGTTCCATTCGCACGTAGTTTGGTGTATTTTCACTCACCCAAGCTCAGATTACCTCGTAACCATGATGGACTTCAGCTTGGGCCCTCCCCCCTCTCGTATTTAGTTTATAACAGATTTGTCAACTGTCTTCTTCTCAGCTCTTAGTTATTTTTTCTTATTTATTTTCTCCTAGCTTTTGCATTTTTTATTACTTTTAACTTACTTTTTGCACGCTGTGCTATTTTTTAATTCATTTTGCTGTACTACTAGTTTATCTATTATGTTATTGGATTTTTTTTCTGTTAAATAGAATAAATAAATAAATAAAACACCTATGCCCACTCAAGATCCGGGTCAGATAGAAGTCAGTCTCACCCTGCCTTCGATTTAACCACGGTCTCACATACGGGATGAGGCACGCAGTCCACCTTTACTTCGTGCAATCCACCCAAGATTGCTGTCAATCGTTGAGTGAGCGCTGTCTCTCCTCGCAGACAACCGTCTCCCTTGCGTCCTTGCTTCGAAGCATGTCAATAGCGCGGCGCTCTCTAGCAAGGAGGGCAACAGGTTACACGCATGCAATAACACTCAGCACCAAATCAGAGACTGTCGGATACGAACATGCAATCCTCAGTGCTCCTCTACTCGGTACCTGTGCCCAGCGTTTTCGGTTTTTCTCCTTACTGAGAGGGTCGCCCCATGTTTCTGCTCCATATTGTAGCACTGACCCTACAGCACTCATCAAGAGGCGTCTTCTTGATGGGTTGCATCCCCTACGTTGGCCATAAGTCAACTCAGAGCCGACACGTCCGAAGCAGCCTTCCCTGATTTGCTCATAGAAACTCGTATTTGAGCCAATCAGCAGCACCAGGTTCTTCACCTCTGGCTTCGATTCAATTAGTATGTCTCCAATACTGATCATCCTTACTCTAGGGATTCTCTTTCGCCCAAATCACTCAATTTTTGGAACAAATTCGTGAGTTCATTTAGATGCTCTTCCACATTGCCTCCTTCACTCATTTTTAATCCACAAAAGCAACGAATGATGCTCATTTTGTTGGTCATTGTGTCCTTTTCATAAAATGTTTCTAACGCAGCCCACGCATCTTTCGCTGTGATTTTGTTTTGAATGTAGCACACTTGATTATCCTCGACAGATAAACCAATCCATGCACGAGCTTGATCGTCACGAACTTGCCGGTTGTTGATCGCTTCTGCATTGGCATTGTTTGCAGCCAAATCGGTTTTACTTCACTCATAATTGTCATTTTTCAGTTTCGTAATCAATATTTTAGTTGTTGGTTCTGCCATTTTGACCGTATGCACTCGTATTCAAATTTCGCGAAAAAATGTCTTTTCTACTTGTTTTATTTGGTACCGAATATCACTCGTTCTTTCACTGGGTCCATAACCTGTTGGCACGCACGCGCATGAACAAAGCAAACTGAAATCAAGAATGAATGAAATAAAATAAAACGATTTCTGGTGTATAACAAATGCAATATTTAATGTGAACCGTTTGAGCGCTTGAACAAGAATGAATCTAAAATTGAAACATGAAATGAAAACCCAATAATGCAGATATGTAAATACATAAGCAGCTTCGCATATACAAACAAAAAAATTCTGAAACTGGAAAATGTTTACTTTAAATTAATTATTATTGTTTATCGATTCAAAGAAAATATTGTGAACATTAAATTTTGGTCAACAAATAATCTAGAATGTTTATTGCTTATGTAAACATTACTTCACTCTCAACTCAATGCTCTCATGAAAACGAACACATGGGCCAACACAAAACCAATTCTCTTGATATTTATTAAATATAATCAACCACCAAACAAATGTTATGAGAAATGTTTAAAGAACTAGCTGCGGAGCAAATTGCATACGAGTTCTGTCAATATAACGCGACGACTATTCCGCTCGCTGTTCAAAACTCCCGTCACGCTTCGTGAGAACTCCGCTTACCTCGACGAGCCTGTTCATGGCGGTAACGGTAGATTCTCGTTGCAACAATTTAACAATCGCTTCGCTAGATTATGTCGCAACGGGGCTGCCATCGATTTTTATTTGTTTTTTTTATTTTTCTTTAGGAAAACTTTTTAACGATAACGGTAGCGGTGATAGTGGCGGGGTTTATTACGGGCTAGTAATAACAATATTAATAAGTTGCACATCAAATTGTTCTGTACTTATTGCGTTGTTGTTATTATGAAATTGCTTCTTTTCGTGAAGGTCCCTCGAGTAGTTGCCCTAGGTGGGCTGCTCGATTACTACACTCTGGGGTCATGCATCCAGTTGCTGACTCGGCGCATTAGTATACCTAGTCTAATGACTGCTTGTTTCATAAAATATTGTTAATTTTTTTGTCACGAATAGAAATAGAATGTATAATAAAAAGTTTCATAAAAGTATTAATTTTTTTTTCATTATTAAATTTAATTTTTTTATGTTTTAATGTTCGAAACATAAAGTACCTCCACTTTTGTTGCACGCTGGGCTCGTATATATAGTATGCTGGCAACATATTTTGTTTTGGCTTCTCTTTCTAGTTTCAAATAGCACATATTGCATTAATTTGTTAATAAGTGATTATAAAGGTTCAGATTTCGATGCAAATAGCACCTCCAACTGTCTCGGTCCATTGACCGCATCCTCCAATTTTGAGATCCACACAGCGATGAACTGTCTTCGTTGACCGAGTCACATTAGCGTTTCCTCGGTTGATCCACTGGTCTCCGGCCTTCAGTTCTCCCAGCGAATACCTTTTTGGGTATCCGTTGTTCGTCCATACGATTCATGTGGCCAGCCTTTTGCAGTTTGCACAGTCTGACAATCGTTGAGACCTATGTCTCACCAAAAATTTCATACAGCTCATGGTTGTATCGAATTCGCCATTGGTCCCCGTCTAGCTTCGCCTCGATTACTAGCCTCAGGATCCGTCGCTCAAAGGCGTAGCATAACACAAGTCTTATCACAGATTTATATACTTTGAGCTTTGTTTTGCTGTGTATGTAGCTGGTCTTCAAATCATCAAAACTGAAAAAAAAAAAATTTTATTTACGAGCTGTATTCTTCGATGCATGCCGTCTGTTTCGTTACTGGTTCTCGTTGTTTTGGCGCCTTAATACAAGAATTCACTCACATTTTCGATAATGTATTCACCAAGTTGATATTTTGTGTACTTGGGGTATTTTTCCTCGACTGCGTCATGAGCTTTGTTTTATTTTCATTGACTTGTAGCCCTACTAATTTTGCTTCACTGTCGAGTTTCAGGAAGATTTCTTTGGCAGTTGTTAATGACCGTGACAAAATGTTGATGTCGTCTGCATAGGCTACTAGTTGGCTCGACTTGTATAGTAATGTGCCTCGTGTATCCACAGGTAGCTTCCTCATGACGTATTCCAGAGCCAAATTGAAAAGCTTTCAAGTTAGGTGAATATTTTCGTATCATACTAATGGCCAGAATTGTATAATTTAAGAATATTAAGGATCCTGCTTACTCTAGTTATCTATGCTTGAAGTAAATAATTGAATAAATAACTTTTCTTAAAGAAAACATATTACTAAGCATTTACAATTTTGAAACAAGAAAATTAACAACGTCGAGGATAATGCCAGCATACAAAACATAAAAAGCTTATTTCATCATTAAAATTCCAAAAAATCAAAAATTTAAATGGCTGAACTCTGAAAATGATCATAACCGATAACGAAAATCTGATCCTTGGGGAAAAATAAGGATGTTACACATGTAAAAAATAAGTTCGGATATGAAAAGGATAATGTGCAGACGGCAATTAAACTCATCTGAAAAATAAAAAGGATTTAAGAATCCTTAACAAACAAAATGGTAATTTTAACAATTTTTACTTAAAAATTATGAAAAATAAGGGTATTACTCCCATATTCTGTTCCTGCATTTGAAAGCGATCATTAAAAATATACCTTACGATTTTCTAGAATGCAGACATCGCACCGAGCAGTATATATTGTTGTATGCGGACATAAAGTTTGGTAGCACTTAATGTGCTATTTAGTGTATATGCTCTGTTGAATAGCACTGGCAATCGATGAACTGTGCGAATGACAAGACAAAAAGGAGACGGATTATAACGGATGATGTAATTTGGTTTTTGGTTTTGTAAGGGCGAGATAGAGTGTTTGGAGCTGAAGACAGAGATGACCGGGACGAGCGTGGAAAGCAAACAAGACAGGATTGCAGTGATTTGGTGGATACAAAAAGTATGTTGAAGGACTTCTAAAACGTGTTTAAGCGAGATGGTTAGGTAATGTGGTTTCAATCAGTGTAATAAAAAGGCAGTTGTGTGAGTTTCGATTGATTTCAAAAATCTATATACAACAAAATGTATTCTTGATATGTACGAAACTTTAATGATGATGAGATATACTCATTTTGGATACAACAATGGTGTCAGAAGTGGGATAAGTGTAGAGCTTTTAAAATAACTGATAAGTGATTAGACTGAGTGAAGTGAAAGTGACTAACTGTAAAGTCTAACTTTGTTTGATAATTTAAAATAAAAATGCCTACAATGAAATCGTTGTTCGAGCTCAATGTAACTGAGCTCAGGAAGCTGTGTTTGGAACGCGGTTTGTCCGTAAGTGGAACCGTGGCAACTTTGTTAGCGCGAGTGGAAAAATCCTTGAAAAAGGATGGCGTTGACGTGGAAAAATTCCGTTATGAGGTGGAGCTCGAACTTGAGGAACATTTGGCTGAAACTTTGGATGTTCATGAAGGAACGACAGAACCGGAGGAGCCAGTGGCGGAGAAATGTTCCGAGGAGCCGAAACAACAGGAACAGAATGCCATATTGAATTTGCTGTTACAAATTAAGCAACAAAGTGAACAGCAATCAGCCGAGCTTAAACAGCAATCAGCCGAGATTAAACAGCAGATGGAAGAGCAAAGCGAACAACTGAAACAACAACTTGAGCAGCACATGGCACAGTTGGAAGAAAAACTCCAAGCTCAAACTACGGCAGCATTATAACAAGTAAACGAAATCAAACAACACGTTGCCAAAACAGATGAAGGCGTTGAGATGGTTGAACAGAAATTGGAAAAGCTGCAACTTGACGTGGAACGGATTCGAACTACGGGACAAACATCAGTTACAGAAAGTGGTGCAAGAAGCCTGAAAGCTCCAACTTTTGATGCTCAAACATCTTGGAGCATCTACAAAACACCGTTTGAAGTCGCAGCAGTAGCAAATCACTGAAACGAGAACGAACGAGCGACTGCATTAATTCTCGCACTCCGAGGGCCTGCAGCAGAAGTACTTCAGACTGAGCAACATCACGACTATGCTGCGTTGGTAAACGCCATGAGCATGCGATACGGTGATGACTACATGAAACAAGTCCACCGAACGCAGCTACGTAATCGCACGCAGAAAATGGGTGAGACACTGCAACAACTCGCCCAGGAGATTGAAAGGCTAACCCTCCTGTCATATCCGACATCCGATCCGGAGCAACGCAATGAGACAGCAACGGAAACATTTATCAACGCTTTACAGGACCGAGAGCTGCAGCAGAATCTCCGTTTGGCGGATAAATGAACTATTAAGGATGCGTTGACTTATAGTCTAACCTTCGAAGCAGCAAAACACGCTTCACGAAGCGCAGGCCGAGTACGTGAAGTCGTCGAAGAGTGCCAGTGTCAACGGCTGCGAAGTCCGACGGAGCACGCACCAGCTGGAAGTCAGAAGCATGGAGCCCCGAAATGCTGGAATTGTGGAAAACTCGGGCATCTACAACGCGAGTGCCGCGAGGCGAGACGACCTCTATTTTGTTCTGGATGTACAGCTAAGAGGCAACGATTGGATCCCTCGGTAGTTTGCCAATCTGCTTCTTCATCTGAGGAAGCGGGAAACTCTTAAGAACCAACTTCACGGGGCAGATGTTGGCTTGGAGATTCGACGATCCCGGCATCACCATAGGCGTTTCCCGAGTGCATCGTGGCGAAAACGACTTGTGGCTTAGTGGAAAAATTGGAAAAGTTCGTTGTACAATCACCATCAACACTGGTGCAACTCAATCAATCCTGAGACCAGACATTGTAGAAAATCTTCGATTGACCAATCGAAAGAATTTTAGGCTGCAAACAGCAACAGGACAATTCACAGCAGTATGTGGTGAAATTATGCAAGAGATACAATTGGGAGATTTGAAGTTCCAGCATGAATTCCTGGTAGCCGAGATAACTGATGAATGCATACTAGGAGTGGATTTCTTGCGGTCGCATGGTTTTCGATTGGATCTGGGGCAGCGACTCCTAATATGGCGAAATATACAGATTCCAATTGACATCTCGGAAGCGGAAACCCCAAAATTAAGAGTAATTGTGAATAATGAAATTAACGTTTCAAAGTCATCTGAGAGAGTTATATGGGCCAAAATAGATGGTGATTCTGGGGACCATCGATCCTTCTCGTTGAGCCAACAAAAACACCAGCGCTAAGGAACCTGATGCTAGCGCGAAGCTTAGTAAGAGTTGACAAAAATAAGTGCGTACCTGTAAGAGTGCTTAATGTGTCGGATTGCCCGATCAGTATCAAGGTAGGTGATACTCTTGGAAGCTGCGAACCCATTTCATCTGTAACATGTTTAGAAATTACTGAGAAACAACAGCGCAAGGAGAAGCCAGTGAGCTACAAAACTCAGCAAATGGTACAGTCTACCCTCAGGAAAAGTGAGCTAACAGCAGAACAACTGGCGAAGGCAGAAATAATGATTAAAAAATACAATACCGTATTTTCCATCGAAGAGGGAGACCATGGCAGGACGAACATGGTAACCCACCGAATCAACACTGAAGACTCAAAACCAACCCAACAACCTCCTAGGCCCTTACCATTGGCCAAAAGAAGTGAGGCAAATGACATGATAAAAGCGATGGAGAAACAGGGCATCATTGAACCATCTAATAGCCCATGAACCTCACCAGTTGTTCTTGTCAAAAAGAAGGATGGAAGTACCCGGTTCTGTGTAGACTACCGACGGCTGAACGATGTAACCAAGAAAGACAGTTATCCTCTCCCACGAATCGATGACATTCTCGATACATTGACAGACGCAAGATGGTTTTCAACTTTAGATCTCAAGAGTGGTTACTGGCAAGTTGAGATCGAGAAAGGCATTCGGGAGAAAACAGCATTTTCCGTCGGCTCCGGATTATGGCAGTTCAATGTCATGCCATTTGGCCTTTGCAACGCTCCAGCCACTTTCGAACGTCTGATGGAATGTGTACTGCGAGGACTTCGCGAGAATTGCAAAATGCATGCATGAGCTGACCGAGAAAAATCGACCATTTACCTGGACTGCACAATGTCAACGAGCCTTCGAGACATTAAAGCGAGAGTTATGCGATGCTTCTGTACTGGCATATCCAAATCCAGAGAAAATGTTCATCATCGATACAGACGCCAGCAACATGGGAATAGGGGCAGTCTTGTCGCAACGAGACGGTGACACAGAGAAAGTCATCGCGTACTACAGCCGTGTCCTCTCGAAAAGTGAAAGAAACTATTGTGTCACAAGGAGAGAACTATTGGCGGTGGTTGAGGCAACAAAACACTTCCACAAGTACTTATATGGCCGGAAATTTGTCTTACGAACTGATCACGCTGCGCTACGAGGGTTGCTGAGCTTTAAGGACCCTGAGGGTCAAGTAGCATGATGGATAGAGAGGCTACAAGCCTATGATTTCGAAATTGTCCATCGTAAAGGGAACATGCACAAAAATGCTGATGCTCTCTCTCGTCGACCATGTAGACCGGAGTGCGGACACTGCCAAAGGCTGGAAGGGAAAAACGTGAATGAACGAGTAAAATTGATTGCAGTATCACCAAGCCAAGGATGGTCGCCATCGCAATTGTTCGCTGAGCAGATGTTGGACCCCGATCTCCGAGATATCATTGCTTGGAAGGAGATTCATCATCGACCAGAGCGAGAAAGCATTTCTGGTAGGAATGAAGTTGTTAAACGATATTGGACCATTTGGGACTCATTGCACCTAGACGGAGGTATGCTCAAGCGAAAGTAGGAGTCGACCGATGGAACATCACATCGTATGCAGATCATTGTTCCCCGTAACAAAGTCCAGGAAGTGCTACAAGAAATACATGAGGGGCCATCAGGAGGCCATTTAGGAATGAATAAGACCCTGCAGAAGATACGTGAACGATTCTATTGGGCAAATGTTCGAGAAGATGTGGAAGATTGGTGTAAGAAATGTTCGGTATGCGCAGCCACCAAAGGGCCGAGGAAGAAGTCTAGAGGGGAGATGAAGTTGTACAATGTGGGACTACCATTCGAACGAATTGCTGTCGACATAGCGGGACCGTTTCCAGAGTCGGACAGGGAAATCGATACATTCTAGTTGTTGGTGATTACTTCAGTAAATGGCCGGAAGTCTACGCGATTCCTAACCAGGAAGCATCAACCGTTGCGGAGCAGCTAGTATCCAATTGGGTCAGCGGATTCGGAGTACCACAAGAGCTTCATTCCGATCAAGGGCGAAATTTCGAATCCCAGCTCTTTGCCGAAATGTGTCAGATACTTGGCATCAAAAAAACGAGAACGACACCTCTTCACCCGCAATCCGATGGAATGGTTGAAAGATTTAATAAGACATTGATCGAGCACTTGGCGAAGGTAGTGGCTGACAATCAACGGGATTGGGATCGAAAGATACCACTATTTTTAATGGTCTATCGAGCAGCAACGCATACTACCACCCAAGAGTCGCCGGCAAAAGTAATATTTGGGTGACAGATCAGGTTGCCAGCGGATGTGAAATTCGGGATACCACTGGAAGAAGGCATAACAGTATCAAACTATATTGCTGAACTGCGACAACGCTTGGAAAAGGTCCATGAAGATGTCCGAAGTCATATCTGGCTGAACACGAATCAAATGAAAGCACGATACGAACTGAGAGCAAACTCAAGAGGATTCACACAGGGCGATCTGGTATGGTTCTACAATCCCCACCGGAAGAAAGGCTTGTGCCCAAAACTGCAACGGAACTGGGAGGGGCCGTACCGGATCATAGATCGAATCAACGACATTGTGTACCGGATAAAGCACGATCGGAAACCCAGATCTAAAATGAGAGTGGTTCATTTGGAACGATTATCTCGCTATTATGGGGCTAATCCACCAGCGCCAGGCAGCGAAGTTGTTCGGGACAAACAAAACTAAGGAGGGGATAATGTTGTATGCGGACATAAAGTTTGGTAGCACTCAATGTGCTATTTAGTGAATATGCTCTGTTGAATAGCACTGGCAATCGATGAGCTGTGCGAATGACAAGTGAAAAAGGAGACGGATTACAACGGATGATCTAATTTAGTTTTTGGTTTTGTAAGGGCGAGATAGAGTGTGTGGAGCTGAAGACAGAGATGACCGGGACGAGCGTGGAAAGCAAACAAGACAGGATTGCAGTGATTTGGTGGATACAAAAAGTATGTTGAAGGACTTCTAAAACGTGTTTAAGCGAGATGGTTAGGTAATGTGGTTTCGATCAGTGTAATAAAAAGGCAGTTGTGTGAGTTTCGATTGATTTCAAAAATCTATATACAACAAAATCTTCTTGATATGTACGAAACTTTAATGATGATAAGATATACTCATTTTGGATACAACAATATGTAGATTAAGCCTTGGTATTTAAATACTTTCTAAATTACGTTAAATCAAAACAGACGTACTTTGGATTACAAACACAGGAGACGTCTTACCTTTCCCATTCCCTAGCATTGTTATATTGCCATCTAGCTGTCGAAAATTTAGAAGATTTCACCCTAGACACACACTCATTCCAAGAGCAAATATTCTCGATTGCATAACTTAAGGGTTATTTTTTTGCAAAAACATAAACCTTAATCCTGAGGAAAAACAATGATATTAATACATATCTTGTCTCAACAGATCATAACGATCATGAAAATATTTTCATTATTACTCTAAAGCCAAAAAGAGAAATCTTGTAAAAATCTAATTTCAGTGTTGGACTGCCATCTGTTAGTGAAATATCAGGAAGATTACCCTCTGGACACATTTTCGATCCAAGTACCAATCAGAATTGCATATCTCTAGGGAATTTTTTTTCTCTGCGGGGAAATAATTTTCGATTTCATTTGCTTGCTGATAATTTTCATTTCTGGGCGCCTGTTACTTCATCCAATTGTTAATTCAAATTTTGAGCTGGTTCGGCTGATGCTATGTGGGGATGGATGATAGTAGTCTGATGAAAGTGGTAATTTCTTCTTTTTGATGGTAACGTCCAGTTTTTTTATTTATTACTTTGAATTTTTCCAATTATTTTTCGACGGAATATGGTTATTTGTCATGGTGGATGATCTGATGAAAGATAGATGATATAAAGTGGATATTTGATAATAGTAAGAAGAAAGTCGATAATGATGGGTTGGTAAGTAATCTTTTCATTTGATACCGACACAAAACCTTCAGTTTGTAATTTTATAAGGTTTTGAAATGTTTGCGGCGAAGAATTTTGGGGATATACATATTGGTTTTTTGGATAGATGAAATTTTGCCGGTGGTTTATGTCTCAATCGATACCTTCAAAATTGACGAAGATATTTAAAGATGTTTATTTACATTTTATGGAAAATTTTGAAAATTGAGAAACTGACTATGGAATTAGTTCAGAATAATTTGTGAATAGTTAGGATTATGTTAGGTATAAGAGTGTTGAAGGAGGGATTAAGGAATTCGGAATTGACTGCTTGGTCAATGAATTAGAGAGGTTTTTAAATTTTAAGATTTATGTTTGCTTTATTTCAAGCCTGTAAGTGATTATATACTTTTCAAATTAAAGATAAGAAAACGTTTAACAATATGATTGCAATTGACATTCGATCTTCTGAGTATTCTTTTTGGGAGTGCATATTGAAAGCTCGACTTCCGTGTGAGCGAATGAAGATTCCATACTGGAATATTCCTGGTTCATCGATGAAATGGATACTATAAAATCAAACAATGTAATGACTAGCTATTTTGGTATTGTAAAGAAGCAAAAAATAAACTGAAGAAATAAATGGCATTATGGAAACTCTGGCCATGATGATTAACGTCTAAAAAAGATACCTTTTTGGATGATGAAACTAGAATGGAAATTAGATATTAGCTGGCATAAAATAAAATCAAATATTATACAGAAAAAGAGAATATGAAGGCTTATTTAAATAAATTGGTAATAGGTTACCTATATTGTGAATACTTCATTTTTGGTAGAACGGTTTTGAAGAAAATTAGTTTTCAAAAATTAAATTAATTGTTTAAAACGTCAGCCTGAAGTTAATTTCTATTGGAAAAGCTTATATCGTCGAAGCAATTGATTCAAAGAATTTATATCGAATATTATTTTACGTCGATACATAAAGAAAAGCGCAGAATCCAAAGTCAACTTCGAGACCACTAGTATGGAGGAGTCCGACGGCTTCCCACTGTTGGAGGAACCTAGGAAAATGTCAAATATAAAACTGATAGCAATCGTCAACAACAAAAAACATAATCAAGAAAACTCCGTAGATGGCGGATGCAATTTGAAACAAGGAAGAAGTGACCAGACCAAACAGACAAAACAGAAACTCGTGTCGCATGAAACAAAACTGCAACTTTTCTGAAACTTTTTGAAGACTTTTGTGTTTTGCAACAGTTTCTGTTTAGTTTTTCGAGTCCCGATCAAAAGCGGTAAGATCAAAGGATTGGACGTGTTTTGAAACATGTCTTTTAGTGGAAATAGTAGTTTGTGTTTTGTGTTTGTTTGCGGTATTTGCATAGTGTATATTTTTTTATAGATTCACTGCCAAAATTTAAGCAAGTACATATAACAGAACATATATATGTAGAACATATATTCTCTAAAAATTTTGGTTGCTTATTGAAGAAAAAATTTGTTTTGATTTCTTTGTGACAAGCAGTGGGAAATGACCGAAAACAAAAACAAAAATCCAACGAAATATTGCACGTTTGATGGAAACAAGAGTTTTGGTTTTGTTTCAGTTTTGTTTTTGTTTTTCATGTGCTAAAAAACAGAAACAAAACTGTAATGAATCAGGCAACGCCGCTGGGTGACCACCACCAACACACCTTGCTGCTATGTGGCTTGTCATCTCATGTTGGTCTTGACGGTTGCACATCCCACGTCAATTTTGTCGTGGGATGTCAAAGGAAGGTTGACAGCCACATGGCAGCCGAGTTGCGGTTAAGAGCTCGAGAGAGGAGGTCGGAAGCGTGAAGTGTTGTTTGGATATTTACAAGTCACAAGGCTATCCGTGTAACCCGGGTCTGAAGTTTTCTTGCAGGAGTACAAGAAGGCCAGAGTGTGCGCGGATACAAAGGTATGATGTTCAGTTCGATCCATTTAACAACTACCTTAATGCTTAAAGAAATGACACTTCTGCTTAATTAGGTCAGTGTCACCCACGCCGGAGCCAGATCATAGAAATTCGTCATCCGTTCGTGTCGTCATCGGTATTTTATGGGAAGCAATAGCTTGCATCGCCTGAAATCACAACACAAAGCCCTCTACACAACAACCATGTAGAAGATTTAAGTTCGTCTTTGGAGTCCAGTCTCCGAAATTTTCATTCGATTTCCAGTCCATCAACTCTGAGCCGATAGTTCCTTCGCCAGCCGTGAAGCAGTCTAGACTGTAGCAGGTTTGAATAATTTTAAGGGGATCATGGGATCATAACCTATCAGCTGATATGAGTGATTCGAAGTAGGACAGATATATCAGCCAATTATTTATCTAAAAGTGTATGATATCCTTTCGGAATTGTCGCTTGTTGCTAAGATCCGCAAGTATGTTAATATTCGCTAGCTTTGTCCTGACACGCCACCCTTAACAAAGTCAACAGCTATTACACCCTTACGCCTCAAGGGTAGACGCGCGGTCCAGCCTTGCGGGCCCGGTTCGCTCCGTCGGAGACGGCGCAGGCGCCAACTCGCTATCCCTAGGCTGGATGGTTTGACCAATAGGATCGTCAGCGAGTAGACGATCCGTCCGCGCACGCACGAGGGTTAACCCCTAACATCTAAAGGGAGGGAAAAAAGAGAAGTGTAATCGCTACCCTTACTCACGTCCCTAACCTGTACCCACTACTCCGTGTAACCACACCACGACCTCCTGAAAGGAAAAAAAAACCTGTTGGACCGAAACGCGGAAAAGAAAAACTCCCCGCTTGAGCGCCGCGCACAATCCACAAAGAAAATATCACTTTTCAATAACAATCACACTTTTCGATTATAATTCGTTATATTCACTTGTTATATTCAAGAAATTTCTATAAAATCTGAAGTAATTTAGAAGGACAATAAAACTAAAGAAATAGATACCTTTTCCTAAATTCCCTAATCTGTCGTTTCTTGGGGCCCCAGCAAACGGTCGCCTGATTACTCTCCTTATCCTGGGAGCCGGATTATCGTCTTGTTACGCTCCTCGCCGAATCAAAAGGTTCTTCTCTTGTTCCGCTGTCTGCCGTGGTGACGAAGACGAAAAGTTCCACGTTTTAAACACCTTATCTTTGCTGCCAATATAAAATCCTCCGACTTTCCGCCTTGAGTCCCAATTGAATCCAGAGGGCTTCCGTTAGTCCTCCGCCCTTTAAATTTGCTCGCCTTAACGGGCGTCCGCTACATTGGAGGTGGTTGGCCTCCCATTCATATGACGAACTCTTTCTTTCGTTTTGGCGCGGTTCGTAGCGCGGCCACCAACCATCTTCGACACCTGGGCTCCGCACCCATGCAACCAATGGTTGCTGCACGCGAGTTGGACTGTATTACCCATTATTTTGGGAACAGCTGATCAGTCCCAATATGTGGGTCACTGGGTCATCCTACAATGTCATCGCCGAATGACATTTTGTAGTTGTCAGTCTAAAATGTACATGCTTCAATCACTCGATCATAACGTTTTTTTATCATATGGCTTGCCGAAAAGAATGTTATCTCGTAATGTAGCGTTTTGAATCCACGCTTGTTGAGGAACATAAGCAATTTTCCCATAAGTATTTACGCGACCAGTTATCTTTTCCATTTCACCAAGGAAAGCAGATACGACAGAACTTTTTCCTGAACCCACAGTTCCGACCAGTGCAATCAGTTGATTTTTCGCAATTTTCATGTTGATGTTTCGTAAGCAGATTTCTTCGTCGCCCCATGAAAAACTTCCATTTTCGATTTCCATAGGATAAGCTTCGTTTGGTTCGTGGTACACGTTATTTGGATCCAATTCTTCGCTATTCATAAATTTGTTGATACGTTTGACCGAAACTTGTGTTTGAACTATACCAGAGATGAGCATTGGTAACATAGCAAGAGGAAAACGTAAGATATTGAATAAAGATAGAGAAACGAAAGCAGTTGTTGCGTCAAGTACGTTGTTTTCCTCTACTAGTACGTAAGTACCGAAAGTAACCAATGGCACCAAAAACGGTGCACAAGACCATAGGAATGATGTTCCAGCGTTTAAGTAAGCAGTCTTTTTAAGTATATCAATCTCTTTATCACGAATATTCAAGACAAGCTGTTCAAAACTAGGCTCCCAGGCGTATAATTTCAAAACCTTCATACCACTCAATACTTCGTTCATTAATTCCACTCGCTCGTCTTTGTTTTTCATTTGTTTAACTTGATATCCTTTGATTTTATTTGCGATGAAGCCATTGACAGGAATCAAAATTATCATAACAGCCAAACCGGCAAACACAGATGGTCCTAAGATTTCCCATAAAAAGTACAAAGCAAATCCTATTTGTAAAGGAGCAGACCAAATCACGTTCAAGTATGTTGTTAAATCCATGAATCGTTGAGCATCTACAGCCATTAAGTTAACAATTTCACCGACAGTTGATTCTTTTCTTGCATTATTCGATATTATTAATGCCTTTCGATAAATCGCATTTATCAATGCAGTACGAATTCGAAGGCCAACAATGAACATGCGATGAAAGTATTGACCTAATACTAATGTTTGTACTGAAGTAACTACAAAAAGTAACACTGCATAGAATATGCCTCGCCATTCCGGTTCCGGTTCTGAACTTGTGTTTTCAACATAGCTAATAATCAATTTGAGTACTTGCGGGGACACAAATGTCAGAATATCTTGAAGAAGCTTAAGGAATGATCCAAAGAGGAAGACCCCACCGAATGATTTAATTATTGGTGGCATAATTGATGTTTTTTTTCGATTTTCATTTGGTTTTTGGTTGGAGAAATTAACGCTAGCTGCATTTTTTGAGAATTCAGCTTTAGGATGTTCTATTTGTGGTTGCTGAGTCTGTGATAACTTTTGTACTGAACGTTCCCAATGTTTAGCGAAAATCGGCATGACTTCCTTGGATGAGTCTTCAGGTTTTAAATCCCAAAGATCTTTGACAACAAGAGGGTTTCGAAAACCTTTCCATGCTAATATGTCGAACCACTGATATGTGATTTTGGACAAGAAACTTGCACTCAATTCTGGGCATTCTTTCTCTGTCGTCTCATATTTCATCCTTCGAGGCTTCTTGTCCCCGAAGCAATTTAATATTACTAGGGCACAACAAGCAGCAAATGATACCATAAAGCTGATGTATTTGTATTCGGCCCATGAGTCCTCGATTCCGTTATCACCACGCATATTCTTCAGTCGAACTTCGGTTCTACATCTTGGTATACTCAGTATGGTAAACAAGAACCAAAACAAAAATATCAGTCCAGATGTTCGAACTCCATTTCTCACATTAAAGAATGTGAGAATAGCCACAAGTGTAAAGCTTGCGTTAGATGCGTTGCCATAGGTTATCCTTGTTGGGAAAAGTGATGGTCGACCGGCCCCCTTCTGATGTCGTTCGTCGTCCGTTGCTGCCGTTTGCTCCCTACCTAAATTTAACGCCCTATTCTAGCTCGACGAATAAATAATATTGTTTATACAAAAATAACATTTCTTCTTCAATTATATAACAATTTGACTTATATAACAATAACATTTCCATCTTTTGCATGAGAGTAGTATTAGTGTCGAAAGAAAAATACAATGAGTCAACTGCTACCTCGATGCTCAAGCGGGTTTGGGGTGTGTAAATGACATGCATCCCGATCTCCTTAGTGGTCGTGGTGTGATCCCCGGATAAAAGCTAGTCACCCGTAACATTCCCCCCCTACTTCAAGTGAATTTCCCTGGAAATTCACTCCTACACGCTTCCCCCATGCGTCTACTAAGGAACCCGACAAAATTCTTCTTTTTTTTTTTTGTTTCTATTTTTCTTTTTTAGCTTCCCATACTCGGTTTTATGCTAGGGAATGGGGAAGGATGGAATAAACCACATGTGTGGCTTGGAGGACGGAACCATGGGACGAACAACTACCCTGCTCTACTATCGTTAATGGAATCCGGTAATATTTTCAATTCCCTATATTTATCTGTGTGTTGTGCTGTACATTAAATTATATTCTTCCCGCCTTTAATTGTCGTTTATATGTATGTTTCTACCTTTAACGGCAACCGCGGCCCATCACCGCGTGTTCTTATTTTCTTTTGTTACAAAAGAACCACCCTACTTTCTTGAGCGCGTCTTCCCGACCTTACATACGAATCGAAATCCCGGCGACATTCACGTGACTTATTACTTCCGGAAACTTACAAGTTAAACTTACAAGCTATCACCCTCCACCTTAATTATTAGCCAGGCTTATAGTCTATAACCCAACACCACTTAAGTAAAAGCTTATCCTATACGGCCCTCCACCAGCTATAAAAAAAAATTAACCTTAATAGTTAGCCTATGACAATCTTATTAAGTACTTATTCTCTAAATTAATTATCCAGCTTTCATAGCACACTCCACACGACTTGAGGTCTCAGGACAGGTATGGCTTGAGATCTTTCGCGTGCCATACCCCCGCGTTCTTCCCATCCATATCCTTAAGTTTATATGCCGCCCCTGAGTCGTATGCTTCTATCGTAAAAGGGCCCACGTACTCTGGGGCCAGCTTGGCCGAAAAATGTTTTGCCGCGTCGGACAGTACGAAATTCCGTCGCCACACCTTATCTCCTGCCTGAAACTTCTCGTGCCGTTTACGCAAGTTGTAGCGAGCGTTCACTCCTCTTGCCGCTGCGCGCAATCGTTCGGCCACTTCTCTTCTGAGCTTCTCCAATCCCGCCGCTCTACTTTGCGGATCCAACTTCCTGCCGCCATCCTCTGGAGGTTCTATTTCGTTGCGATCAGTCACCATCTCCCGGCCAAAATTCAAAAAATAAGGAGTGACCCCCATGGCTTCATGCGTGTAAGTACGCAGGGCACACCCCATTTTACCCAGATTCACGTCCCAGCGACGATGATCCTCGTTGACATAGGAGCGAAGCATTCTTTTAATGTTCTGGTTGATGCGTTCGGCGGGGTTTGCTTGTGGGTGATAGAAAGGGGTAAACTCCGCCTTCGATCCATATTCTCTTAGCAATCGCTCAACCTCCTTTGATCGGAATTGGACCCCGTTATCACAAACCACCTCCGCCGGAACGCCGAACATCAAAAATACCCGCTCCTCCAACACGTTGGCTACTTCCTTAGCCTTCGCTTGTCGCAGGGGAAAGACCAATGCGAATTTGGTGGCATAATCCACTACGCTTAAAATATGCGTATGGCCCTTGGTGGATCTGGGAAGGGGTCCCACCAAATCGACACATATGGTCTCCCATGGTGTACGTGTCTTTCCCGCTCGAGATACCATTGCTCCCCTAGGTGCCCTACGCTCCACTTTGACCGACTGGCAAACTTTACAACGGCTGACGTACCTTTTTACATCTGCCCGCATTTTAGGCCAATAGTATCGTTGAGCCAGTCGATCATAGGTCCGTTGCGCCCCCATATGACCTGCGCGGGGGTCGTCATGGAAGCGGAACAGCAATTGATCTCTTTCCGACCGGGGAATTACACGTCGCCATGCTCGATCTTCGAGCTCCGGGTAACGACTTGGAAGGTGTTTCCACAAGACACCTTCCGACACCCTCCAGTCAGCGAATTGATCGGCCTCTGTGGTGACTTTTTCCATCATTCCCTGATACCACTTGTCTACTTGCGGTGGGACCTCAGCACTCTCCACTATGGGAACGGATCGCGACAGTGCATCCGGAACCAAATGCTCCTTCCCTTTCCGGTGCACCACCTCGAAATCATATTGCTGAAGCCTCACCGCCCAACGAGCCAACCTTCCCGTTGGGTCCTTAAGGTTACTCAGCCATACCAGGGAATAATGGTCGGTCACAACCGTGAACTTGGTTCCTTCCACATAGGGACGCAGTTTTTCGATGGCCCAAAGGACCGCCAAACACTCCTTTTCTGTCGTGGAGTACTTTCGCTCTGCCCCATTCAGGGAACGACTCAGGTAGCAGATAACCCTTTCACCCTCTGGGTGCGTCTGCGTTAACACTGCTCCCAACCCGTATCCTGATGCGTCCGTCTGAATGGCAAATGGCAGATCATAATCGGGGCACGTAAGTATTGGCGCAGAAGCGAGGCGCACTTTAGCTGCGTTGAAGGCACCCTCGCATTCCTCCGTCCACACGAACTTCTTGTTCTTCTTGAGAAGTCCCGTCAGTGGCGCCGTTAGAGTGGCAAAATCTGGTATGAAGCGGCGGTACCATGAGATCATCCCGAGAAATTGTCGAATTCCCTTGACGTTGGTTGGACGAGGTATCTTGAGCATTCCTTCAACTTTCTCCGGGTCCACATGGAGACCTACCTCATCCACCACATATCCTAGATACTTAAGTTCAGGTCGACAAAATTCACACTTTTCTCGGGAGACCCGTAGCCCCGCCTCTCGCAGCCGACGGAACACCTCACGAAGAACCTGCAAGTGTTGGTCAAAGTCCGCCGTGACGATTATAACGTCGTCCAAATAAACAAAAACATATGGCTCTAGCTGTGGCCCCAACACCTGATCTATCAGCCTCTGCCACGTTGCCGGAGCGTTCTGCAGCCCGAACGGCATCCTCCTAAAGTGGAACAATCCGCGACCAGGGACTGTAAACGCCGTGTACTTCATCGACTCTGCTGCCATTGGAACCTGCCAATAGGCCGACTTGATATCCATTGTCGATAAGTACCGTGCATTGCGTAACTTGTCCATGGTCGCAGAGACGTATGGGAGGGGGTATGCGTCGCGTTCCGAAACCCGATTCAGTTTCCTGAAATCAACGCAGAAGCGGAATTTCCCATCTTTTTTCCTTATCAGGAGGATAGGTGAGGACCAAGGACTAGAGGAAGGCTCGACTATGCCAGCTGCCAACATCTCTTGTAGTTCTTCATCAATTTGTTTCTGAACTGCCGGCGAGACCGGATAGTATCTTTGTTTAATGGGAGGTGAATCGGTTTTAATCACATGCTCCACCACTGAGGTGCAACCGATTCCCTCTCCCATCAACTCAAACTCCTCCTTCAATATCTCCTCCAACTGCCGCTCTTCTAGTCGAGTCAGTCTAGTCCGTCCTCGCAACGCCTCTACTCCTGCCACTTCTATGCATGGTGAGAAGTCCCACTCTTCCTCCCTTACGTCGATTCGGACTCCAAATGTTCGGAGGAAGTCCACCCCCAGAATCAATTCATGTGGTATCGAGGGAACCACCAACAGTACGCACCATCGAGTCCGTCCTTCCAAGGTCACCGGCGCCAAAACAGACCCAAGGATTGCTGCCCGAGCATGGTTTGCTAATCGGATCGATGGGATACTAGCTTCACGTAGCTCCACACCCTGCGCTCTCAACCGCTTCCACGTGTCCCCCCCGATAATAGAGTCCGTGGCTCCGGAATCGACCAATCCACAATACTTTCCACCGAATACTTCTACCCACAGATGTGGTCGAGAATCCCCGCCTTTCCGTCCCAGCACGTACTCTATCTTCGATGTCGCATCTACTGCTTCGGGCATCCCGACGGAACTCACTATGCCCTCTAATGAGCTCCGCTCCCGTTTCCCGCAGATCTGCGATTATCCGAAACCCCCGGCGCTTGACCACGCCGACCATTAAGGCTCAAATTTGGTGGCCGCCCATTACCCGTACTACCCCGTGCCGGGTTACAATTTGGACATGCCGAACGCACCACACCATTTCGGCCGCATCCAAAACACCTCCTCTGCTCTCTGCACTCCCGAGAAGTATGACCAGGCCCACGGCAATTCCAACACTGCAGCCCTCGAGGAGCTTCCTGCATGGCGGCTACGGCTCCTGCTACTTCCGTAAAAGCCAGATCAGGCTCTAAAAGCTTATGTGTTCTTGGGTCAGGAGGAGGCACAAAAGACTCCACCGCCGTACGCGTTTCTTCCAATTTACGGCCGAATTCGATAAGTTGTGATATCGACTCTACCGTCTTGAGGCTGAGTTTCATTTTGTACAGCGGAGCTACGTTCCTGAGGATTACCCTCAATTTTTCCTCCTCTGAGCATGGAATAGACAGCCGCCGAAATAGTCCTTCCATGGACGACACAAACATCCCCATAGATTCATCCCTTCCCTGCGTCCTGAGCCGTATCTCCTCCAAAAGACGGTGGTCGTAATCTGCTGGCAGAAATTCCGCACGCAACTCTCGTCGCAAGTCTTCCCAGCTTTGGCAGCGGTCCCTGTTGGCTCTATACCATATTAGAGCCTTACCCTCAAAGAGCTCTACCGCTGCATTATAAAGCTGTGATGAGGCGAGTCCCCTGGCGATTCGAAGCTCTTCTACCCGCTCAAGAAAAGCACTAACAGAACTCGATGCCTCCCCAGTAAATTTTACTCCCCATTTCGCCACATTCTCATGTTTGCCTCCTGTGGTGACCAGCTGGGCCGATGATACAATCGATGGTATTACAGACGCATCTCCCCTCCTTTGCGAACTTCCCGCGAGAGATGGTTGCTTTTCCTCCTCGATCGCAGGTCGGGGCGTCGAACAAGAACTCGGTTCATCTGATTCCACTATTGCCTTCCCTTCCGATTCTCGAGTCCGGGGTTCTGCATCCTCTTCCACTTCTGGTGCCGATGGTGAACCACTGATGACTGCCCCTAGGGCCATCATCAGCCGCTGTCGCATTTTGTCCAGTACGGGAAGTGAAGCTTCGGGTGAATTTGCCATGTAACGCAGCCTCCTCATTCCAAATGCTACCTTTGCCCGAATCTTTTGCACATCCCTGGTCTTCTTGTCTACCGTAGCCAGGCTCTCAACCTCCGCCACCTTCTCCTTCATGGCCTCCAGGTCCTCGTTGTATGGAATTGGATACTCCCTCGCCAGCAACGATTCATTCGCATCGTCCTCTGCTCGTAGCGCATCCCGTAGTGTCGTCCGCATAACATCGACCGTGGCAGTCGGCAACTCGCGTATCACCAGCTCATAGATCAGCTCATCCTTTGCGAGACGGTCGACCAGATAGCTCCCCGCTTTAGACATTTTTCCCTTTCTTTTCTATCTTCTTCACTAAATATATTATGTTTTACTTATATCCTAAATAAAACACCCCGCAAATATTTTTATTATAAAATTCTAATAATATCATACATAAAATTCAATCCAAAAACACTCACACTTCACTACTCACTCCCGCAAATTCGCACTTCACCCCTCAATCTCACACTCCTGTAAATTCACACTTTGCACTTCAAATTCACACTTTGCACTTCAAATTCACACTTTGCACTTCAAATTCACACTCCCGCAAATTCACACGTTAAACTTTAATATTACACTCCTTCAAATTCACACTTCAATTAATCACACTTTGCACTTCAAATTCACACTCCCGCAAATTCACACGTTAAACTTTAATATTACACTCCTTCAAATTCACACTTCAATTAAACACTCCCGCAAATTCACACTTCACTTTTCACTATCTCTCGACGCGTTTCACTTATGTCTCACTGCACACTTTTCGACTTAACTCAGAACCACAATCACGTTGGGCGCCAATTATTACACCCTTACGCCTCAAGGGTAGACGCGCGGTCCAGCCTTGCGGGCCCGGTTCGCTCCGTCGGAGACGGCGCAGGCGCCAACTCGCTATCCCTAGGCTGGATGGTTTGACCAATAGGATCGTCAGCGAGTAGACGATCCGTCCGCGCACGCACGAGGGTTAACCCCTAACATCTAAAGGGAGGGAAAAAAGAGAAGTGTAATCGCTACCCTTACTCACGTCCCTAACCTGTACCCACTACTCCGTGTAACCACACCACGACCTCCTGAAAGGAAAAAAAAACCTGTTGGACCGAAACGCGGAAAAGAAAAACTCCCCGCTTGAGCGCCGCGCACAATCCACAAAGAAAATATCACTTTTCAATAACAATCACACTTTTCGATTATAATTCGTTATATTCACTTGTTATATTCAAGAAATTTCTATAAAATCTGAAGTAATTTAGAAGGACAATAAAACTAAAGAAATAGATACCTTTTCCTAAATTCCCTAATCTGTCGTTTCTTGGGGCCCCAGCAAACGGTCGCCTGATTACTCTCCTTATCCTGGGAACCGGATTATCGTCTTGTTACGCTCCTCGCCGAATCAAAAGGTTCTTCTCTTGTTCCGCTGTCTGCCGTGGTGACGAAGACGAAAAGTTCCACGTTTTAAACACCTTATCTTTGCTGCCAATATAAAATCCTCCGACTTTCCGCCTTGAGTCCCAATTGAATCCAGAGGGCTTCCGTTAGTCCTCCGCCCTTTAAATTTGCTCGCCTTAACGGGCGTCCGCTACATTGGAGGTGGTTGGCCTCCCATTCATATGACGAACTCTTTCTTTCGTTTTGGCGCGGTTCGTAGCGCGGCCACCAACCATCTTCGACACCTGGGCTCCGCACCCATGCAACCAATGGTTGCTGCACGCGAGTTGGACTGTATTACCCATTATTTTGGGAACAGCTGATCAGTCCCAATATGTGGGTCACTGGGTCATCCTACAATGTCATCGCCGAATGACATTTTGTAGTTGTCAGTCTAAAATGTACATGCTTCAATCACTCGATCATAACGTTTTTTTATCATATGGCTTGCCGAAAAGAATGTTATCTCGTAATGTAGCGTTTTGAATCCACGCTTGTTGAGGAACATAAGCAATTTTCCCATAAGTATTTACGCGACCAGTTATCTTTTCCATTTCACCAAGGAAAGCAGATACGACAGAACTTTTTCCTGAACCCACAGTTCCGACCAGTGCAATCAGTTGATTTTTCGCAATTTTCATGTTGATGTTTCGTAAGCAGATTTCTTCGTCGCCCCATGAAAAACTTCCATTTTCGATTTCCATAGGATAAGCTTCGTTTGGTTCGTGGTACACGTTATTTGGATCCAATTCTTCGCTATTCATAAATTTGTTGATACGTTTGACCGAAACTTGTGTTTGAACTATACCAGAGATGAGCATTGGTAACATAGCAAGAGGAAAACGTAAGATATTGAATAAAGATAGAGAAACGAAAGCAGTTGTTGCGTCAAGTACGTTGTTTTCCTCTACTAGTACGTAAGTACCGAAAGTAACCAATGGCACCAAAAACGGTGCACAAGACCATAGGAATGATGTTCCAGCGTTTAAGTAAGCAGTCTTTTTAAGTATATCAATCTCTTTATCACGAATATTCAAGACAAGCTGTTCAAAACTAGGCTCCCAGGCGTATAATTTCAAAACCTTCATACCACTCAATACTTCGTTCATTAATTCCACTCGCTCGTCTTTGTTTTTCATTTGTTTAACTTGATATCCTTTGATTTTATTTGCGATGAAGCCATTGACAGGAATCAAAATTATCATAACAGCCAAACCGGCAAACACAGATGGTCCTAAGATTTCCCATAAAAAGTACAAAGCAAATCCTATTTGTAAAGGAGCAGACCAAATCACGTTCAAGTATGTTGTTAAATCCATGAATCGTTGAGCATCTACAGCCATTAAGTTAACAATTTCACCGACAGTTGATTCTTTTCTTGCATTATTCGATATTATTAATGCCTTTCGATAAATCGCATTTATCAATGCAGTACGAATTCGAAGGCCAACAATGAACATGCGATGAAAGTATTGACCTAATACTAATGTTTGTACTGAAGTAACTACAAAAAGTAACACTGCATAGAATATGCCTCGCCATTCCGGTTCCGGTTCTGAACTTGTGTTTTCAACATAGCTAATAATCAATTTGAGTACTTGCGGGGACACAAATGTCAGAATATCTTGAAGAAGCTTAAGGAATGATCCAAAGAGGAAGACCCCACCGAATGATTTAATTATTGGTGGCATAATTGATGTTTTTTTTCGATTTTCATTTGGTTTTTGGTTGGAGAAATTAACGCTAGCTGCATTTTTTGAGAATTCAGCTTTAGGATGTTCTATTTGTGGTTGCTGAGTCTGTGATAACTTTTGTACTGAACGTTCCCAATGTTTAGCGAAAATCGGCATGACTTCCTTGGATGAGTCTTCAGGTTTTAAATCCCAAAGATCTTTGACAACAAGAGGGTTTCGAAAACCTTTCCATGCTAATATGTCGAACCACTGATATGTGATTTTGGACAAGAAACTTGCACTCAATTCTGGGCATTCTTTCTCTGTCGTCTCATATTTCATCCTTCGAGGCTTCTTGTCCCCGAAGCAATTTAATATTACTAGGGCACAACAAGCAGCAAATGATACCATAAAGCTGATGTATTTGTATTCGGCCCATGAGTCCTCGATTCCGTTATCACCACGCATATTCTTCAGTCGAACTTCGGTTCTACATCTTGGTATACTCAGTATGGTAAACAAGAACCAAAACAAAAATATCAGTCCAGATGTTCGAACTCCATTTCTCACATTAAAGAATGTGAGAATAGCCACAAGTGTAAAGCTTGCGTTAGATGCGTTGCCATAGGTTATCCTTGTTGGGAAAAGTGATGGTCGACCGGCCCCCTTCTGATGTCGTTCGTCGTCCGTTGCTGCCGTTTGCTCCCTACCTAAATTTAACGCCCTATTCTAGCTCGACGAATAAATAATATTGTTTATACAAAAATAACATTTCTTCTTCAATTATATAACAATTTGACTTATATAACAATAACATTTCCATCTTTTGCATGAGAGTAGTATTAGTGTCGAAAGAAAAATACAATGAGTCAACTGCTACCTCGATGCTCAAGCGGGTTTGGGGTGTGTAAATGACATGCATCCCGATCTCCTTAGTGGTCGTGGTGTGATCCCCGGATAAAAGCTAGTCACCCGTAACACAGCACCAATTCGATTCATCTCTCAAGTTGCCCAACCGTTAGAAATTGAATAAACACATTGTCGAGACATCATTTCCGAGGACCGCAAAATCTGATGCTGACTCTAGACGACGAGCACTGAACCACCACTTGAGGTCGAGAGTGAAAGGCTAGATTTAAGCTCTGGGCCGCGACTACCACTTAGAATTGGGATCTCAGGTAAATAACTCGTAAAGATAATCCCAATACAACGTTTAATGGACACTTATGATATTCTCTGGAATCTGAATCTAGTGCCAAATCTTGTGTATGATTTTTGGGAACATAATATTAAATGAAACATCGGAGCTTTAATAGTTTTTACTTAATATTATTTTAACTTATTAACAAGTAACCATTCGTGAAATGTAAGGTAGAGAGAAACGAAACAAAGAAATGTTGTGTAACACAAACATTAAACTAAAATCGGAAGCTTGTGATCCACAATGACAATATGTTCGCAAAGAATATCAGTGAAATAGTTTAACTCGCATCTAAAATTATTGCACTTAGTAAAATTTACTATGTAATAAATTAAATCCAGAAGTAATTAGAGCAAAATATTTCATTCGCGATGAATTTTTGCGCATTTTGACAGCTAGTTGTGATGGTAAACATTATTGCTATCCTCATTTCACATGTGCTGTTGATACAGAAAATATAAAACGGGTGTTCAATGATTGTCGAGACATTATACAAAGGATGTAACTGCGTCAGTATGAACTTTTGTAGATAACATCACAATTCATCAAAAAAAAAAACAAAAATAAAATCGTCATTTTGTCGTCGCCATGTCTACTATTAATTTTAAAAGTTAAAAAAAAAAGGTACAGCTAAAATTAGAAAAGGAAAAAAATATGACCAAGAAAATTTAAAGTAATTGTAATGATAATATAATATTTAAATAAGTTACAATACAAAATAACAACGAGGAGACACACAAAAAAAAACTAAATATAATATGATTTGAACATTGACGCGATAGTAAATAAAATTGACAAAACGCTAGCGAAGGACAAGGACATATGAAAAATTACTGACCTGAGAACCACAAAGACCACTTTAGGAAAATATTTTGGTAATTTGAGATATATCAACTACACGATAAACAAATGTAAAATCTCCGAAATTACGGGTCTTGAATGTGTACACACGACGTATATAAATATTTTTTTTATTATAAATCTATCTAAACTTTGAACTAAATCATAGTAACTTATATAATAAAAATTAAATTATCAATAGTGTAGAAAGAAAGGCGGATATGACAAAACCTTCATCTTTCCAGTTCGCTATACAAACGGAAAAGAATGAATTTATTAGATACGTATTTCCTTATCGCAATTTGATTAGACTTCGCGTTTTGATCGACTACTTATCATATTTTTTTATATCTTTGCTATATTTTGCTCCATTGTAGTTGGTTATAGCACTCGTTTAGATTTCACGTGTTTCGATAAGATATACAATCAAAAATTATAATATATATATATATTTAAAAAAAAAGAAAAAGTATACATTTATATAGTTTTGATACTGTACAACTAATTAGACGGAATAATAGTCCGAATTAATATTAAAGTTCATTAATGCTTGAATTACATGTAATTATTTCCTTGTACGAGAATATTACAATGAATATAACATGAATTGTTAACTCTAACGACGACTTTCCTTTCCAGTGGTTCCCTTCTTTCAGCGGAAAATAGAGTACATGGTAAGTATGCCGTCGCGAGGGTAGGGTTTAAGAAAATCCGCTGAGGTCGGTTTCGCGTCGCGCGCGGTACGCGGTACCTTTGTTGGTTTTGCCTTTTCCTTAACGTAGCTTTCGTCGGGTTTGAGTTAGCGTAGTATATTTTTCGGTACCGCGTCGGAAATTCGGGAACGCGAAATAAAGATTAGATTTTTGTTCTTTGACTGGTTGAATGAAGAAATACGGAGTAACGTAAAGTAGGTTTCCTCTCCGTATGATTGTGTTTTGTGACGCGTTTGGAAACGGGCATTTATTGGTGGCTGAAAATTGTAGATGAGCGTAATCCATTTGGAGACCCGCGACCGAAATCCTCTCCGATCTAGCTGGCCGACAAGCAGCCACCGCGAAAATGGATTACGGTGCACGGATTGGTTGACCGGTTGGTACCATTCGTTGGCACTACTCAGACTTAACGTCTAGACCCGATGAGAGGTCGGTTCCTCGTTCGGACTTAGACAGAAAATCATTACAAAACAAAAACACAACTGTCTGTTTAGTGGAAAACCGGCATAAGGCTACAGCCCCTCCAAGATTTAGTTCAAAAAGGGATGAATACTCAAATCCCGCAGCAGCAAAGGCAAGCCCAAAAAGAAACAAAGGTGAAGAAAAGTACAAAACTAATGATCCTGGAAGAAATTCTAACTGCTGGTGGCACTGAAGATAGTCAAAACTATTTTGCAGCATTGGGCGAATCAACAGAAGAAATGGAAGTTGAAGAAAGTGTCGAAGGTAATTCTGATATATATAAAAATATAAATGTTACTCAATATTTACAAAATAAGGAGAAGAAACTAACCCGCAGTTCTGCTGGTTCCTCAAAAAAGCCAGCAACAATGCAGGGAAAGTTCCGCCAATAAATGTATTGTGATAAAGCGGAAGTGATATGCCAATGCAGCTGAAAATAAGCCAAGCAATTTTGAAATTAAAAGAGTTAATGCAGAAAAATTAATTATTAAAACAAAATCATGGGTGATTTCAAATCAGCTAAAGATGTGGTGGATTCTGGGGAGATTCCACACTTCATCTCTACCCCAAAAAGCGAGAAAAAAAATCAGACCCCTTTTTGAAGTGTCTAGACTGTGGAGAGGATTCGGTCTTTAGGTGCTCAAGGAAGCTGCATCAGAAATTGAACTCATTTCTGTCAAAACCTTTGCAACGAGAAGATCGACCATCAAAAAGAATAATGTACCGCTTTATCTAGTGCAAGTTTCTAATAAAAGCAGTCCAAGTGCCCTTCAACAAATAAGGTACTTGAATTTCAAAGTGGTGAGGTGAGAACGTCTCCAGTAAAGAGAAGTCAACCAATGTTATCAGTGTCAGCGATTTGATCATTTAGCCATGCACTATCACTGTGTTAAATGCGAAGAAGCTCATGCCCCTGGTGAGTGCAAATAGGCTCAGATAGAGTTTAAAGAAAAACCATGATGTTCGAATATTTAGTCATCCAGCCTATTGCTTTTAAAGTATTGATAAATTAGAGTTCAAAAACGTTGAGTTTCTTGAAGTGTATGGTATAAAAAATTTCACTACCAGTTAGGGATAACCTCTTCCTTATCTCTGCCTATGCAAATATTCAAAACGGTCTCAAGTTCAAGGAGGAGCTCAATTCCTGGTTTGAAACACAGAGAACCAAATTGAATACAAGTATAATCTATATGGGTTCGAGATCCCAACATGCCCTTGAAAAAATTCATATTTGGACCTCTGCCTTGCTGACGCAAGACTTGAATTCAGCTTTAATAGTCTTCAACGGAAATGGCATGTACTTCTTTGCGATAGCGACCATAACGCAATCGTAATGGAAATCAATCATCAAAGGGACGATGTCTTCCTCATTCCAGTTCAACATGAAAATCATCGGTTGAATTTTAAAAAAAACGGACTGAGGAAAGTTTCAAAATAATTTTAGTTGGGATTACCAGAAGCAATGGCCTCCTTCTGATGATGGCAATGCTTGCTCTATGGTTGCTAATGACAGGAATCTAACTAACGATGAAATAGATCTCTATTTGTCAAAGTTATAGAAGCTGACGTTGAAGACGATTGAGAAAGGAGTTCTCAAGATTAAACATTGAAAGAATATGGAAGAATATGAAACACCCACCATTAAAAGGTTAAAAAGATTGAAAAGCCTTCTTCTCACATGCGTCAACAATATTTATCGGCGATTTTCGGACTACAATCATCACTCGTTGGGTTTGTTGAAATTACACCTGAAGAATGTCCGGAACTTAATCCATTCATACTTCAGGAGCGAGGTCAGCAATCAATGGGCGGAAAAGTGAGGGGTATTAGCTCACAGGACCCAGATGGCGTATTCATGAAAGTGAATAGCTTATTCCATAAGATGTCTTGAGTGAAAGTATTGAATCTTAGAGTCGCTAGTGGTGAGATAAATCTTCTCGGTAGGGCTGGTATCGAAACTGATAGTAATGGAAACAGGATTATATATGATGGATTGCAGAAATTTGCCCTGATTGGAACACATTTTGAATTGGTTTATCTACCAAGCCCTGGGAGAAGGAATCAAATGCTTTCAGAGGGCGTTGAAGCAAAAGTTTGCGACTTCAAATCAAGCCTGAACGGTGAATCAATTCTTTGTTTCAATGAAACATTGACACCTGACCTCATACCGAGCTTGAATCTTACTGTCAGGACAAATAACAAGAAATCATGTGGTATTGACGGAATTCCAAATATAGTTTTCCGACATTTGCCTGAGGTAGCTGTCAGCAATTATTGCATATTCTACGCTCGAGATTTCCTAAAGGAGATCTAAACTGACGTCTCATCGGTTTAGTGATGAAAAGAACTGTTATGTACCAATGGAATGCACCCAACAGGTCAACTACTCCGGGCACCCTTAATCTGCTTCAAGGTGGCTGTTCACTGGCTAGCAAGTTCGAAGAGGTATTTCGGTTGCAGCTCTTCAGGGAGCAGACTAAGTCCGAATATAAATTGTCAGCTACCGATTTAAAACACATCAAAACACTTTCAATGACAACATTCTACTCTACTTTTATTGAATTCATTTTTCATGTCTTTCAGGCCGTACATCAAGTCCAAAAAAGGAAAAGAAGAAAGAGACATCAGCAATCCAAAAACCATGCGTTCCCGATTATTCACCGCCGTGGTGCCAGAAATAAGCTACATGAAGTCAAAAACCGGTTCAATCTACTCTGACTAAAAACGCAACGCCAAACTACGATACCGCGTACCGAACCAAACTACTGAACCAATCAGTCGCTGATTATTAAAACCCTACTTCCTAGGTGGTATACTCACCTCCCGTCTTCATAACCTCCTGGAAAAGAACAGCTATCTACTGAAAAGTAGAGAATTTTTTTTACGTCTAGCAATTCATATTTCTTTTTCTTTTATTGGTTAAATCTTTTAAACTGAAACAGTTCTGATATCAACTGTGAAATGCGTTGATAGCCTGCAAACATTTTTTCCGCATATTATTAATAGTAATCAAATTTAAATTATAATTCAATGACTCGATCCAAAATACATGGGAAACCCTAATTATTTAAAACTTAAGAATACTTTAACTGTATGTTTGTTGTAATAAAATTATTTACTAAGTGATCGTTTTTGGTACCAAAGAACGTTTTGCATTTTAAATCAATAATTCAATATTAAAAAATTAAGTTAGAATCAATGTAAATACTAGGATCCGATGATTGTTGTGTAAGCTAAGCTTGATTGGATTTTTAAATGCGTTTACGCTATTCTTATGAAAATACAAATAAAGAGTTGTGATAGCATGGTTGAGGCCGGTTGACAACATGTATAATTGAAAGTTAGAAAAATGCATACATAAGAAAGTAAACTAATTAAAAATTTCCTAGATCATGCAATATCACGCGGGCAGCCATCAACGCAAGTAAATAGCGTGGCGCTCTCTAGCAAAGAGGGCAACAGGTATCACGCCTACATTAACACTCACCAGTAAATCAGAGACTGTTAGATATGAAGATGCAATCCTCAGTGCTCCTCTTCTCTGCACTGTGCCAATTTTGGACGTTTTTCAGGTATAAAATCAACAAAGCCAACGAGGGATGGTTATGGCGTGTGAAAAGAAGGCTTTTCAATCTTTTAAACCTTGCAATGGTTGGTGTTTCATATATTTCCATATTGTTTCAATGTTTAATCTTAGGAACTACTTTCTCTAACTTCGACAAATAGAGATATATTTCATCGTTAGTTAGATTCCTGTAATTAGGAACCATTGAGCAAGCGTTGCCGTCATCAGAAGGAGGCCAATGCTTCTGGTAATCCCGACTCAACTTATTTTGAAACTTTCCCCAATCGGTTTTTTTTTTTAAATTCAACTGATGATTTTCATGTTGAACTGGAATGAGGAAGACATTATCCCTCTTGATGATTGATTTCCATTACGATTGCGTTATGGACGCTATCGTTAGGAAGTACCCGCAGTTTTCGTTGGAGACTATTAAAGTTGAATTCGCGTCTCTCGTCAGCAATGCAGAGGTCCAAATATGAATTTGTCCTAGGGTCGACCCAAATAGATTCCACCTGTATTCAATTCGGTTCTCTGTTATCCACGATGTTAGGAATACACTTCTTGGATTATTCTTGGCGGTCAGCCGTGATGTATGCCAGGCATTCAGGTCACCGGCAAGAATAAAATAACATAACTATGCCGCCTGTTCGATTCGGGTATTTCAAACAAAGAATTGAGCTTCTCCTTGAGCTTGAGAACAGTTCCACCAGTTGCATAGGCAGAGATGACGAAGCGGTTCTCCCCACCTGCTAGTGAAATTTTTATAACATACACTTCAAGAAGCTCAACGTTTTTGATTTCGACTTTATCAATATTTTAGGAACAATAGGGTCTTCTAACCAATATCCTGGTGCCACTTCTCCCGTCATCGTTTACCCTATCATTTCTAACAAATTCAAAATCCTTGAATGCCATTGAGTGCCATGAGTTGCGGTGGGTTTCAGTGAGAAGCATGATGTCAGGCTTTTGATTAACAATGAATTCAAGGAGATAGTCACGTCGATGAGTGTAGAGGAACAATGAAGTTGACGTTCATTAAGATGAGACGAAGCCTATCCATTAGAATGTGACTGGATGGCAAGTTATTTTGAGACATTTAAAAGACAACCGCTGAAAAACAAAGTTAGTTTTTGAACCTCGTTTATCGATCTTCTTCGATAAAGAACTAGGCTACTGGTAAATTTTAAGGGGCAGCTCATTGTTTTTTTTTGTGGTTGGGAGGTGAATGTCATTTACGCCCAGAGCGTGGGACTCCCATGCTCGCTTAAATGCAAGTAGCCTGCCCACTAAACACCTCCCCTGTCAACCCCGGAAACACAGCCAGGGACCGTTTGACCCATTACTTCAGGCCAGGTCTCGTTTTGTTGTGGGATTCCTCTTCTAGCGGGAGAGGAGAGGGAAAGGGGAAGTGCCAGACAAAGGATCCCCCAACCCCAACGCCCCCGGCTGCTGTGAGTCCATTTTATCTTTTAGGACTGCCCGAACATAATGTGCCACCTGGTTTCATTTGTCAACTGATACGAGCATCACCCCGACTATATTATCCGGGGTGAGCTCTCCCGTCTCACTGTAGAGGTCCCTTTACAGCCTGTCCCATTTTATGCACGTCAAAATGTGTGGCAGGCATTATCTTCTTCTCCTGGGTAAAACCGACAATCGGGGGACCGTGACTTACCAATCTTGTGCAGATAAGACTGAAAACACCCATGTCCGCTCAAAAGCTGGGTCAAATAGAAGTCTGTCTCACCATGCAATTGATTTAGCCACGGTCTCACATTTGGGTTGAGGCGCGCAGTCCACCTTCCCTTCGTGCAATTCACGCAAGACTGCTGCCAATCTTTGAGTGATCGCTCTCCCTCGCGTCCTCGTCTCGACGCAGGTAAGTAGCAAGAAGGGTAACAGGTATCACGCCTGCAATAACTCTCACCGCCAAATCAGTGACTGTCGGATATGAAGATACAATCCTCAGTGGTCCTCTTCTCTGTACCTGCGCCAAGCGTTTTCGGTATACCTCCTTACTGAGAGCTTCGCTCCATATTTCTGCTCCATACAGTAGCACTGACCCTATAGCACTCATCAAGAGGCGCCTGTTCCTTATTCTAGGGATTCTTTTTTTTGTCAAGATAACCACTTCGGTTTTCTCCAGTGCTAAACTGAACCCGCGAGCAGTCATCCAGTCTCTCACTCAGCGCGTTAGCATAGCTAGCCTATGTTGCGCTTGCTCGACGGTGCGTTCAGCGACCAGAGCCACAACATCATCCGCATAGCCGATCAAGCGCGACTCATCTGGCATCTTCAGTCTCAGTAGCCCAAAGATAGATCCCTGGGCAACACATGATGTAACTTCCATCCTTTGTTGCCCCTGTGTCGTGTCGTAGAGCAAGCTTCATTCCTTCAGGTAGTCGCTCAAAAGACGCATTAGATATTCTGGAACTTTAAAAGGGGTTTCCAGCGTATCCAGAATATCCACCAATCTGATGGAGTTGAAGGCATTCCTGACGTCAGGTGTCACCAACAGAATGATCTGTCCTGCTCTACAGCCGTACTACCGAGGAGATTGCTCATTGTTGCTACTTAAATTATTTACATTATTTGTAGCATTATCTGCTGATCCTCTAGCGACGAGTACAAATGATACCCCAGGCTTGACGTAGTTGGAAGGTATGACACTGCGGTGTCCTTGGGTTTGTTTTGGAATAAATTTAACTTTTGATCTTGATATCGAGAGCATCCTCGATATGATGCTGGATGACCAAAAACACCGCAGTTCTTCTTCTTCTTCTTAGCACTACAGCCCCTTTCGGGCCTTCGCTTCCTGCAAACAGCGCCTCCAACTGTCTCGGTCCGTTGACCACGTCTTCCAATTCCGAAATCCGAGCAGCGATGAACTGTCTTCGTCGACCGAGTCAGACCAGCGTTTTCTCGGTTTCCCCACAGGCCGCCGGCCTTCAGTTCTCCCAACGAATACTTTCTTGGGTATCCGTTGTTCGTCCATACGATTCATGTGTCCAGCCCATTGCAGCTTCCGCAGTCTTACAATCCTTGAGACCTCCGGTTCGTCAAAAGTCTCATATAGCTCATGGTTGTATCGAATTCGCCATTGGTCCCCGTCAAGCTTCGCTCCGATTATTCGCCTCAGGACCCGTCGCTAAAAGGCGTTCAATATATTTGCGGATGATTGGGTTAGGGTCCATGTTTCACACCCATAGCATAACACAGGTCTTAGCACAGATTTATATACTTGGATTTATATACTTGAAGCTTTGTTTTCCTGTGTATGCAGCTGGTCTTCAAGATCGTCAATACTGAATAAAATATTTTATTTACGAGCTGTATTCTTCGGCGTATTTCTTCTCTTTCATTGCCCGTTTTCGTTATTTTGGCGCCTAAATACACAAAGTCGCTAACATTCTCGATACTGTATTCGCAAAATGTGATGTTTTGTGTATTTGAGGTATTTTTCCTCGACTGCGTCATGAACTTTGTTTTATTTTCGTTGATTTGTAGCCCTACTAGTTTTGCTTCGCTGTCGAGTTTCAGGAAGAGTTCTTTGGCGGTTGTTAGTGACCGTGACAGAATGTTGATGTCGTCCGCATAGGCCACTACTTGGCTCGACTTGTATAGTAATGTACCTCGCGTATCGACACGTAGCTTCCGTATGACGTACTCCAGAGCCAAATTGAATAACAATGGGGCCAGCCCATCTCTCTGCTTTAGTCCGATATTTGTGTCAAAGGCATCGGTGAGTTGGCTATTGATGCGGACTTGGGAGGTTGTCGACTTCATTGTCATTTTGGTAAGACGGACTAATTTGGCTGGGATGCAAAAACCAAGCATTATTTGGTACAGTACGTTACGATCAATACTGTCGTATGCTTGATTGAATACAACGAAAATTTGGTGAACGTCTATGTTGAACTCCCAGCAAAAAACACCGCAGTTAACGCAGTATAATTTTTCTTTAGGCTCGATCTGAGCCAATTTGCACTCACCGGGGGCATGCACATATTTACCATTTATGCACCGATAGTACATGGCGCAGTTGACAGCCGAATAATCAAATCTTTGACACCGGTAATACCGGTTGACTTCTGTTTTCTGGAGGTATTCCCACCTCACTACTCTGAAATTCAAGTACCTTATTTGTTGACGGGCACTTGGACTGGTTTTGTTTTAAATTTGTGCCAAATACAGGGGTAAATTCCTCCTTTCTACGATCGGTCTTCTTGTCGCAAAGTTTTTGACAGAAATGAATTCTATTTCAGAAATGAATTCAATTGCAGCTTCCTTGAGTACCTATAGAAGATTGACCGTATCTTCTTCGCACTCCAGACCCTTCAACAAAAGGGTCTGATTTTTTTCGCTTTTTGGGGTATAGGCAAAGTGTGGAACCTCCCTAGAATTCAGCGCATCTTTAGCTGATTTGAAATCAACCAGTGATTTCGTGTTAATCGTTATTTTTCTGCAATAGCTCTTTTGATTTCGAAATTGCTTAATTTATTTTCGGCTACCAATAGCCGAACCATATCTTTTCCGTTTTGTTCGAATACATTAATTGTAATACTAAAAACGTATAGAGTAAAACAATAAATACATACTCGTTATAAAAGGGAAACCATTATTATACCATTTTAACTTACTGCCATTTAGTTGCAATATCACTCAAAATCATTGATTGAATGAAATCTTAAGGGTATTTTTAATTTGTTAATAATTTTGTTTATTCGCAGGCCAATTCTCTTTTTCCTTTAAAAACCATCGGGCCTTGCTTTGTTGTGTGAGCAGACTCGTTTCGACTACTTCGAGTCATCTTCAGTGTGTGTAGAAAGAAAAAAAAATATTTTTAATTATTCATTTTATCTTGAAATTAGAGGATTCAATTAAAAGTGTAGTGTCTGGTTCAATGGAAAGCCCGAATGGTAGAAAAACCGTATATTGTGTTTTTTGAACTCGGAGAGCTTTCAAATTGCTATTACTTCCGTGAATGCAATTTAACTTTATGGAAACTTCCAGCCTATAAGGACCTTTCTTTGAACTACTTAAATTTAAATGTACCCGTATGAATTCACAGGGAATAGTGTATATTCACAAATTCTACTGTTATTAAAAAAAACTTGAGTGAATTTCAACTTCTAAGGTATTTGTTATTGTTGTACTCATGAAAACCTACCACCATGAATTTTTCGCTTTTAAAATGTATGTTTTCATCAAGAGTTAAAAGCCTGTACTTTCAATGCTGAAGTTGGGAAAAATTAATTTAAATTTGCTTAATATTCTCGTTTAAAATGGCCGCTATTTTGTTTACGATAACTAATATCACTCGTTGAATATGTAGATTCTCAAAGATTAGCATGATATACTCGTACATCCTTCCTGAAATATTTAAGGTCGGCGTAGTATGGAAGTAATATAGATTTTGGCCGAGTCTTCATCGTTGGTCCAGCCCTATGGAACGCTGCGTATGACGGGTTACTGAGACTTGAGTTGCAGGATGAGTTACGCTTGATTGACTATGCGGATGATATTGCGGTATTATTTATTAGGTCTTTGTAAAAAAATTTTTTACAAAGACCTACTAGTTTCGCGACCTGTCTGTCCGTCTGTCCGTCCGTCCGTCTGTCCGTCTGTCCATGCGTCACAGCTGATTTCCTCAGAAACTATAGAAGCTAGAATGCTCAAACTTTGTGAAAAGGTTAGAAGTGATGGTCTCTCAAAAGTTAAGGCCTTGACAAAAATTTAAAAAATGTTTAAGGGGGGTCTCCCCTAATAACGAATTGGCCCTTAAAAATTTTTTTTAATCAAAGGTAGTCGAGTGGGGTATCAAATGAAAGGTGTTGATTAGAACTTTTAGAATCTGAAATAAAAAAATCATTTGATGAATTAGGGGGTCCACGGGAAGGCAAAATGTACCCAAAATTTGTGTCCCCCCCCCTCGCGATTGGACACCTTTCAGCCGAAAAATCTGAAAATTATCACGAATGTGAACCTTTATGAGTACAAGGGCAACAAATACCTTAGAAATCGAAATTCGCTCAACTTTGTTTATAATAGTATGATTTGTAGATTTTAACATTTTTCCCCATAAAATCAAAACGGTACCTTTAAACTTCTTGAAATTTCGCAATCATATAGACTGACATGACATATGTTCACAAAATTTAATTGAGATCGAATCATAATCAAGTGAGTTATAGCCATTTCAATTATATGGAATTACAACAACGATAACACGTGTTTATGGTTCATATAGGGTTTCCTCTGCATGAAATTTTCCATAACCAAATCGCAAAGTGGCTGCCCTATGTCCTCGATAGCCTCACGAATTTCATCTTTGAGATCTTGAATCGACGCTGGGCTATTGGCATAGGCCTTCTCTATCACGTGGCTCCAAAGGAAGAAGTCGCAAGGTGTTAAATCAGAAGATCTATTCAAAATAACACCTCTTATTGGAAAACCCTATATATATTTAAAATTGACTTGGGCACTTTTATTTTCTTTCAATTTTCATGAAAATTTAAGGAAAAGTGTTTAACTTGAACATGTTCAATCGGCCGAGCATTCAGAAAAATCATTTAAGCTAGATTAAAATGGCGGCTGCACTGTGCTTATGAAAGAAACTGTGCATCTTTTGTATAAATTTGAACGATTTCATATCTAAGTATTGGATGAATAGTTCAAGTTATCGATTCACGCCATTAGAAAACTTGCTTCTAACCCTAGGATGTTTACAAAGACCTTCTGGTAGGAGCACTCTCCTGCTTACTCAACTTGTTTATTTTATTTACCAAACAAGGCATATCTACATATGTATAATAAACTTACATACATTACGAGTACTCACATACAACAACAAATAAAAAATCAACTTTACAAAAACAAATTAAAAAAACAGTTCTCAAATTTAAAAAATTTCATACTATGCATTACAATAATTTATTGGGATTGGGATGACAAGGCGTTTAAAAGTAGGGATTAGAATTGAACTCTGGAGTTTGTTGGGGAATAGTGTGCACTCAGTGAGTTAAATGTTTTGCAACACCTTTTTATTGACATATTAGTCGCTGGAAACACAGTTGTAAAAGTATAGCTTGGGCTAGGTATGCTAATCCGCCAGGTGAAGGACTGGACGCAGATGCAGCCTACCGCTAGAGAAAACCGAATTAGTCATTCTGACAATAATTCCCAGAGTAAGGACGTCCAACATTGGGATAGACAGCTGATGCCAAAAATGGATTCGTAGGAAAAACTGAGGGACGGAGACGAGTGGCAAAGCCGACGAAAAGCTGGTCTGATTCCGGCAACGAAGACAGCGCATCGCTAATCGATTTCGGAAATTGGAGGCGCGATCGATGGGTCTAGATAACTGAAGGCACTATCTGCGGGAAGCCAAGTCCTCTGAGCAGCTGTAGTGCTGCAACAGTGATGACGACATATGCATAAAATGCATAGCGCATCATTTTAATGAAACAAAAAATTTCGGCAGAGAACTTTGCGGTAGTATGGATTCAGATTGATTTTAAAAGGTGGCAGACTGTCAACTCAGGTAAAAGAATTTTATGTTGTTGAGGTGTAATTAAATTACCTAGTTAAAATATTAATTTTAGTCAAGAAGTGTAATTCAGATATATTTGGTTTCTATACAACCATTTTTATCTTATCCTGATAGGAAGCTGAATCATTTTGAGGTATTATCTGAATATGGCTTGAAAAATCAGCATAAAGTTGGCAAAGTATATCCGACAAATTTTCCGAATGGTCTGATATAAAAATTTAAAAAGAAGAGAGGCGAGATAACGTATAACTCTGAAACTTGTTTGAGCTCGATTTTTATGATAGAAACAAGGATTTCTTACTCAAGCCCAGGAAAAAGAGTTACACGACATGACGTAATCCATGAGGACTGACAACAATTTAGTAGGCATAAAACAGCAGCTCAATTGGTCTAGAAGCCTCGACCCTATTTAAGCTTCATGCAACGGTTTTTGCCAAAAAAGCAAAGAGCGAGCCAGCGATTAAAAGTTTACTTAACTTATATAAAAAGTAGTCTAATCCACACTTGGATTGCATCAATTTACTAACAATATGAGAGCCCACAGTATTTAATTAGTAATTGTAGAACATTTTTTTCGGAAATCTTTTAAGTGGCAATTGATTTGTGGCTCTATTAAGAGGAATGTGAACATTTTCACTTATTTCTGTTGTACTTACTATTTGCAATTGCTTAGATAATAAATACTGAGCCTGCGACAAAGTGAAAGTCCGTAAAATGTTCATATATAATAATCAACAATATTCTCAAAAAGATCACATTTTCTACTTCGAACCAACAAAAAGCATTGAAATTGATCACAAAGTAGTCTTGTATTTAAGGGAGCAGATTTTAAGCTTAGCTGTATGTATGTATGTAATGTATCTTTAAATATATAGTCTTATGCACAATTGTGTTCCCTAGTATCAAAGCACTCGATGCAGTAACCTCGTTTTCGTCGGGAAAATGCAAGCCATTCTTGCTTAAAATGGAAGCATTTACAGTCATACCCTCAAGGCGGATGTTAGGTCGATTGTCTGTTCTAAAAATGTAAAATTTGTTTAGAGAATCTAGGACTGAATTGAACTCCAAAATTGAAGGAAAACAGCAGTATAGTATTTTGGAATAATAACTAGACTCGGTCATCCTGGATAACTTAATCGATATGAGCATAACCTGCTATGATCTACGGAATCAACACCTGAGATGGCACAAACTACCAATGAATCTCCCGAAATGTTTTTTTACATTTCCGACACTGAATGGCAGCTTCACATGTAGGAAAATAAACTTCAATTCCAAACAAAATGTTAGGGATACGATACATGACGTGCCCTAGCATGCATATTAAAATCCTTAAAAAACCAGTGCCTCAGGCGAATCATTGAAGCAAAATAAGAAAAAGAGATCGATAGTAATTATATACAGCGGTCTGGATGCGCAGTCCTCGAATAACGAGTCGTGGAAGTAAGTGTATATAGAAGAATATTTATAGAAAAAACAGATGAAGGCCAAACGAAAAGCCCAGAAATGTTGGTTCGACTTTGTCGAATCGGAGGGCTTAGTTAAAATATACTGGAAGCTAGAACCTATGATTTTTTAAGAGGGTTTCAGCACAATGATGTTTATACGATATTAATAATTATAACAAATAGTTATCGATGTCTGGAGACAGGTAGTTTTCCCAAACATCGTTTAAATTATTCCTAAAAGCCGTAATACCTACTAAATCAAATTTCATCATTTATGAATAGAACGAAAGCGAGCGACTCAATGCAATTACACTAGTTTCTAAATAGTATGATATATAAAACACAATTTTTCTTAAAATTTTTAATTCAATATTACTTTAAACATAAAAAAGATCAAAGCAAGCACGCAATTTCAGATATAAAATTTTAAAATTTAGAAGAAAAAAGAAGGCACACTGTCAAATATTTTTAATTTAAGGCATATGAACATGTTTGACTTAAAATTCGGATAGTTATGTGTAACTACTTTATCTTCAAAATCGAAGATGTGGCTTTTGTCTTCTACCTCATGGATCTAGAAACCCAATTCTTTCAAATTAAATACTATATCCAATAAATTTAATATTTACGGCGGGGGCCTTACATTTAGGAATTCGCTTTTCATGTTGTACACGTACTAGCACTTTCACTCATAGATCGGTTTTGTTTAGCAACTGCTTCCTGAGCCTGACTCAGGTTAACATTTGAACTAGTAGATAGGCTTCTTATTTCTTCCTCAGCATTCCTATTTACAACCTTTGTTATCGCTTGTTTGATCTTCTGCGCCTCTTGGAATTTGGATTTTTTTGGTTGAATGGGAGCATCTATTGGAAGTAGATCAGGTTAAAATAGCTTAATGTATCGTACGCAAAATATGATTTACTGGATCGACGTGTAAATGCTTGGCCTTTCTTTTTCTGCTTCATTTTGATGTTGGCTGGAACTTTAGTCTTATTTTTCAGTTTTCCTTGTGCCATTTTAGCATTTACTTAATCAAATCGACCACGCACTTTAACTATTTGTCAAGTCTGTTTGACGTTAATTTATATTTCTCATGTTGCATGCTGGACAAAATAGATGTCAAACTTTGAGGAACGGAACTTATCTTGTTCCTCAAAGTGTCAAACGTTCCGCAAAGATGTCAAACTGTTTTGTTCCCATTAAAGGAACGGATATCGGATTAAATATATTTATACTGGCGAATTGGTTTATGTTAACCGTTTGGCACCCGATTGAATACTTGAAATCTTGAAACTGTTAACCTAGGCACATTTTTCACATTCAATAATATCTATTTTCTTGATTTTTGTCGAGAGCTTCTATGTAGGAATTATAGCTTTTAAAATATTCTTGCTGGCATGTATAGTACTTCATTTTCCACGGAGGATTAAGAATTGTGAAAATAATCGAATTTATTAAGTTTCAGCATTTCAAGTGTTCAAGTTGTTCAAGTGTTATAGGTTTTTAATTTAAAAAAATATTTTTACATGGCTCGCCTAAATAACTTTTATTTATAGTGGGATTTGGTACCATGGCTTATGATTCATCTCGGCTTTTTGCCTAGTTAATCATTTCTATTTATTTTTACACACGTTCACGGTTCTTTATTTTCCTGGTCCTTAACCCCTCATGCTAATATCACCCAGCCCTATTCTTTTTACAAATAGGTTTCATTGTATCTGTTTTAGGCTCTGTATGTGAATCAGTCCTGCTGTAGTCGGGGCAAAATATGAAACCCGATGGCCAGTGTCTTCAACCTTGCCTAGGCCAATTTATCGACTGGAAGTTTTATCTGGTCAACTACGTAACTTTAAAAAAACAGGGAAAAGGTGATATGGTCAGTACCACGCTTTGACCACGTGTCCATTCAACCAGCTGCGATACGTTTTGATTTTAAACCAGTACGTATCATAACTGAACGGGCGTATAATCTGTTCGTAGAATCATTCGAACATATCTCGCTGTCACCAATGGGATTGAACCAGGGACCTTCGACTTACGGGGTGAGTGCTCTACGGCCCCGTGACGTACACCACGTGAATGTTTAACAATTTAGCCAATTTAGAAACAAACATGCTAAAGGATTAATCATTTCCATATCATAAAAACAATTAAATTTTTTTTTAAATTTTAAAAGTAACTTTTATATAAATCTATGGCTGTGAACAATATTGATTAACAAGTATAAGAAAATAAGTAAAATTATTACTTTAACAGCATAAAACGATAAATCTTGACTTTGCTGGGTCTTGAGGCGAAAGCATTTAAAATTTGATTTTATTTTAAGTGAAAATGAAAATTGGCTTGCCAATATCCGGTAAGTTGACTCTATTAATGATAACCATTTCGTCAACATAGGACTAAGGCTTAAAATAGCATTCATGTAGGAAGGATACAAGCAACTAGTTTTGAGACAGACAATATTTTGTAAGGAGTTCTTATGAGGTACTCATGTTAAAATATGTGGCGGTACATCGTCTCACATCAAATGTGATACAGCCATGTACACTAGTATATTTTTGCAAAAATTACATTTAACCTTGTTATTTCTTTAATTAGTTAAGTATTGCCAAGCATTTGATTGTCTTTTAAGCCATACTATTTTTATGTGGTTGAGAGGTAAAGGCTATTTATGCCCTGAGAGTGAAGTTCTTAGGCGTGCAAAACGTCTGGATTAATCACTAAATACATCCCCTATCAACCTGAGAACTTAGCCTGGAACCGTTTGACATATTGCTTCGAGCTAAGTCTCGTTTCGCTACACTGTAGATTGTATCAAAGTGTTTTTGATGTACAATTCGCTACAATCGTCTTCTTCTCCTGCAAAAAACCTAGTCAGGGAACCATAACTTACCAATCTTGTGCTAGTAAGTCAAAAAACACTCGTTCCCGCTCAAAAGCTGTGTCAAGCAGAAGTCATTCTCACCATGCCTTGGATTGAGCCACAGCCTCAGATCGGGGATGAGACGTGCAGTTCATCTTCTCTTCTTTCTGTTGACTCAGGACTGCTGCCGATAATTGAGTGAGCGTTGTCTTTCCTCGCAGACAACTGTTCTCCTCGTGTCTTCGTTTAGACGCAGGTAGATAATATGGCACTAGCAAGGAGAGAGATGGATATCACACCTGCAATATATAGTACGGCCGAATCAGTGACTGTCGGATATGCGATGCAATCCTCAGTGCTCATCTTCTTTGAATCTGTGCCAAGCGTTTTCGATATAGATACTTGCTGAGAGCGTCGCCCCATATCTCTTCTCCATACAGTAGCATGGGCTCTACGGCACTCATCTGAATTCGAATTCTTGATTGGTCTCTCACCCGGTGCCTAAGTTGCGCCTGTTTGAAAGTGTGTACTGCAACTAGTGTCGCAAAATCATCCGCATAATAGATCAGGCAGCTCCAGCCACAACACGGATGGCTTCTTGAGCAACATCCGATGTAACTTACATCCTTCTAGGCCCTGCATCGTGTCATAAAGCAAGCTTCAGTCCTTCTGGTGGTCCCTCAGAAGCCGCATAAGATATCCTGAAACTTGTAAAGGGGTTTTCAATGTGTCCAGAACATCCACCCACCTAGCGGAGTTGAAGGCTTTCTCAACGCCATGTTCACCAAAAGAACCACCCGTTGCTTGGTACGGCTGTATGCTTCCGTCTTTTGGACCGCACTAACGACCTCTGTAACTATATCAATGGTGGACCATCTTGCTCTAAAGCCGTACTGCCGAGGAGAAAGATCTCCAGCAGCACGAATTACGTTAGTGAATCTTCCCTTGATGAGTTTCTCTACCACTTTTCCAGACGTGTCTAGCATGCATAACGGGCAGTATGCAGACGATTACCCGGGATTATCCTTCTCCTTATTGGTCAGTACGAGCCTCGCTACTTTTCAACGTTCCGCGAAGGTCCCTTCCCGCAGTCACGCGTTGAATGTACTGAGCAGTAAGTGAGGACGAGCTGCAACGCCTACATCCTCTCAATATTCCACCGAATCGTGGATGGTCGAGAGCATCGGCGTTGGGAGACAGCATCACGGACCCCAAGCAGAATGTACTGATAATCACTGGCTGAGTAGTCTTCTAACACTCTTAAATTGTATATCCTCCGTACTAGGGACTCCGAGTTGAGTGTCACGTAGGGTATGGTTCCTTCATAGTCTATATGGCAGAATGTCGGCGTATCGCTAGTGTTCAGTACTATGAGCCCTCACCTGGCCGCCATCTCTATGACTCTTTTCCCCCGCTAATCAGTTTGAAGCATGCCCCATTCAATTGCTCTAGCATTGAAGTCTCCCCCAACGAGTAAATAGCTTGGAAAGATGCTATCGGCTCGTTTGGTGTTAGGTACACGCTATAGAATCTAGTCCTTGAACATCGAATCAAAACAAAAACATCCTGCCATCCATAGCTCTCCACTAGAAAATCAGCAACGTTTCGAGCCGTTTTGTCAGGGTACCATGATAACGAATTTTTATCGTGATGTTGCTTATTTAGCAGCAGAGTTGGCTTTCCAGGTTATAGGCAATTGTACTACGGCGTAGATTTACCTGCAGGATACGGGTCATCGAAGTTCTGCTTTTAACATGGCAAGGGCTTCTTGAGAAACCCGACATTTTCCTGATCCTAAGACATGCTTGCTAGGTCACGTGGTGTGGTGGTTGCAGGGCTCGCCCCGTAAGCCAAAGGTCCCTGGTTTAATCCCGTTGGTGACAGCGAGATTTATTTCGATTGATCCTTCGGACAGGCTAGAAGTCTATTTGGTTACGATACGTACTGGTTTAAGATCAGAACGTATTGCAGCTGAATGAACGGATACACGACCAAAGCGTGATACTGACCATATCACCTTATCGAGTACCGATACATACGATCAAGATAATGAGATAGTCTAACTATCTCTAAGCGAAGGCCCGAAAAGGGCTGTAGTCTTCTTCTTCTTCTCAGCACTACAGCCCCTCTCGGGCCTTCGCTTCCTGCAAACAGCGCCTCCAACTGTCTCAGTCCATTGACCGCGTCTTCCAATTCCGAAATCCGAGCAGCTACGAACTGTCCGTCGAACGAGTCAGACAAGCGTTTCCTCGGTTTCCCCACTGGCCTCCGGTCTTCAGTTCTCCCAACGAATACCTTCTTGGGTATCCGTTGTTCGTCCATACGATTCATGTGTCCGGCCCATTGCAGCTTCCGCAGTCTTACAATCGTTGAGACCTCCGGTTCGTCAAAAATTGTTGTATCGAATTCGCCATTGGTCCCCGTCAAGCTTCGCTCCGATTATTCGCCTCAGGACCCGTCGCTCAAAGGCGTTCAATATATTTGCAGATGCTTGAGTTAGGGTCCATGTTTCACACCCCTAGCATAGCACAGGTCTTATCACAGATTTGTATACTTGGAGGTTTGTTTTCCTGTGTATGCAGCTGGGCTTCAAGATCGTCAATACTGAATAAAATATTTTATTTGCGAGTGTATTCTTCGGCGTATTTCGTCTCTTTCATTGCCCGTTTTCGTTATTTTGGCGCCTAAATACACAAATTCACTAACATTCTCGATACAGTACGCGCCAAGTCTGATATTTCGTGTACTTGAGGTATCTTTCCTCGACTGCGTCATGAGCTTTGTTTTATTTACATTGATTTGTAGCCCTACTAGTTTTGCTTCGCTGTCGAGTTTCAGGAAAAGTTCTTTGGCAGTTGTTAATGACCGTGACAGAATGTTGATGTCATCCGCATAGGCTACTACTTGGCTCGATTTGTATAGTAATGTGCCTCACGTGTCGACAGGTAGCTTCCTTATGACGTACTCCAGAGCCAAATAGAATAGCAATGGGGCCAGCCCATCTCCCTGCTTTAGTCCGACATTTGCGTCAAAGGCATCGGTGAGTTGTTTATTGATGCGGACTTGGGAGGTCGTCGACATCATTGTCATTTTGGTAAGACGGACTAATTTGGCTGGGATGCCAAAGCAAAGCATTATTTGGTACAGTACGCTACGATCAATACTGTCGTATGCTTGCTTGAAATCAACGAAAATTTGGTGAATGTCTATGTTGAGCTCCCAGTATTTTTCAAGTACCTGCTTGACTGTTGTTGATCTACCTGCCCTAAAACCACCTTGATACTCCCCCATAATACTGTTGGCGTATGATCCGATTTTATTTTCTAAGATTTTAGAAAATATTTTGTACGGCGTACAAAGTAGTGATATGCCCCTATAATTATCGCACTGTAGCTGTAGTGCTGAATCAAAAAAAAAATGCGTGCTTGAGATCCAGTCTTGGATCAGCATTTTTGCTAAGGATACAGTGTACCTCCTTCGTACACTCTTTTCTTTTGTCCATTTCGCCACATTTGGAGCATAGGGAACTCCTATCGGATCCCTTGCATCCCTGCGGTATGAAAATAACCGTGGTAGTTAAAGCAGTGGAGAAGTACTGCTCGTCGCCGTATCCTGCAAATGACCTACCCTATTCTTACTTTCCCCTTACACAGAATTTACTCGGCTTCATTAAAGGTCAGGTCGACGATAGCCATACGTTGTACCCTATTGTTTTCTGGTGTCATTCTCACTTTAACTATGCTTACCCTAGGGGGCTTCTTTTGATGGCCTCCTCTATTTCGGCCAGTTTCGTGACGCATTTGTTGTCCCTGATTTCAATCGTTGCCATCGGCGCGAACGAGGCTACAGTTCTTTTGATGAGGCTTTCCTGACTGGATCGCAGAATGCTTCTGTATTATTGGCCTCTACTCAAATTGGAAAAGTATCTGACCAGACCGGATTGGTCATACTACTTTAATGGGAGTTTCCATGTTTTCGAGCTTTACACCTCCTCTGATCTCCAGCAATACATCTGGGTAGGATCGACCATCCTTGGATTTCATGAGCAGCATCTGCCGCAGGGGCCCTCGACGTGGTTTTTTTCTTTCTACGAATATTTCGTATCAGTTACTACTTTTTGTTGGGCGTCAATGAAAACTTTTTTTCGAGAACCTTCTAGAGTAGGTTTTGGTGGCTTTATTAGATGCCTTTGTCAGCACTGTCTCGAACCCTTAAGTTAGGAAATTAGGATAGGAAATACTCTTTTTTCAAATAAAATAATAATTTCTCAAAACAAATGAAGTTTCAATGATTAATAGAAGAAATCCATTGTAGGTGAACGTTGCGATTTTTGAAAAATATTACTTCATCGCGTAAACACAAAGCGCATTTATTATGCAAACACGGCTTTTGGCAGCAATTTTTTTATTGGAGTTTATTTATTTTGCCTACCAAAATTTATGGTTCAAACTAAGAAAAACACCCCCAATCTACAAAATGTAACACGCAATGCACTTAACCTGAAAAACGTGAAGGAATATATATATATATATATATATATATATATATATATATATATATATATATATACGAGTATATCCTTGCTCCAAGTGAGTGAAGGATGGTAATGAATCGGCGGAAATGAAGCGTAGAATCATCTCACGTAGAAAACTTTTGATTAAGTTTTGGGTATCTTGAAGGCCAGCTGCATACAAAAGAAAACAAAACTCCAAGTCTACAAGTCTGTGATTTGCTATGGATGTGAGATATGAGCTCCCACTCAAGCCTCAGCAAATATTTTGAACGCTTTTGAATGGCGGGTTCTTAGGCGGATTGTAGGTGCCAAGCGAGAAGGGGATCAATGAAGGATACGGCATAACCACGAATTGTATGAAATATTCGAAAAGTCAGAATTCTCCACTGTGATAAAACTACGAAAGCTCCAAAGGGCTGGTCATATAAAACGATTGGGCCAAGAGCGAGGTCGAAGACAAAAAACCCGGCAAGCGCTGATTCGACTTTGTGGATAACGATAACAGATCACTACTTGGAGTTCAAAACTGGAGGACGGTGAATGGACCGAGAAAACTTGTGTTAATAGATTGGAATTAGGATTCATACATAAATCAATGTATAGCGTTCAAAGGATAGATAACAAGATTACTAGTAGATAAAAAGCTCACTTGAGCTTGGTTTTGGCAACACGAAATACAACATAAGATTCTATCCAATTCGTTTATTTAATACGAGTATACGAAGGCTGATTACTGTAACTCGCAACCTTCTTTCAGCTATATTTAATCTCGCTGAATTTGTTGGTTGGATAATCAATTTATGATATTTGAAGATTGTTTCAACGTAAATTGTTTAAATTGCAATTCAATAACATTTAAATTCACTTTAAGGACCGCACTCCTCCTAACCCAAACTAGCTATGTGGGCCGGGGACGTTAATTGGTATTGTTACCGAAACTAGCCTTCCGCGAATCGGCCTCGTAGACGAAATAAGTGAGAAGGAAGTTATTTTATAAACATATCATATGTCGTATATGATGTCAGTTAGCATAGCCGGTCGATAACGCTAGTTTCGGTTAGGACTATTGGCGTTGCCGGTTCATAGTTCTAATTTCCTTTATAACGCCAATTGGCGAGCGCTGTTCCTAACTGAGAACGAACGTTATACGGATCAAATTTTCTAGTGCAGACTGACAAAATATAGTGAAAAAATGATCACGCTAATATTATATCATGTATATATTATATTTTATTTCTTTATCAATTACAGTTGGAATCGGGCCGAATAATACATTACGATCTAATACCTATACTATTTTCGTCGTCTATTCATGTGTTTTCATCAAAATGACGATATAAGCAGAACACAATCTTATTTCATTTCAATATTCAATATTTTCTTTTGCTTTAGGGTTATTTTTGATATCATCGCCAACTTTCTACATAAAGCATTTAACATTTATTTACAAAATATAAAAATAATCATTTCTACTTTATTATGATGCTTGGTTTTGTTCCATCTATTTAATATGGATTATATTTAATATCCTCTATACTGGTCGGTATAAAATTTTAGCTAGTAATCATAGAATTCCGTAAGTACACAAAAATGGATACGGAACATGAATTACCGATGATTATTATTTTGATGTGGTGGCCCTGTAAAATTTGTGCGTTGAACTTATTTTTTTCTTGTTTCTTGAAGTGCCAATATTAGTTTCGATAAATATGTCGGAACTGATTGTAATCATTTTTATTGATAAATATTTTTGAATAAAATACTGGGAGTTAATATTCTCAAAAATGGAAAAAGTACCAAACGGATAAAAGCCACCTTTGATCATTAGAGTATGATGTTTTAGGCCTAAGACTCCAAACTCTTTCAGAAGAAAACAAAATATATTCAATAAATTAAATTACGGGCAAACAAAACTTGACCAATTTCATTCGGACACGGATCAAGGTAATTCCCAGAAATCAAAACATAAGTTCATAAGGAGATCACTAATAGAACAGAAATTGGTGTTAGATAGTTGCATTAGTATATTAAAAGACAAAAGAAAAATACTCTTTATATATCAATATTTTTTCTCTTTATTTTTACACAACATTGGCTGAGACAAAATTTAAAACACCATTTAAGGATATACGATATTCAGCAAGTGATTATAAACTATATATTATTATTAAAGGAAATTTATTATATCACTTTGGGGTTTCTTTTTATTTTATATTCTGTTGCATGTTGACATTTTGATGTAATTATAAGATCAATTTGAATCGTCTCATATTGGATTTGCTTCATATTAAAAATAATGATAATAATAATAATAATAAAAATAATAATTGTAATCATAGAAATAGTGGTAGTTTATGACATCGAAATTATATCCCACACAAACTTCAGTCTCCCATTGATTTCTGCGTTTTCAATTCGTTTATTTATTTTTCAAATTATAAACATTGGCTTAGTTGACTTTTATTTATATATTTATTTAACCTGTACAAACTTCTGAATGTTCATCCCATGCGGCCACCTGGAAATAAATGTATGTTTGTTTTTATTTATTTATTTTTCGGTATTTATTGAGTCAAAAGGGCATACGTTTAATTTTATGTGAAAATTATTAAGACAAATGTGTATTATGTGGGAATTAAATGATAGTGCATATGAGATAAGGATAAGTAGAAAATTCTCAGAAACGATTTCATGTTAAGTAAGAGTGAGGGATTTAGTTTAAATTTTTTTAGTGTTAAATTAATTCTGCAAATGGGAAGGATTTGAAAAAGATAAAGAAATCAATAACGGAAAGTGTGCTAAACATTCATTAAACTAAAAAAGCAAATTTTACAAACAGGAGGAATACTAATTTCATGACTGAAAGAATATCATTTGGACAAACATCTAAGTACACACATTTTTTTTATTCAAGCCAATAGTTTAAGAAATTTTAATTTCTCAAATTACTTTTTTAAAGCGAAACTTTATAGAAAAGAATTTCAGCATTCACGCGTCTTAAGATCCATGCATTCTTTTATAAGGTCTTCTGCTTAACATCACAAGCGCTTTTGGAGAAACTTCCTATCTGGCCACCAAGAAAACCATGGGAGGATTATCATAGCAAAAGCAAAGTTTTTATTTTTTGAAGCATGATCTTCATTAACTAAACTGCAATGGCATATCTCTAAGTCGGACCCCTCCAGTAGTAACCGGCTCAATCGTCACGGTTCTGCCCATTGCACTAGCATATATTTCTTTGTTTGGGTAATCGATTTTATTTTAGTTTCGTTTTCCGAGGTCGATTTTTTTCGCTTCTGCTTCAGTCGTATGAAGGCTTACTGCGAATCTGGAATTTATCTGGCCGTCATGTTGTCGTCGTCAGCATACGCTATTAGTTTTGCGGACTTCAACTGAGTATATCTGATCGATTATACATCGCTCGCTTTGGAAGCCACCTTGGTATTCTTCGATTAAACTGCGCCGTAGGCGGTTCCAAACCCGTTTGAGAAAGGAGGAGGGAGCCCCTTGTTTCCCCAATCCATAGCTTACACGATTCCTCATCCCAAAACCCACGATTGAATGGTAGTTAATGTTCTCGAGGTCACACATTGGGTTTACTGGTTCCCCAATAATTGGACATTAAATGCCGAGAAATGCTAATAATTGTAAATACATCTGCAGCTCTGCTACTAAATTATACTTACACCTCCTTTGTGGGGATGTAAGAGGGTGAAGGCGAGTCTTCCGCATCTGATAACGGAATTGAAGTAATAACTATGCCGCCGGAATGGAGATTGGGTGACGGGGTATCTCCCCGTCTCTGTAAAACCCTACAATAGGCCAGTCAATATAAATTAAAAATACTGGCAATCCAGGAAAAGAACAGGACTGGAAATTATTTTCAATACATGACATCACACACAATGTTCAAAAGTGGGAAGCCTACTGGAAAACGAGAATTCGGAGTGGGGTTTATTGTAGATAGGGAGTTCAAATCGCATGTTATTGATTTTAAGACAGTTAATTAACGGTTGTGTGAGATCCGTATAAAAGCGAAATTTTTTAAAATTTGGCTGATTAATGTACACGCCCCGACCGAAGAAAAGGATGAAAAAATGAAGGAAACGTTCTACAATCACCTGGAAAGACTAGTCGACTCATTGCCTACAAACGACACACAAATAATTCTGGGTGTTTCAACGCTAAGGTTGGCAATGAGCTATCTCATCGGGGAACGACTGGAGGATATAGCCTCCACGATGAAACAAATGACAACGGCCAGCGCCTGATTGACTTTGCATGTAGCAGAAATCTAGTCATACGTTCGACTTGCTTCCCACATTGACGCATACATAAAATGACCTGGGTATCACCGAATGGCACCACATAAAACCCGATCGACCATGTTCTGATCCAACAACGTTGGGCCTCGAGTATTCTCGAGGTCCGTACCTACCGAGGAGCCAATTGTAACTCATATTATTACTTGATCAAATTAACCTATCGATGTCGTATGTCAAAGGCGTATTAGCGAAGAGCAGCCCGCTACAAAAATTTAACATCGAAAGCCTCCAAATGGTGTCTGTTGCAAAAACGGAGACCCTCGACACTGGTCCCCATCTTATTAGACACATCGCTGAAAACAAGAAACGAGCAAGATCTGGATGGAAGTGAAGGTGGCTATTAAGACCGTGGCAGGACAGACAATCGGACATTGAGCTGGCGCATGAGAAATGATTGGTTCGATAATGAGTGCCCGAATGCGTTAGACAAAAAGAATCAGGCGTACAAAGAATACTTAGGTAGGGAAACCAGGACGAAGAGAGAACACTATGAAAATCTCAGAAGTGTAGCGAATAACTAGAATGCAGAAAAGAAAATACTATGACGACCAATTGAGGAGTATAGATGTAAGTTTAGCAAGCAACAACACAAGACAAACATAGTATATAGTATTGAAAAGCCTGAAACGAGGTTATCAGCCCAAAAGTACGCTCTGTCGTGATGGCATCGGCAATATCATCGCTAATGAAACCAGGATTAAGAAAGATGGACATTATATTTCAAGAACCTTTTAAATTTTCCGCACAGCTCCAGAACATCGGAGCCTATTGATTTTTCCGGAGAGCTTCTATTGGTCCCACCAACTCTGGATGAAATTTGTTCCACCATCAAAGCCCAAAAGAATAATATCAGACTAAAGCAGGGAGATGGGCTGGCCCCATTGTTATTCAATATGGCTCTGGAGTACGTCATAAGAAAGGCACCTGTCGGTACACGAGGTACATTACTATACACTTCGAGCCAAGTATTAGCCTATGCGGATGACATAAACATTTTGCCACGGTGATTAACAACTGCCAAAGAACTCTTCCTGGAACTCGACAGCGAAGCAAAGCTAGTAGGGATACAAATCAATGAAAATAAAACAAAGCTCATGACACAGTCGAGGAAAAATATCTCAAATACCCAAAATATTACACTTGGCGAATACAGTATCGAGAAAGTGAGCGAATTTGTGTATTTAGGCGCGAAAATGACGAGAAGCGCTAATGGAAGTGACGAAATACGCCGAAGAATACAGCTCGCAAATAAGATATTTTATTCAGTTTTGACGATGTTGGAGACTAGCTGCATACACAGGAAAACAATGCTCCAAGTATACAAATCTGTGATAAGACCTGTGTTATGTTATGGATGCGAAACATGGACCGTAACCCAAGCATCCGCAAGCATATTGAACTCCTTCGAGCGTCGGGTCCTGAGGCGAATAATAGGAGCGAAGCTACACGGGGACCAATGGCGAATTCAATACAACTATGAGCTGTATGAAATTTTTGGCGAGCCGGAAGTCTCAACGATTGTAAGACTGCGGAAGCTGCAATGGGTTGGACACATGAATCGTATGGACGAACAACGGATACCCAAAAAGGCATTCGTTGGGAGAACTGAAGGGCGACGACCAGTGGGGAAACCGAGGAAACGCTGGTCTGACTC